>CM042048.1:148198785-148798785 GCA_023525745.1 Arctium lappa
ATTTTTTGTAAAATGTTTAATACATTAAAAGACTTTTTTTCCCCTGTAAAAAGAATGCATGTCTCATGATGGTGAGACTTTTTGGTAATTTTCATGCAACAATTCATATTTTGACTTTTTGGTAATTTTCATACAACAATTCATGTTTTGGATCTAACTTCTAACTTTTGATATGACATTAAGCCTTTCAAGCTTCCTCTCTTATTCACCATCTTTTTGTCTTCTTCACTTTCAGCACCAACAATGAGGTGACATCTTCTAAACATCCAAATTCAATTTTTATTTTTTATCAATTCTTGATTTTTTTAATGATGTAATTATTAGCAAAACAATTAGTTAGTTGGACTATTCATATTCTTCGGTTACATCCAAGTTTATTTATTTTCTTTTATTTCACATTACTCTGTTTTTTTAATTTGCATAACAATTAATGAAATATAATTAATACTTAAGAAACCCAGTATATAAATGAAATTACATTGAATATATAAAGTCAATATAAATGAAAATACAATGAATATATAAAATCATTATATTTCAAAACTAATTATATGCATGAATCTATCTTTTATTATTATATAATAAAAGGAAACATTCACTTATAAAGCTATAATCACTATTTTATAACAATGGTTATTTTATTTTTATTAAAATGGAAGACAAATATGACACTTTTCAAGTGACCAATTTAAAAGGTTAACATGATGATTTTACTTTTGTGTCTTATTATGTTGTTCAACTTTGTCCATGAAATGCTTAGCCATAATATAATATAAAGAAAGTGATTTGTATGCATTACTGTGATGATGAGTCCACGGTTGCTTTGTTTGAAACTCATAAGCAAACAATATATATATATATATATATATATATATATATATTAAAGAAGAAACCAGGGGTGTTTGACGTAGCTTCTCCTAAAGCTTAGAACTTCATTTTTCTATTTTCTCCTTAATTCTCACAATATGCACTACTATCATTTTTGTCAATTTATGTTTTTTTAGTTAAATTTATGCATTGAATTGCAAACCATTCTTCTATTTCTATATTAATTCAATCAACATAACTCAAAACCATTTATCTTCCAACTACTATCATACATTAAAGCTACATAACTCTAAACGTTCCTATTTAAGGATGTGGATATCAACCTTGAAGAACAACATTTGCGAGAACACAATTGTGGAAATCGTGTACGAAGGGTCATGTAGAATTGTAAATTGTTGTTTGTTCTTTTGACATATCATGATCTTGGGTTTGTTTTACATTAAAGTTACATAACTCTAAATGATCCTATTTAAGAATGTTGATAGCAACCTTGAAGAACAACATTTGCGAGAACACGATCGTGGAAATCGTGTACAAAGGGTCGTGTAGAATTATAAATTGTAGTTTGTTCTTTTGACATCTCATGATCTTGGGTTTATTTTATTTGATGAAATAAATTGTTGTTTGTTTTTTTTGACATATATGATATTGGGTTTGTTTTACATTAAAACTACATGTTAGACCACAGTCTCATTGGATTCAAGATCATCCAATCCGAAGATCGCAATCCGAAGCTAAAAGCTGACAAGTCACTCTCAACAATAGTCTAGGGTCTATTTTGTAATAATAGTCAAAGTTAGTTTTAATATCTAGATATTATTTAGATATTAAGTTTTAGTTATTATATTAGTTTAAATATAATATCTAGTTATTATATATCTAGATATTGTTTATGCCAAAAATCTCCCAAGGAAAATTTAAGGTAAATGTGGAGCTTGATCCAACCAAAGAAAGTAGCTTTAATAATCGTACGACAATAATAAAAATGAAATAAACGAGACAAGGGAATTGGTGACGCGGAAAACCCCTAAAATGGGTAAAAACCGCGGACGAGTATGAGTCGTCGTGCACTATGGACGTCAATCAGGGACGTCGTCCTTTATAACAAGTGTTACAAGTGTAATACAATGTAAAACAATACGATAAAGTAAAGTCGGCCGTGCGTAGTGTGTAATTAGACTTCGGTCGTGCGTCACGTGACAAACAGCAGTAGGCTTTATGAACTTCGAGAGAGAATGAGTGAGCTTGTAAGGTCTCCAAATCAGATGTCCGAATGTGAAGTTCAATCTTCATATTTATACTCCAACTATCCGTTAGCAAGTCTTGAATGCATATCTTTAATAAGGTAACCGTTCGATATTGATGATAGCATCTGTTATATCCGTTGTTATTGGTAACGTCTTCCGTTATGATTCTCTCATCATAAACGTCCTTGAAATCCTGCATTAAATGTAATATAAAGTACGTTGTAAATTAGTAACTGAAATCATGTCGTACGACAGCCATCATGGACGGGTTTTGATAGTCTGGTCAAAGTCGCTCAAAGAAAGGACGTCGATTATTTCTCTGGTCGTGCGACTATGGGCTAATGGTCTATTTGGAATCTAAAAACGTACGACAAAGGACCTTGGCTGTTTTTTACCCAAACAGATATTATGTTAGATATTATCTCTCTCTAATATATCGATCAGATAACAAACTCACACACAACACACATACTGAAGGTGTAAAAGAGAGAAAACAGAGAGAAAGCTTATCAAGAACTCAACCGTGTAATCATCGTTTTATATATCGAAACAGGTTGGTAATCATATATCTTTGTTGTTTGATTTATCTGGTAAACGATCACGGACTCACAATTGGTATCAGAGCTTAAACCAGATCAAAATCAAAATTTTAAACTATGTGTTCTTCATTTTTAAAGAACACTGGGTCAATCGATCAAAATCTTCATTTTGTGGTTGTTTTTGAAATCAAATTGTTGTATGCTGTTGTATTTGGTGAATCGATCACTTGGTCAAAATTTGGTGTGGTAAAACGAATTCAAGTTGGGTCAATTTGAGAGTTGCAGGACTGATTTATCGAAGAATAAAAGCACCCCGGTCGAAATTCATAGAAATATATCGGTCGACCCACATTCTATCGGTCGACCCACATTCTATCGGTCCACTCACTTTGTTCGGGTCGACCAACTCTTTATTACCGGTCCTCTCCATTATTGGTCCATAAACAATATACCGGTCATAATACTTCTATCGGTCTAACTCAAATTTCTTCGAACTACATTGTACAGGTCGAAGAGAAAAGCAACATACCGGTCGAAGGGCTTAACCTTATAAAATCGGTCAAACTTACAACTTACCAGTCAAGAGTGTAAATTACCTCCGGTCGACCCACTTACAAGATACCGATCCTTGGATTTTTTTTCCCGGTCGAACCCCAATCTCCCGGTCAAACCCCATTTACCGGTCAAATACTTCTTCCTTGGCCAAACTGTTTCCATATATTCGGTCCATTGTTTTAAGCATTGTATCGGTCAAATAAAAGAATACACTATATCGGTCCATTCAAATCTTTAAGAAAAGCAAAACACGTGGCAATCACACCCACTAAACCAACCTATTTGTTTGCAATCACACCCTTTTAGACCGTTGTTTGTTTCATTTTCCTCCACGTGTCCATTTTCCAATCAAGGCATAATCCTTACCTCCACTCAAAAGCTACATTATATCGGTTCACTCCTCATCACATTCTATCGGTCCATCTTTTTACAATATACCGATCGACCACTTCACTCTCAAACATATCGGTCGACTACACTTCCGGTCGAGAAACTCATCTATACCGGTCAATAAATCTTTTCCGGTCGACCCACACCTACCGGTCAATTAGAATTTTATCGGTCGAAGGAATTACAAGATACCGGTCCATAAAATTTTTACATTATACCGGTCGAAAATTTCCATCCAATTACCGGTCCAATCTTTTTATCAGTCCAAGAATTTTACCGGTCGAAACATAACTTTTTACCGGTCAATCAGTTTTACCAGTCGAACATTTTACCGGTCTTTACATCTTACCGGTCGACTGCAACCTTCAAGTTCGATACTTGATTAAATTTCTGAAAATTTATTTTCTGAAATTCGATTGTTTTTCACTTAATTTTATCTGGTCTAACGGTCAAATCAGTTCTTATTGCGCATAATAGAAACAAGATGACATCCAGAGAAGTTCTAGCCATTGGAACCGACTCCCAGCCACCAATACTCTTCAGGGGAGACTTTGATCAGTGGAAAAGTCGGTTCATAGATTTCATTGAAAGACATGAAATGAAGGATTTAATTAGAAAATTTCTGAGGGAAGGAAAAATGGCAGTTCCAATAAAACCTTGTACTCATATGAAGGAGAATGGAGAAATAGTACCAGCTCAGCTTCAATTAAGACTTGATGCATACTCTGATGAGCAGAAAAAGAGACATGAAGCTGACCAGTTAGCCCGATCTTTCCTATTAAAAGAAATGACCGAAGAGATTTCAAAAGAGATTTTTCTCACATTAGATCGCGAAAGGGCTACAGGAAAGCTGATATGGGAACATATTGAGAAGTGTATGACAGGATCAAAGATGTCATCAAAAGTTAAGGTTTTGGAAGTTGAGAACTTTGTACTTAAACGAAAGATTTCTAATTTAGAAGCTCAAATACAGAAGCAAGAGTCTGTAAAGATGAACGGGAAGAAGTTCATGAGCTTGGAGAGTGCAAATACTAATCTTCAACAGAAACTATCAGACTTAAATCAAGAGTTTGTCAAGGACAAATCTGAGTTTGAACAGGAAAGTTCAAAGTTTGCACTGAAGTTCTCAGTATTTTCCAAGAAAAGTGGTGAAGAGAAGAAGACTCTCGAGCTTAAATGTTTAATGCTTTCTCAAAAAGTTGAAGACTTTGAGAAAGTAATCATATTGGAAAGAGATCAGTTTGCCAAAGAGAGGAAGGCAAATGATCAGAAGGGTGCTAAGAAGGGTTTCGAATAAGAAAGAAGCATCCTTGAAGCTGCTATTAGGAAGCTTAATGCAAAGCTATCTTAATTGTCTAAATTTGCACAGAAAGAGAAGAAAAAGAAGTGTGAGTTTGAGACAAAGATCGATCTCCTTATCAAAGAAAGAGACAGTTATTCTTCAAATGTAAAAGAGCTTCAAGATATTATTTCAAAGATGGTGGTGGTGACTGAGCGAACGAATCCAGAGTCAAAAATCCACTCACCTAGAAATAATTCAGTTGGTTCTAACAAACCAGCCGCAAGCTCACATCAGAAAACTGCTCTTTTCAAAAGGTCAGTTAAATCTTCTAATCAGATTCATTCTACTAATCTTTTCTATGATAGAAATAAAGATTTTTCAGGTACACATCTAAGAAGGAGAAGAAGCTTCCAGGAAGAAGAACTGGTTTGGAAGAAGACGCCAGTTATAGAAGAGCTGAAATGTAAAAACTCATGTGTACATACGCAGAATGCCAAGAAGAACAATACGCATAAAGGTAAACCTGATTTTGTTTACTCGAGAGATAAATTAATCAGTCTGTCAGGTAAAAAATTTATTGTTTTTATTGTAGTACACATGATCCTGTTCATAAAACGAGTGACCATTACTGGTATGGTTCTTATTCCATTACCCCCATAAGAACTGCAACTAACACTCATGGACCCAAATACCAGTGGGTACCAAAGAAAACTAAACCTGTGTTGCAGGCACCTACTGTCAAGGGGGAGTAAGAGAACCAATGACTTCTAAGTAAATCAGCTTAGAACCCGGAATTCAACGAAGTTTGACTTCTAAACACAACAGTTTAGAACTCGTACTTCAATGATCAAAAGACCTTACTCCATGCTGAAAAAGAGATTGTACTCCGATACTCGAATGAGGAAATCAACCATCAAGGGGGAGTACATACATGTTTGTCTGAAATTTTATGCATATCTTTTACAACTGATAATGTTCTGATGCATAATTTCAGGGGGAGTAAAAAGGTGATGACTTCTGATCATTTCTGATCAGAACTCGTACTTTCATAGTTTTACTGCTTTTTGTCTTTTTCAATTTAAGTGAATAAATTTGCTTTGACTTGATATAAGACTTTTGCAGATTTTTGAGAAATGCTTAGATGTTCATATCTTTATGACTTTAAGCTTTGCTTCATGAGATGTAAGATCACACGTTCAGGTATTATCCTTTATCTTAATCTTATATATGGTTGAAAGAAGGACAACTTTCAATCATTGAAAACATCGTTCTAAAACATTCAAATCACTTCCCGATTCTTCAACCATATTTTATAATTCGGAAGTATGATTTTCAATGTTTTCTTATTCAATTGAGCTTTAACTGTTAATTTAAACCATTTTGAGCATTATATGCTTCATAGGAAAACATGGGATCAGTGTGCTAGGAATTAACACAACTTCTATGGAATCACGTTAACCAGTGATTTCTACCCACGAAGTTAATCCTTAGTGATTGAGTGCAAGAAGTCAAAAAGAAATGAGTGTGGATTGGGTGATAAGTTAAATAGAAAAAGAGTTAACTTAATGTTTAAAAGAAAGAGGGTGTGAGAACAGAGTTAAAAGAATATCAGAACTCTGCACCAACTTTTTTTGAGCCGGGCAACCAAAATTCTAATGTTTCACAATTCTTTGGTGATCGTTATTGAAACAGGCAACTAGCTCATGCCAACTTTTGATCAAACATCACCAACTACTCATTTTCTTCTTAACAAGAAAGTGTTTCACATTTTCAGAGGGGAAGCAGCACATATGCTATCTGATTTTCATTTGGAAAATATGGATATTGAAAAGAAGGAAGTCTGCCCCACCTTCGACCTTCAATCATGCACATTGAGTCTGTGTTTAACTTACTGTTGTCTCAGTGGTTTACACAATTTTGAGCCAATAAGCAATCATCAAGTGCTTAATTCTTTCTAACACAAGCACGAACACACAAGGAATTTGTTTCTTTGTCATAACGTTTATAGAAATTACCTTTGTGGTGTTTCGATGATTAAATGGAAGCCCTGGGAGAGTCAACATCAAACAACTCCTTTTTCAATGTGTATTTGTTACACACAGTGACTTAGTGTTACTGACAGACATGTTAACTGATTCATTAGTTGATTCAGGTGTTACACGACTATTTTGTTTGGATTTGAAAAGACCCGAATGAATATCTTTTGAATTGACGGATCAGGGGCTCCAACTAAAAGACATTTCTTACTCAAAGTTTTGATGAAGTCGTTGCACTTTTCATCAAAAAGGGGGAGAATCTAAAGCATGAAGAAATGTTCATTACAAGATAAAAGAAGATAAAAGCTAACAAAGAAATGCGAGATCAAAGTATTCTGAAGACATGTTGATTTCCGATAAATTTTCTTTGAATATACTTTGCTAAAGCATTCTAAGCTAGAGAAAGAGATTGCATCTTCTGAACTGAAAAAGAAGACTGAATTGCTAAATCATTTTAGTAATGATCTTGATCCAAAGGGGGAGATTGTTAAACCACAGTCTCATTGGATTCAAGATCATCCAATCCGAAGATCGTAATCTGAAGCTAAAAGCTGACAAGTCACTCTCAACAATAGTCTAGGGTCTATTCTGTAATAATAGTCAAAGTTAGTTTTAATATCTAGATATTATTTAGATATTAAGTTTTAGTTATTATATTAGTTTAAATATAATATCTAGCTATTATATATCTAGATATTATGTTAGATATTATCTCTCTCTAATATATCGATCAGATAACAAACTCACACACAACACACATATTGAAGGTGTAAAAGAGAGAAAACAGAGAGAAAGCTTATCAAGAACTCAACCGTGTAATCATCGTTTTATATATCGAAACAGGTTGGTAATCATATATCTTTGTTGTTTGATTTATCTGGTAAACGATCACGGACTCACACTACATAACTCCAAACGTTCCTATTGAAGGATATTGATAACAACCTTGAAGAACAACATTTGCAAGAACACGATCGTAGAAATCGTGTACAAAGGGTCGTGTAGAATTATAATTGTAATTTGTTCTTTTAACATATCATGATCTTGGGTTTGTTTTATTTGATGAAATTTGAAATGTTTTTCTTTTGATTTTTGTGTTTTTAGTTGATCATGTGTGATTTTGATAATATGCACAAATTAATCACTTAAGAAAATTCATTCGTTGTTTTAAATTATATCTCTTTAATTGTTTACTGAGAAATTACGGTTTATTTTAACTCGATCAAAGTCGAACACTAGTTAATGTATTAAGTTGGGAAATTTCACCAACCAACTATTTTGGATCAACTTTTCATTTTTTCCCCCACTTTTTCTCTATTGGACTAAAATAGTCAATATTTTGCAAGGGCCTATTTTCTCAATCATATATGTATATGTATCGAACTCAATTGTGTATGTATCCAAGACTATCAAACTCCACTAATACTAGAGTTTAAGCATGTTAAACTATTATGATCTTGATTTTTTATCAAGTGTCAAAAAAACATGTAATAAATTTATCACGAGTCCAAAAAGCCATGATAGTGAAATACTACATTTATAGAAAACCTTATCCAACATTCGAAAATAAGATCTACATCTAAAATTAAAAAAAGAAAACCAAATCGGAGAACAAATAAAGCCCTAATAAATTATTCAAAAAAAGAAGAAAACCCTAATAGAAAGACGTCAAACATGAAAATACACAAAACCCGTAACAGATACATCGTTAAAATGCAAATAAAAAAAATAAGGGGTTGTTTACTAAACACTTACTTTGATTAACGCTTACCAGTTCAATTACCTTATCGGGTGAACATAACAAGGACCGGAAATCTTATCTGGTAAGAGGAAAGACATGGATCGAGAGTTTACCCTGTAAGTAAGACATGAATCGAGAGTCTTGCTCGGTAAGTTCAATTACCTTACAGGTGAACATAACAAGACATGAATCCATTTTAATGGCCGAAAAAGTTACCTCATAAAATAAATAAGAATAGTGACTCTTGTCGATAAGCACTTACCTGATAAGCGTTTGATAAATGACCCTTAAATATTTCAAACATGTTTTTTCAGTAATTAAACATTTCAAGTACATTGACATTGATGATATAAATCCTATAATAATGTATTATGTAAATTCATAATGGATGATTATATTTTGACTTGGGGAGGGTAGGTCAAGGTCAAAGTACAAAATTGCCCTTTAAAGGACCATTCAAATTACAAAAGTGCCCTTTAATGTCGGAGACTAGCCGAGAAAATTCAGTATTTGATTCGTGGGGAACGGTTATCGGAGAAACATACTCCATTTTACTTCGGGCCAAGTAAAATGGCGACAAGCGACAATGCCGGTGGTGGAAATGAGAAGAGCGACATGGAAGAGCAAGAAGAGGTTTTGGTGGCTTTGATCAAACATCACACCAAAGAAGTTCAACATCTCCGAACGAGTCTCGCTTATTATAAATCCGTGGTTTCGTTACTCACTCGTTTTCATCACATTTCACATAAAGATTCATTTACTTTTTTGTTACATTGATTCAGTAGAAAAAGGTTGAAGTTCTTTGTTGTTTGTGTATACATGTTCATTTGTGTTATATGACAAAAGTTTTCCCCTATATATAAACAAACACTATTAGTTGCATTGCATTGTCTTGGATTAAGGTTCTTGATTAATGAAGCTGATGAAAAACAAATAAATAGTGAGAGTCACAACTTAATTAGAATGGAAAAGCAGGGATAGTTATTGCACGTGAAGGACTTTTTAAGGAAGTGGATCTTGAATATTTAAACAGGTTAATTTCTGACAATGTGCACATATGGTAACTCATGATGGACAGTTGCAAGATCTTGGTTGTTTCCATGTGGTAGATCATTATATGGTGGTGATATCATTTCTTGTTTGCTCTTGTTGGTCCTCCAAGTTTGAATGTATACGGTGGTGTTCTTACAGTCTGCCTAATTAGTCACCAGTGGGTTGGATTGCAGTGACTGTTTTTCTTAACTTCTTATCTATCTAATTAATTGAAGTTCTTCTGATATGCATAAAGAAAAGAATATTAAAATATCAACAAAGTGGGAGTAGACGTGTGACACGTAGTAGAGACAATATAAAACAAGTGTCTCCATTATATGAACTTGAGAAGAATCGAAGAAGAAAACACAAAGAAAACGGGAGAAAACTGGAACTCGCGAAGGACAACAGACTCACTAGTAGCAGATAGGGCTTAGGAAAACCAACGAAGAACAAGGTTTGCAAAAAAGAAATCGAGAAGGTTTCAATCATTTTTTTTAATTAACTTAGCCTTTGTAGTGAGGCGTAGGCCTCTCACCGCCTCAGACAATCAAGGCGTACATCTCGTCTGGGGATTGAGAGGCGCCGCCTCAGGTGCGATTTTGGTGCCTGCTGCGCTTTTTCTCTTCTGTAGTGTAGGCCTTGTAGGCTCAGGTTTTTGGGTTTGGCGTCATCTACATGTGGTTGCATTACACGATTTCTTAGACTAGAAGACCCTCAATTTGATGTATTTGTTAGAGAATATCCCATAATACTCTCTAGATAATATCATGTAAATTAGGATAAAGATCATGTAAATATGGGAGCCTAAATATCCATGTAAATTAGGTTTCATGTACTCGATATATGTTTAACTAATAAGTGTGTGAGGGTTTTGATTCTCACAAGTCAGTTGTATTATATGTGACCATTACGGTGACATGTCGGAGTTTTAGTTAGGTTATAGAGTTCTAAGCAAGGGATGAACAGATGTTGCAGCAATGTGCATCAGTGTTGAGTTAATTGGAGTAGATTGAACATCTTTTTGGTCATGGGGTAGTTATTATCGGAGGGAGGTATTTGCCATGTACGTAAGTAGGATGAAGGGCATCTCAAGTTTTTTAATCTCAAACCTGTGCAATAGCCTTTAGTCGGTGGTTGCTGGTTACATTTTCATTTATAGCAAAAATATGGTGTTTTTTTAATTATTGGATGGATCTTCTTGTTTCCTCTTGTATGTCCTGCCTCATCTGTAAGTACTAAAGTATGAATTACCATGATATTCTATGTTGGGAAATAATATCTAATATCATCTTTGAGAAGGTATGCAACTTGATGAATCTGAGAAGAAGTTAGAGGAAACACAATGTAAATTGGCTCGCCTACGAAGTCAAGGTTGTACCTTACCATCTGCAAGATCTGGTGAAAATGGTTCAAGAGTTAAAGAAGAGAGATCAAGTAGTCATTTGAAGATCAGTGAAGAACCTTTTCATAAACATGCTAATGAAGGTAATGGAAACTCATCTCACAGCTACCTGGAAGATTGTCCTAAAACCGTTAAAATCGAGCGGAGACCACTGCTTGTTATCCCTTGTGTGAATCCAAAAATATCCGCACCTTTGAAGATTGCAGAGTCTGTCAAAGCATCAAGTGAATTCGGTTCTCGACCTGGTATGTCAGTCCCAGCATGTGAAAGTCATGTGAAAGAAATAGGTTATGGACTCTTATCTAATCAGGAAGCTGCCGAGAATGAAGCCAGAGGGATAAAAAGGAAATTTGGTAATATTTGCCCCCTGTTTATGGAATAGATTGATTAACCTTTTTCTTCATTGGTGTGTGCTAGATATCTTGTTTTTGCCTTAACTTTGTGCATATTGGTGCAACTTGTCTGTCATAATGTTGCATACTTCTTTTGTGAACTTGGAGGCTTACTTTTCATTAAAATTTCTTAAAATTACAGAGGAAAGCAAACATAAAGATTTGATTCATATGGTAAGCAGCTGTTCGTCTCCTTGTAAAATCAATTGTGAAACATCCAACCACATCTCTAGTCAACATAAGAGAAAGCTGAGAAGTCTTGTCCCGTGTCGATAAATGATCAACTTTTCGTGACCGGGTACCTTGATGTTGTAGTGTTGAATGGTTTATGATAATATTTTCATCTTATACATAAATCTAGAGGAAGGAATTTGGTTGTCTCTAATCAATCTTTGTTTAATATTTATTAATTGTGATCTAGTTTCTATTTTGAACAGATATATTGATACATTATGGATCCTTCCTTCTCTCACCCTCTCTCTTAGTGTAGACCCTCTTATAGGAATATTCACTTATGCTGAATGGGATGGTGTTCGCCTTTCTAGTGCAGATTTGCCAATCCAGAAATGTCAGTTTTGGCGTTCATGTTCTTCAAATCTTTTGAACATGATCAATATTACATTGTCTTTTTGTTCTAATTTTCTCTCTTTCTGTCACTCCATTTATTGGGTAGGGGAATTCCTTCCTCCCCTGCATGTATGCTTTTGCTTCATGCTACCATGTTCATCAACAACATGCCTTTTCATATTTGATGGCCACTTTGGGCTAAAAGCCTAAGAGTAACCTGTCTGCTGATTCATTAAGCAGCGTGTCAAATAATGGAGAAATGACTTAATGCCATGTGAGGGGACAAACGTTCTTTGACATAACATAAGTTAAAGTTAATATTTAATAAAACAGTCTATTATCGTAACCCATTCTTCTATCCTCCCTTACTTCTCTGCACTTTGCAAGTGAAGTTATCTCGATTGTAACCAATTATTTTCATATTAAACTTTTCATGCTACCTCAAGGATCTAACATTTACCCTGCTTTGGAATGTTTTGCAGTGCATTGGATGGTATTGTAAATCTGTGGCAAATTCAGGCCAGAGGGTATGTTCTATATCATGCTCCAGTGTCACCATTTTTCATTTTACTTTAGATGTCTTTTACTCACTTTGTTCCCTATAATGTGACTGGACTTTTATTGTTGGAAGTTCCACAACAAGTGTCATCTTTCTAAGCCTTGACACTCTAAGGGTTTTTTTTTTTTTAAACCTCTTAATAGCTCTTAAGTCTGAATGGTTTAGACCTTTTTACACATCACCTCTTATTAATCATAACTAAAATAAGACTTCAGACTTTAGACCTCTTAAAAAACAAACGGCACCTAAATCAGCAAACCATATTTTTAATTAATCATTAGTTGCTAATTTGAGGTCAGGTCACATGCAAATCTTCTTAATGTTATCAATGGTGCATCCCTCAAACAAAGGAGATGGCCAGAAGATGTTGCTTGGCATCCACATGGAGGCAGTCTGATCTTTGTGTACAATGCTGATGGTGGGGATTCTCAGATAGCAATCTTGAACTTGAATGAAGGAGAAGAGGTAAAAATTATCATTCAAAGGTTAATCTCTGTTCCATTCCATGTGTTTTATTTATGATACACATAAGCAAACTGCAACCTCATCTATATGTTTCAACCTCATCTATCATGTGTAATTGTGAACGTGATAGTATGTCCTCAGTTGAGACGATACAAAATGGTATAAGTATTTGTGGTCTGTTGTAATAGCAAATTTACAAACTATAACAACATTCTTTATTGACCTGAAATTTTTGCCTTTCAGGAAGTATTTCCTGGATTGTGATATATATATATATATATATATATATATATATATATATATATATGTCAGTTATATGTTGCATTAAATCCTTATAAGAAATTGGTTTTAGCAACTATATTTGTGATTCATGCCTTGTGTATATGAACCACCAAACTCATTGATTGTGTTGGCCATTCTGTTGCTCTATATCTTCTTTGACTATCTGCTTTCTAAGTGCTTACATATGTGTGCATACATAATAAGAAGAGAAGATAGAAAAGTTTTTTTTTCTGTATTTATGGACTTCTAAATTTGTTTTCCGTATGTAGTCCAATTTTAATCAAAAGATACCGGAGCTTAGAATGAAATTATGGGGTCGTTTACCCAGACGCTAACCCACTATACCTTATCGGGTAAGATTCTATGTAACACCCTAAAATATGGAAATAACACTAATTTAAAATTTTCTAAATACATCAATAAATGTTTCATATACAATCCCAATTTCAAGGTTTAACCTCAACACACACAATTTATTCTCTACATAAAGTCTATAACAAGGACGGTGCTACTAAAACCCAATAATAGTCACTATCTCTAAACTGCGGAAGACTTCACCAACTACTTATACATACACAGAGTTAAGGCTCAACTCTTCATAGCTGCTAGAACCAAACCCCAACTGGAACCTGATGTACATGCCGACAAAAAAAAAGGTTAGGCTTAACGTCTAGTGAGTTCAAGAGTTTTAACATGAATAAATATATCTTTAAAGGAAAAGAATTCAGTTCAAAACAAGATCTTTCAAAATGATTTACTTTAGAAATGGAAACGACTCGTTTTCCCATAATATACCTCTTTAAGGACAACGCTCCAATACAACATCCTTTATAACCCGATGCAACCCAAAACTCACTCAAAACGTTAATATAAATCGACTCCCAATTTATGATAATGTAAATAAAACTTCATATCCCAAAACACCCCAAAACACGGGCGGGGACTAATACTCAACCCATAAAACATGGAATAAATTCATGTATGCAAAATGTCACCGAAAACAAATATATAAAAGACTCAGCCCGCAGACAACACCTTTCGGTGACGGGGGAGACCCAATTCTGTATAATGTGACGTACACAAAGTAAGTCACACATTACGTTAACTTGGTATTAAGTATCGGGCTCAACGTCTTTCAGCATACACCCATAGATACTTGCACGGAGGACTTACACCATACCGAAGATGCCTAACCGCGCCGCAATGGGGAAAACTAGCGTTCCACCATTGGACAAATAATAAAAGCATCGAGCTCGACATCTTTCAGCGTACACTCATTGATACTTTCACGAAGGACTTATAACCCAATCCGATGCCTAACGTGCCACGATGTGGAAACTAAGTCGTTCCATCATCGGACAAAGTGATAAAAGTGCTCATGGATCCATATCAGACGGGGCTAAAACATTACATGACTCAAAACGAATGAACTAACGCATTCAACATGTAATTCCCAAATAAGATGCAGTAAATGCAAATTATAACCAAGTGCTCTACATTGAGCTATCAAAACCGGACAAGTGTCCCCAAGAACCAATAAAATCCAAACCGAGCCATAAGCTCAACAAATCCAAAGACCCAACGTTGAAAATCATAAAATGAAATCAAACGTAAACGACTCGCAATAATGCAACCCATGCTTCAAAACACACAAATAACTCCGACATAATTTAGATTGAGACAAAACATTTTCGAAGTGAGTGTAACACCCTATATTTTAAAGAAATAAAATTTTAAAATTTTTTGCAATATGTCGGCTATAAATTGGTAAACATGGGTAAATCAAACCTGTTACAAACAATCCCAAAGTATCATCCCGATAAAACGGGGAAACAAGATATGACCTTTACAATTGATCAAATGAAGAATACACTAACAACCTAATAATCTAACTTAAATAAGAAAGATTAGTATGGGTGTTGCTATTCTTCCAAAAGTGTGTCCGCTATCCAAAATACCGGTCTATACATCTCCCAAAAAGACCGCTCTTGGCCACAAGGCCATCTACTCAGTCCCGACGAATCCCACCGGAAACCTGACCTGTTATACATGTCATTTTAAGAAAAAGTGTTAGGCTAAAGCCTAGTGAGATCCAACATTTGCAGTTAAATAATCGAACTTAAAAGCGAGTAAAAGAGTTTCATTTGTGACAACAATAATAATAGTAATGATAATAATGCTCTTGAAATATAGCAAGTACCTCTTGGGTTAACGAGGGAGACTCGCTTACTAACACAAATGACGGAACACAAAAGTAAGCCATTTGTCAGTAAAGCCAATACACAAATAAAGTACACGCAAGGGATGTCAGGCTCAGTGGCTTTCACGAAAACTCAAGTTCAACCCCGAAGGGCATTTACATTGAGATCCTCATCCAATATCGTAATACTTGAGCACGTAGGACCTACTCTCGCAATCTGATGCCTAAACGTACCTCGACGTGGGAAACTAGTCGTCCCAACGCCGGAATAACAATATAACAACTTACGGGGTCATGACTCCCAAATGCAACAATTAAGCCAAATAATGCTCATAAGGCCCAACGAATATTCCCAACAATGGATATTATGCATAAATGACATGAAGGGTGATTTCCACCAAAACCATTTCCCATTGTTTACCAAAAGATCACTAGTCAAAATATAAATGACCCCTTTTGTATTTCTCAAATCCCCAAAATGTGATCTAAGCTAATATGCAAACTTATCAGCAGTTAACCACAAGTTCAATATTCCAAATCCATAAATCTTACATAGTAAATGCCATCCATTTAAATGTATGTCCCAAGTATGAATAAGCTAAAAGAACATTATTGAAGTTCATAAATCTCCATTTCCCAAAAATCATCATAAACCCTAATATCACCAAAAGTTAGATTTAACACAATTTTCACAATCAAATATATGAAAGAGGAGATATTTAGGTATTCAAAATCTACATTTGACATGTATAAGGTTTTATAAAAGTGTATGAACTCACCAAGTGGGTTTTGAAGAAACCCAAAACCCTAAGTTTTTGACCCTTGGAGAAGATGAAAGATGGAGATGAAGTTTCCAAATCGACAACTTGAGTGATGCTCTTAACTCTAGAAATCAATGGAAGGAATGGTGGTTGGACCAAACCCTAAGTGGAGTAAATGAAGAGGGAGGGTTTTGAGAGGAAAGACTTGGAAGATAGAGATGAGAAATAATGAAATTTGGGGGAAATCTCATTTTAACCCGTGTTGTTGCTTCTGACGACAAGCACGACCCGTGTTGATTTTGTGAAGGAAGTGGCACGACCCGTGCCAACCCTTCTGTGGTCCAGCACGACCCGTGTCATCTTTGTGAAGGAAATGGCATGACCCGTGCGCCCTACAGACCAGAATGCATGTCCCCTTTTTCTTCCTTTCTTTTTCTTCCTCGTTTTCTCTCAAAGAACCTTAAATCCCAACATAAGAAAAGTTCCAAAATGAGGTGAATGCTACAGAGATTCCCAGAATTCGGGGTGTTACAGTGGTTTTACACCTTTTATCCTTTCAAATCATCCCGTAACACCCAATAAAATGCATTTATACTCAAAAATATACTCCATGAAATAAATCATTAAGATACCCAAAATATATGATCTATTTATCAAAATGCACAAAATCCCAAATGTGGTGTTTTATAAGTTTATAAAGTTTAACACTTCCAAATAACCGAAACTTATCAAGTGATCAGCAGTTAACAATTCCATGTAAAACATATAAACACTTTAAAATAGACATTTTGGCATGTACACCGTTTTCATAAATCAACTTGAACTCATCTCGCTAGATTTAGGCTAAATCTAGATTTTTTCCCAACTTGAGCTCCTTTGCAGAAATCCGAATCCACAAGAAAAATCCATCAAAAACCTAGATCCATAAATTTCCAACCATAAGCAAACACATTCAACCATTTAAAATCAGTCCCCAAACATTCTTCATCAAAAATCCCCATTTTGGTCAAAACCCTATTTTTGACCCCACCCCTTCCAAAATCTTACAAACCAAAATTGAAGGAATCAAACACTAGAAAATAATCAATGAAACATTTACATCACCTATTAGGGTTTAGAAAAGGAGGGGATAAACTTACCACTTAGGTTTTGGTGAAAACCTAGAAAACCCAAAAATGAGCTTGAGGTTGAGGATGAAGATGGTGATGGTGAATCCTTGATCATAACTTTCCATTTTATCACCTGATGGTGTTTTATCTCCATAAAATACAAGGATTTGAGCCAAAAATAAGTTAGGGTTTGAAGGGAGAAGAGGGAAAACGTTTTGAGAGAGAATGGAGGAAGTTTAGAGAAGTGAAAATGAGAAATAGGCTGGAATTCGCAACTTAACAGCACCTGAGCCCCTGGTGCGACAATGTCGCCAGGTTCCCAGGCCTCTGTTTCTTCTCTGCGATTGTGACAGTGCGACTATGACACTGTCATAGACGTCGGACATTGTAGCAGGACCTATCCGGAGCCCCTAAACTCAACTTTTTCAATGCCAACACTCCCGATACTCCAAGGGGCTTTAAACAATGCATTTCTCAACAAAGCCCCACTGTTTACAAGTCACAGAAACGTTCGGGTGACATTTACTTAGCGAAAATTACGAGTGTTACATTCTAGTCCATCAAAACGACATCATATGCCATAATTTACCTGGTAAGCGCTAACCGGGTAAGAGTCATCATCCTCACTTACCGGGTAAGACTCTCAGTCCTTGCCATCACTCTTACCAGGTAAGATTATCGATCCTTGCCAGGTTTATACGGTAAGGTAAGTGACCCCGGTAAGGTAAGGTAAGTGACCCCGGTAAGCGCTTACCGGGTAAGTGTTTGGTAGACGGCCCGATGTAAAAGTAATCCTGGCTTAACCAGGTGCCTGGTTGCATCTATTGGAGATATTGACCCATTGGAGTTGTGTTTTTCTGCTATGTGGCTTCTGAACTTCTAAAGTGTTGTATGTATCATATGTCTTTTTTGGGGGCAAATACACGCCTTCCCCACCCTTTACAAGGTCTTGTTCCTTTTAGTTGTAAAACTTCATTGTAGTACGTAAAACTTACATAACGTTATGTTGGTATCTATTCTTTGTTCAAAGATGCCATTTGGGTTTTTTCCTTCTTTGCAAATTGGAATATTGGGTCCATAGACTTTTGTTGACATTGATGTAAATTGTATCTTTTGGGATATGTTGTTGAAATCACTGAATTTTATTATGTTGATGCATCTACATTTCTGAAAAAGCAGGCCACTTTCTTAGAAGACAAACCTCATGTTAAGGACATTATCAACAATGTAATGTTCATGGCATAGGACGACAATTGTTTCGTTACTGGTGGAAGTGATCATGCTGTCGTTTATTGGATCGAGAAACATGTGGAGAACTCCTGGAAACCTAAAGTGCTGGACAAAAATATCCATTCCTCGGCTGTTATGGGAGTTGCTGGGATGCAGCAAAAAAAATTGTAGTTTCTGTTGGTGCAGACAAGAGTATTATCGGGTTTGATTTACAGACAGAAAAGGCAGATTACAAGCATCAAATATAAAGCAAGTGCATGAGTGTTCTACCAAATCCATGTGACTTCAATCTTTTTATGGTTCAGACAGGGTAAATTGCAATTGATCGAACTTCATACGTTAAATACAACGATTTTGTAAAGCTAACGTCTTTTACATTATTGATTGCTTACTTTACTCTTAGGGGACGTTTGGTTCACATAATGGAATTTAATGGAATTGGAATCCATCGAAGGAATTTGACTTTGAAGGAATTGAAATGGAATTTGATAGAATTTGACCACGAGTTTGGTTGGTAGGAATTCAATTCCTTCACTTAAGGATGAATTCCTTAAACTGTGGAATTCAATGGAATTGGAAAAATCCATCGCTTTCATTCTGTGAACCAAACATGGGCTTGGAATTTGGTTAATGGAATTGACCATTCTAATTCCATGAACCAAACAGCCCCCTTATTGTCCGCTAATATTTTGGAATTTTTACTTGTTACTTGCAGCACACCACAGAGGAAACTAAGACTGTTTGACATCAGGATGAAGGGGACAGAAATCCATGAATTTGGTTGGAAGCGGGAAAGTAGCACGTCTCAATCGGCCTTAATCAATCAGGATTGGTCCCCGGATGGTTTGTACCTTACATCAGGTTCCGCGGATCCTATTATCCACATCTTTGACATCAGGTTTAATGGTGATCAACCCTCGCAGTCTGTTAGAGCTCACCAAAAATGAGTTTTCGAAGCCACATGGCACCACTATCTTCCCCTCCTCATTTCCATATCTTCGGATCTCAACATCGGATTTCACAACATCACATAAAAATCAAGTTTTTCCGGGGAAATCTTGAATTTTGTCTTAACTATGAATCCCACTTTTACACAGGGGCGGACTCACTTTATAGCATACGGTGACATGGGCCACCGCTTCGTTCCTCCATCGCAGTGTAAAAATTTTTAGGGTCATGAAAGGTGTCACCGTATCATTTTGTTGTGTGCAACTGTATATACTTTGAAACTACAATGATAACACAAGTGTCCCTTGGTAAAGTTGGTTTGCATAGTTCGAATCTTGTTTGTGTCATTTTTTTATTTTGAAGTTTTTAATTTCAGATTTATTATGTTTCTAAAGGAACTTGTAATAAAAGACTCAAACACATGACCTCACCTACGAAAAGCAAAGAACTAACCAACAAACCAATGCTGATTTCGTTTCTTATAGTCGAATGGTGCCATCACTTGAAAACTTTTCTAGGTTTGCCTATGCTTTTGCACCAGGGAATCAAGTTGTTTCAGGGAAATCTTGTGTCTTGAAATCTTGAATTTTGTCTTCACTGGATCCAAGATTTGCATGAACATGTTCTGTTTTGTGTCTATGTATATATTTTGTATAACTTGGTAGTTGCAGATGGAAAAAAAACTAGTATGAGATTTTGAAATTGATATGAAAGCTTACAAGAAAGTTACAACTTGGTGAGTGATTGAAGATGCAAACTTTGTGTGTGTGTGTGTGTGTAATCATCACTTTCCTATTGGCTGATTAATTTGTAGGATCAAAATCTTGCCAATATTGCATTGATCCGAAACCAGATGAACTTCCTTGCAGATTTGTAGACGATGATGAAGAAGACTGCAATATATTCGGATTATAACCCATTTCATTTGTTGCACCTAGTAGAAACTGCGAGTAATCTGAGGGCATGGTGGCATGATACGGTGGTTGAGGCTGAGGAGGTGGTGGCTGATGGTGATGGTGATAGGGACGGGTGGTTAGGTAACCTAACTCGGACCTCCCTGGTTGAACCCGTTCGGGGAAATTGAGCTTTGCTTTGTTGCCTTTGAATCTAAGAGCAGCTTCATCGTAAGCAATGGCTGCAGCCTCGGCGGTCTCGAACGTGCCAAGCCACACCCGGGCCGCCTTGTGGGGGTCGCGTATCTCGGCAGCCCATTTTCCCCATGGTCTTTGCCTTACTCCTCTGTAGTGTCTTTGTCTTCCCCTTTGGTTCCCTTCTGTTCATCATACATTTGCCATTCAGTTTCATGCACAACAAAAATATAACATGCATCTATTTTCCTTCAATTTTAATCATGTTGTTAGTGATGGTTGAGATGATTGTCATTTTCTTCATTAAATCGTTCAAATTGAACAAAAACTAATGTAAGAAATATGATTGTAGAATATCTTATTACTTAAATATATAATAAAAAGGTATTTTGAGACCTAACTTAATTTGTCACGTTCGCTATAACAAAATTGGGTTTATAAGATGCCAAAAATGTTTGATTTTTCTAATAGACTATGTTTTATCTACCAAACAATTGTGCGTTCTATGTAAAAGCATTGCAATGACACTTAAAAATAAGATGTCAGTATTATCTTTTTCATTTTTTGGAAAAGAGTATTATCTTTTTCATGTGATACTTTGGAGAAATTATAAGTGTCCTATGGACATATATTTTTATAAGATACTTGTTTTTATACGACATTATATTTTCAAATAATAAAATATAAAATTCCTAATAAAACCCTTTATTAGGAAATTAAATTAAACCTATTTGACAAGTAAGTTACTAAGACACTCATAACATCCTAAAGATCACTGGTTGCAATGATTTTGTATTGGAACCACAATTGTTTGATCTTATAAAACTAAAGATTTTGTGATCGTGAAGAAGCTTTCATCACAATTTGATTTTTCTTTTTGTTGCAAATGAGAAAATTAATTTTGTTACAGTGAAATTCATTATATATATATATATATATATATATATATAATATGTGTGTGTGTATGTTTTTTTTAATCATTTTAAAACTTGACGTTAAATTGTATACATTTTGCTTTAAATTAAAGAGTTATGAGTGTGTTCAACATCAACATGGATTAATTTTAGTTGGATGATATATAAAATATGCATGGTAACTAATTAATTAACATGTCGTACAAATTAATTAATAATTAATGCTGAGTTTGATCTTAAATGAATTGTGTGATGTATAATTATATACTAGTAATTTGTGTTGGTATTTAATTAGGTAGGTAGCATGCATGTAGTAATTAATTAATTAAGGTATATATAGCTAGTAGTAGTAGTACGTAAATTAATTAAGTAGTCATTAATTAATTAGAAATGAAATGGACCTGCAGGTGCAGGTGGTGATTGTTGTTGAATGTTGAGTGGAGTTGGAGTTGTAATCATAGGCTCCTGATGATGATTATTATTATTATTGTCGTCGGTTCCGATAACCTGAGAGAGGGCAGAAACGATGGCCGTATTATCATCTTGTGATTGAGACGAATACACCGGAAATATGTCGTCTTCTTCTTCTTCCTCTTCCGCCCTAACGCTTCTCTTCCGATCATGATAATAATTATACATCGCTATTCACCAACTCACCTTCTTTATAACCCTTATATATATATATATATATATATATATATATATATATATATATATATATAGAAAGAGAGAGAGAGATATGATATGATATGATGTGATGTGATGTGTAAATTAAACCTATTTGACAAGTAAAGAGTTAATTGGAGGGAGGGAGGAGTAGTGTAAGGTTTAGGAGAAACAGACAACTGCTATTTATAGTGTTGGTGTTGCTCTCATCTCATGTATAATATTCCATTGCTAGCTGCATTGCATGGTGTGAATTCATCAATGGCGCGTACCTCTCTCTCTATTTTATTATATATATATATATATAGAGAGAGAGAGAGAGAGAGAGAGAGAGGCGTGTATATATATATACACAATGATATACAGGTGTATTCAAACTCAAATGAGAACAACATGATTTTTTTACAAAAAAATACGAGAACACTCGTATCACATATGATAATACACATGATCAAATGACCTGTGTCCAAGCAACTTGACCCCATCAAACACCAAAGGATGCCCATATCTCTCATTTCATATGTGATGAACCATAGTAGTATCAGATGTGATATGAGTGTTCTCACGCTTTCGTATAATGATTTGTCTTTTCGTTTGAAATCACCCTCTCTCTCTATATATATATATGGTTGGAATTAAATAAAAATCATGAGTAATCTAACCATTAAATTAGTTTAGTTAATTTAAATGTATGATTCATATTATTGTTTTACATGTTTCATCTATTTTATGTGAATTTGTGCATGTGTTTCTTATATGAAACATTGACAAATATTTCACATGTAAAATAAGTTTTATAAATGAGACACACACAAACACACATAAATCCACATAAAATTAATACTGTGAAACAAATATAAATCATGGATTTTATCTGTTTGACATTTGCATGGTTTTCGTTTCATCATATATATATATAGAGAGAGAGAGGGAAGGATATTTTGCAACCCTCAAATGCAACTATGCAAGTACATAGATATGCATGCAAAATAACCAACATGCTACTATTATTTCATACAACCACACCATTTCTACAAATAACCCATTCACTGGTCTGATGCTACTTATCCCATCTAAGAACTGCTGTCCAAGATCATGTCTATGAAAATATCTAAAACTATATATACCATAAACCCTTTTATGAAGATTCTTTTACAAATTTATCTACAAAATTAAACCATCATGAGTTCATATGTTTTAATTATCAACTTTATCTTCTTAAAAAGTATTCAGAATGTATATTATTTAGTCAAAAATTTTAATAATTAAATTATGCATATATATATTAATTATGAAGGAATATCAGTTGATATACTTTAGTTGGATTTGAGGACTTCGTATTTTGACAATTAAGGCTCTCAATCTTTTGTTTATCATTTCTTAGATTCAACACATTGACATTTTAATTTTGTTTCTTTCGGTGAATAAGGGTTTATATATATAGGGGCAAATTTAAACGAGAAGCTAATTAAACATTTTGCAAGAAGGCGGGAAGTGTTTAATCATATATGATACACAAGCTTAATCATTTTCCTTCAATTGCCTTCGGTACCTTCAATTACAATCATCTACCTTCAACTATCTTTAACTACTTTCATCTACCTTTATCTTCATTTATGGTTAATTTCTTGAATTTTTATATACATTTAATTAATCATTTTCACATGCATGAATTTGTTAAAGTTTCGATCATAATGATAAAAATAGGTAAATAAAGGTAGTTGGAGATAGATGAAGGTATATGACTGTATATGAAAGTTTTGTTCTCACATTCTCACCATAACTCTTAGGTGCCGTTTTTTTTTAAGAAGTCTGAAGCCTGAAGTCTTATATTACTTTTGATTAATAGGAGGTGATGCTGAAGTCTAAAATCTGAATCAACAAAATTGTATGTTTCTGTAACGTCTGGAGGCGTCTTGAAAGAAAGAAGAGCATATGAACTGAGGTGAAGATAAGATATTTTAAAAAAGTTAGGTCACCACTTCTTATTTCAGACGTAATTAAGAATTAAGAGATTCTGAAAAGTGGAAAAAAAAAACAGTCTAAAAGTAAAAAAGTCTGAATGAGCCATTAGGAGGGTTTTTTTTCTAAAAAACAAACAACCCCTTGTTCTCATCAGAACCCAACCCATAACCTTAAATGATATTTTAATTAAAGTTATCTACCTACATATACCCAATGGTGTCCGACCTAAATACCATAGTGGGTGTCGGGACCCACTTACACGTACCACGACTAATGTCATGGGGTCTTGGAGAACAACCCAGAAAATCCCCGTGGCTTTAGTAATTAATGTTTACGATGTGCATGAGATGAGATGAGATAAGATGTGAAATCTGATGCCTGCTTCGTCTTTGTGTTGCTTTTTAACTTTAACTTGTTTAAAGCTTTCTTTTTCTTTCTAACGTCTGCATGTTTTTTTGGACGATAATGCTCAGTTTCACACACCAAAGCGTGTTAGAAATCAATCCAACATATATATATATATATATATAAACAAATGTGGATACATGTGTGGTAGGGACTTAATTTGCATATCACCTTTTTCCTGTCGCATTGGATCATGAACCATGGTTTCAAAAGTTGAAAAAAAGAAAAAAAAAATGTTGGGTTCATGTGATCTTTTTTTTTTTCTTTTCTTCCAATTTATCATATCGGTTTCTTGATTCCATGCGTGTGCTCAAATGGGTACGCAAGAAAATATATATATATATATATATATATCTACAGTTTAATCATGCTAAAAACATTTCAGAGAAATAAAAGAAAAAGATCAAGATTCTTGATGAACTTGGGTGGACATCTTGAATTCACATTACCCAACAAACTACTGAGGAATATATGAAGTTTGGGAAAAAAACATTGTTCTAAAAGGCTCGTCGCAACAGCCGTCATGACGTGTCATGGCTCAAGACTTGTATTTCACGCAACGTTAAGTCTGTGGCACACCATAGCTCAAAACTTGTATTTCACGCAACGTTAAGCTTGTGACACACCATGGCCTAATGTGTTGTTTTTGTAATGTGATATTTGATTTTTCTTTACGTTTTTAATGTCTTATTTGTTACTTTTAATATGTAACTTAATTTAATTTATTTTTATTGATCCATTGAGTAATAGTACAAAACATATGTTTTTAAATATAATATCATGAGTAAATTACATTTTTGGTCCTTATGGTTTTAATTCATTATCAATTTTGGTCTCTCTTATAAACTAATTACATTATTAGTCACTATGGTTTTCGTTTTGATTCAATTTTGGTCCTTTTGAAAAGAGTGGTTAATTTATTTATTTTTTGTCTTTTCTCTTTTTTGTCTTATTAGATCATAGAGTAAATTACAATTGTAGTGTCTTTGGTTTGTTTCTTTTCATTTTTGTCTTTCCTACAATTTTATTTTTATTTTATATCCCTTATCATATTAATTAATTAATGATATTTTTAATTAAAATTATTTATTTTATTTTGTAAGTTATATCTCTAAAATTTGTTTGCCGATATCTGTAAAATAAGTTCAATATTAAATATTTTAAATTTTTGTGCATATATATATATATATATATATATATATATATATATATATATGTAAGCAAATCCACCTGTACTAATGCCAGAAATATTTTCTACTTTAACTTGGGTTCAAAAAATTGGTCATTTTTTTCTTAATAATGTAATATGAAGATAGAAATATATCTATGTCTATTAATTAAAAAAATGATACGTTTTTTTGAACCTAACTTCAATTAGAAAATGTTCTTTGATTTAGTGTAGATGGATCTGCATACATACATATATTACATAAAAAAAATATACATCTTTTTAACCCAACTTAAAAATCGTTTCCGATCATCATTTTTTGAAAACAAAATTTATATGTCTATTAATCAAAGTTCTAAATGATGTGAGGCGTAGAGTGGCGGCGAGGCTAAACCTCAAGCCTTAGGAGCCACGGCGAGGCCATGGCGTTTTCAAGGCGTGACTTATTACGTTATTTTTCCAATTCATATATATCATTATATAGAAAAACATATGTTTTGTAGTGTTACTCAATTAGTCAATAGTAATAAACAAGTTAAATTATGGTATATATTAAAAACTTGCAAATAAGACATTAAAAACGTAAAGAAAAATCAAATATTGCATTACAAAATTGTACATTAGGCCGTGGCGTGCCACGGGCTTAACGTGACGTGAGACACAAGCCTTGGTGCCATGGCGCGCCATGGCGGCTGTGCAGCGAGTTTTTTAGAACATTGTTATTAATAAAAAAATGTACCGTTTTCAGATTCTAATTTAATTAAATGTTTCTCTAAATGTGTATCAAACAAAAACTTTATAGTATAATTATTAAAAAAAAATTAAAAATTATCAACTTAAATTTATGTAATAAAAAATAAAATATCTGAAACGATTCATTTTTTTAATTAATAGACATAGATAAATTTATATCTTCATATTACATTATTAAGAAAAAAATGACCCATTTTTTGAACCCAAGTTAAAGTAGAAAATATTTCTTGCATTAGTGTAGGTGGATTTGCTTACATATATATATGCATAAAAATTTAAAATATTCAATATTGAACTTATTTTACAGATATCGGCAAACAAATTTTAGAGATATAACTTACAAAATAAAATACATATTTTTAATTAAAAATATCATTAATTAATTAATATGATAAGGGGTATAAAATAAAAAATAAAATTGTAAAAAAGACAAAAATGAAAAGAGACAAACCAAAGGGACTACAATTGTAATTTACTCTATGATCTAATAAGACAAAAAAGAGAAAAGACAAAAAAAAAAATAACCACTCTTTTCAAAAGGACCAAAATTGAATCAAAATGTAAACCATAGTGACTAATAATGTAATTAGTTTATAAGAGAGACCAAAATTGATAGTGAATGAAAACTATAAGGGCCAAAAATGTAATTTACTCTAATATCATATATGATCTAAAAATTTGCCACCATAAGCTGCACATTGAAAAATGGCGTGGCCTTGCCGTTTAGAACCTTGGGAAAAACCAGTTATATCATAAGGTTTGAGGGTTGGTCTCGTCGCTACACCACGCTTCACGCCGTTTAGAATCTTGGGAAAAACCAATTATGTTCTTAAACAACTATAAAAGCACACTACTTAACTGATTATGACATAAGGTTGGGTTCCACTGAGAAGTTGAGGTTAACTTGAGAAGCGTGAGAAGTGGTTACCAACCGTTGGGTTGGATGAGAAATAGATGCACATTAGGATGAGATGCACCGGATCAATTCTCTTCAAAACCGCAATTCATGGGAAGACATTTAATTAAAAGTGATCAACAATTCAAATCCACTTATTACACTTTTCATGTTAACCTCTACTTCTCACACCATACTTAGCTCAAAACGTGTAATTGATATGGACCGGTATAAATGGTCCGTACTAGTGAGACTCATATTTATATCTATACTATATTATAAAAACGACATAAAAAACTCTTAATTACAACATTTTAGGCACAAGTTACAACTAATTAAAGCCAATTACTTAATTTACAATTTCTTAATGCTTTGGTACAACCTTTCCAAGCACAGTATCTCACATAATCATCTATTTGTGGAATAGATTATCATTTATTAATATAACTATTTGTTTTTTTTATGGAGAATTTTATAAAATAGATTTTATATTAACATAATCTATTTTAAATGTAGATTTTACATTTAAATCTATATTAATGAGATGTAATATAAAATCTTTTTTCTTCCGTATTTTTTTATATTACATCTCATAATGATTTTTCCATATTTTATTTTATAAAATCTTTTTACATAATGAGATGTAATATAAACTCTTTTTTCTTCTGTATTTTTTTTGCTAATATAAAATATATTTTATTTTATAAAATCTACACGTATTTTTTTTTTCACGAGCATTAAAAGAAGAAAAAAGAAGATTGATATGAATTAAAAATAAAAAATAACGAGATACACTAATAAATTATCGTATTCTTTAAAATAAAAATATTCCGCAACACTTTCCAAATTAACCAAGTGTAAAGAAAATAAAATAGAAACGATGTAGATATAAAAATATTCTTCCATATTTTTAATATATTTACATTTAAATGTAAAATCGAAAATGAAAATAAAAGATTTTAAAATATTCTCTACATTCACTATAAATATATATAGCTTCTCTATGTATCATCCGAGTACAAGAAGAAGACGAACGGTCGGGTGTCAATGGCGGAACCTGCAACTGAACAAAAAGTATTTCACTATATTTTTGTTTCTTTGAAAAACTACTTTTTTATATTTTATTTTATTTACTAAGGATTTGTTTATATTTTTCAAAACCCACAATCATATTTTTCGAAGTAGGGGAATAAGATATATATATATATATATATATACATATCTTTATTTTTATCGACTAATATTATGAGGTATTGAAGTCAATAGTGAGATAAATATGTTATGAGACATGTCGTTTGAGTTTTAAATAATATAATACAAAACTATTATCAATATTATTGCGCAAACTCATAACAACAAACGATTAAGAATATATGCAAGTTAACCACTTATGAAAATACATTCGTTTTTCACATTGTATTTAATTAACTGTTAACAAAGAAATTACATTTCATTTTAACTCGGTTCAATATTCCAACAAAAAATTTATTCTCCGATGCAATGCACGGGCCAACACTAATAAAATAGTAATCGAAAGAAGTGAACTTTATTGATTTAAGAAGGCTGTTTGACCTTTGAAAATGGCAGGTTTTGTCGGATTGAAAATTGTGGTAAACGAAATATGGTTCAAGCCTTTAGAATAAAAAAGAGGTATGAACCCTAACCTAATCCTGCCAAACACTCGAGTCTTTGTGTAAGTTTATGCGAGTTGTTTTGTCCACTTTCTCCATCCCCTCTAAAAAAATGAAAAAAAAAAGATAATTCAATTACTTCTTATTCTAAAATTTAGAAAGTCAAACTAAAGTACAATTATCAGTTAAATTACAAAAGGTAAACATTTATCGGCAAAAGCCATCATCCTTATCTTATCGTATAGCATTTTTTGGCTATCAAAATGGATTGTTGGTAAGCGTTTATTACCCGATAAACGCAAATCGATAAGAGTCTCCTCCCTAACTTACCAGGTAAGATTATCGATCATTGTTATGTCTTTTACAGAGTAAGATTCTCACTCGTTATCATGCTAATAGTCTTCTCCCAACTTACCAGGTAA
The DNA here is from genome assembly GCA_023525745.1 of Arctium lappa. NCBI lineage: Eukaryota > Viridiplantae > Streptophyta > Magnoliopsida > Asterales > Asteraceae > Arctium > Arctium lappa. Next base: position 148,228,261 of record CM042048.1, read on the forward strand.
GATTATTGATGTTTGTTATGCCTCTTACAAAGTAAGATTCTCAATCGTTATTAGGGGTGTAAATGAGACGAGACAACTCGCGAGCTACTCGAGATCGACTCGGTCAAAACTCAGTCAACACTCGACTCGAACTCGAGCTCGACTCGATATACTAACGAGTCGAGTCGAGCGACCTGATACTCGACTCGATAAGCTCGTGAGATACTCGATAAGCAAAATAATAATAATAATTAGTAATATTATTTTAATTTAATTGATAATAATAATAATAATAATAATAATAATAATAATAATAAACTCAAGTTTTTTGATTTTTTTTGGGAAAATGATGGTGTAAAAGACATGGATAAACTCTTGATGGTGTGTCTAATTCATCCCACATTAACGGGATATATAACCCGATGCTTTGAACTCCACTATATATAGACCTTTCTTCTCCCTTGTTTTACATCTTTTGCCTTTGTTAAATGGCTTGAGCTTAAGGGCTTGATCCTATGTAGGGGTGTAAATGAGACGAGACAACTCGCGAGCTACTCGAGATTGACTCGGTCAACACTCGACTCGAACTCGAGCTCGACTCGATATACTAACGAGTCGAGTATAATGATACTCGAGCTCGACTCGCATCATTTACACCCCTAGTCGTTATCATGCTCACCCAATAAGTTAAGCTTATGGTAAATGCACCCTAAGAACACAGGACGCTTCTATTTATAGACCACAAAAACTTCAGTTCCTTGAATGTTGCATTTCTAAAACAAAAATGTGAAACTAAAAACGCTAACGAATATCTTATAAGCTCAAATGTAATTTTCCATGTAAAAAGAAACATAAATTACAAGATGGTAAGAAAATAGAAAAGAGATAACAGTTTGTCCAACTCAACCACAAGTTTTAAACATAATATTTGGCAAAGTACATGGTCAACCAGATGGATGTACTTGTCAACTCCCTCAAACCAGCACAACATGGAAATTGTGTGCTTTCTATCTCTTCAAAATGAAGTCATAGATTTAAATGTCTCTATCTCCCTTTTTACCATGTGGGTAGATTTGGTGGGTCACTGATACACAGAACAATGACCCATCAAATCTAACCACATCATGAAAATAATGAGGAAGATGATGAAATTGAAAATTGCACAAGAAAAGTAATATATATATTTACAAATTTGTATGTAATCATGTATGTGGATGAATATCTCTGTTTCTCATGAAGGTTAAGAATTGTGAGGGTAGTTCTTCCAAAAGCGACTGAACAACAGAGATTTCTCCTCCACCTGCAGTGCAACTCTGATAATCAGCTGAACACGTTTTACACTCGATTCAAGAAAATAAAGTCAGCTTTTGATTTTGATGATTCAAAATTTCCACTTTCCATATTCAAACTTGACAATGCTGCTGTTATTACCTTGTATTCAAAGTAATCATTATCCTACCACGTTTCTAAAGTTAAGTTTCACACTTGAAAGTCAAACGTTGAACCTTTCGATTACCGCCAGTTTTACGATCAAACTTTGCTAGTTTTTTTTTTTTTTTTTAACTATATGTAACGATTATGGCGAGTTTGATTGTAATATTGGAGGTAATGATAGATTTGCCCATATGAGATCATGCATATATGGAAGTCAACTCGACCTATACATGTTTAGTGGTGGATCTAGGAATTTTGGTGATTGAGTCGGCTTTTACACAAGTATAGGCTTTTACCCTCTACTCCAACCAATTATCGATTTGATACTGAAATGATCATTCAAAGGAAAATCAATAAATCAATCTCCATAGGCATCGTACAAGTAGAGCTAAATTGCAGAATACCACCACTATGTTGATATTTTCCTTTTTTGAAATCCTTCCATAGTTGTGGTATTCGGCAATTTAGCTCTACTGATGATTATGAAAATTGATTTGATAGATCTTCCTTTGAAGGATCAATTCGGTAATTGGTTGGAGTACATAGTAAAAGCCTATAAAAAATTTACTAGTGTAAATACCGACCCCAGTCAAGAGACCCAGTGCCAAGCTATGGCTCCGCCACTGACTCCCATGGCTACATAAAGTATGAGGGCATGTGTGTGGACTTGTACTCCGATTAAAAAGACATGCCATCCAGCGTCACATGATATGGAAAGGAGAAACCTTCCCATATAATGAACAGTTCCATGAACATTGTCGATTTACTTTTTATGGCAAGATAAAGGATAAGGGTATCCATGAAGTCTTACAAGTCAGGCACATCGATTATAGTTACTCCAACGAATATGACGGGCCTTTCATATATGTAACACCACACGGAGAGCGAAACTTAACCAAATATTAGGCTTTTGGTTCATGTGCAGGTGATGTTGTAGTGCATATTATAGATTGTTGGATTTACTTTTTGGTTGGTGTTCTACATTGTGTTGAATGGTTGGTTAATGACAATTAATGACCAAGTCCCCTAGCGCCTTATGAAGCCGGAGCTCTCTAGTTGACTAGTTCAATTCCATTGTTGTGAATCATACCTGTTGTGGGCAATGTTAATCTTCTGTCACTTACATCATAAGCATACTAAAGATAACATCAGATTCTTATGGCCGAAACCTTAATTTACACAACTTTCAGATTAAGCTTAGGTATTCTAAAATAACGATCAAGTCTCTTAAACCACAAGGGTTGTGGCGTACTGGTTAAGGCCCTAGGGGATGTGGTGAAATATCCCATCTGCCCAGGGTTCGAATACAGGCGTACACAACACTTGTGGCCACTGAGGTTTAATCAGGGCTGATGTAGTCATCATAATTTGCCAAGGGATTAGTTTAGGCATAGCCTAGGACACCCTTCCCAAAAAAAAGTCTCTTAAACTGCCGCTCTGATACCTAAAATCATACTTTTATGTTCATGCTATTTATGTTATATCGATGTTTTAGTATATTTATGATGTAAGTGACGACATGGAAAAATGGGTATCACAAAACACTATTTTCCCACCCACTCACATGCATATGAAGAGAGAAAGGGAGAGAAATGGGCTGAACCCAGAAGAAACCATGACTCACCTTGTACATCCCTAAAGGGAACAAATTGGACTATATCTCGTGTTGCAACGCGTCCTGTTGTACTTTCAAGCCTCTCTCCCTTGTCCGCATCTAAAATCTGCAAACATTAAAGTTTGAGAAAACCAGACCCCTAGTAAGTAAATGTGATTGCTGAAGCTCTAGTATTAATTGCCAAACAAGAAGGGTCAGGGAGTAATTTTAGTACCTCCATCTCCTTAAAGTCGGCTCCACCAACCCCAACAATAAGAATAGACAGTGGCAGATCCGATGCATTCACAAGAGCGTCTTTTGTTTCTTGTAGATCTGTAATCACTCCATCCTGTGACATTCTCAGTGAAGTAATTTAATCAAACCAACAATGGAATCATTTTTGTGTAGTTTTGTTGTTTCAATTTTGGGATATCCTTCCAATGTGTTCAAAGGAAAAGATTGCATTATTGTAGTCTAATGAATGGTGATGCATACCGTGATGATTAACAAAACAAAGTACTTCTTCTGATTAGCTGCCAAAGACTGGCTGGCTATCATTGCAGCAGCAGAAATCACAGGTCCAAATAGGGTTGGTCCTGCAAGTGTGACATTAAAAAGGGCGCTTGCATATGTCATCATTATTCCATTGATCCCTTCGACCTGGAAATATAATAAATCAAGAGACAACGAAAAAGAAACTGCGTTAGAATATTAGCACTTAAAAGAGACTTCAAAGAACAGGATAACGTAACATCAATATGGCAAGCTCAAGATTTCAAATAAAATTATAAAACTATGGCACAATAGAAGTTCCACCTCTGAGTGCCCACTGCTCCCGTTTAGGTTGAAACAATGAGAGACAGGACCATCAATTGGACGTGCTCCAAAGCCCCACGAATGAAATTTCTTGTCAAAATCATAACACTGCAGTACCTCTCCAACCTCTAGTATAGCCTAATAATACAAATACCATTATATGTTTTTAGAAGTGTACCTATTTTCTAGAAAAGTATGCAAAAATTGGATTCTCACCTTCTGGTATGCATTTGGACGTCCAGAAGGGTCAATATAATGTAAAGAATCTGGCAAACGCGGATTCCCATTTGAAGCTGAAAATAGAAAATAGGAGTTAAGAAGCATATGTTAGAATCCAAAAGCAAATATCCAACGATGCTAGCATACTCAAAGCAGATATGGATAAGTGAAACAGGTAAAAGTTGAAGGAACCTCAATAAAGTCAATAAAGGTAAAGGCAATAAAAACATATCAGATGTTCCATGTCCAGTTTAGTGCAACCATCAGAGAGTTGGATGTAAAATCATACAGAGTAGACCTTCAGCTACTTAAATCTACACCCACCAAAATAATGAGGTTGCTTTATTTATGGGAAAATCTATGGAAACCACCAAACTCACCATAGTTGCTTTTTGTGGAATAAATATGTGAACTAACGCACAATCTCTCTTTTATCAATTACATTCTCTTTCCATAAAAGGGAATAATATTGAGTTGATCGTCATACTAATGATTTCCATAGATTTATTCATTGTGTTAATTGCCAAATAGAGCAATACACTTTTCATGATTTGTCAATTTGACAATGTACTAGAACTTTAGCCAAACAAGACCAACAATACTTGTTCTGTTCTTCAACTAAACATTCTGGTCAATTGATTGGTCAGAAAATCTTATATTGCCCTGTCATCTTTTTAAAAAGCGGGAATCCAACTAGATATAAAAACAAAAAATAAAAAACCTCCATGTGGCAACTTTTTGAAAAAAAGAACTTAAATGAGCAAATTATCAAAAATTCTAAGATCTTCGTATTCTATCTTCTTCATTACCCTCTTCGTTTCCCATCAATCACTATGCCATCCAAGATGAAACAGAAAACCAATCACTACGCAGTCCAAATTCAACCACACTAGCACTAGACCAACTGCAGTGGAACGGCTTTTGAAAGGAATCGACAAGGTACAACAGTTAACTCACCTAGAACTTCTGAGCAAGGAACTTTTTTTATTGTAGTCCAACAGATCTCTCTCCGAATGTAAATCCTATCGAAACTCACATAATACAGGGGGATCTTTGGAAGAGGAAACAGGTGGTTTTTGGAAATGGGCTCCCTCAAACTGCATCAGGAATTGGTATGTTACTGGTCTGTTGTTTATGTGCAAGGACTGTTAAGCAATTGTGGATTCATTGTTTGTGATGATATATTATCGAAATTTTGGTAGAATAGATAGGATAGACTTCTGGTACCCTTTCATATAGCTAAGACAAGAATATACTTTGCACAGTTGTGTCATTTAACAACTATACGACTCTTCTTGAAAAGTCACTAATTATCAGGCAAGAGGGAAACATATGCATTTCTAGAGCAGACTCAGATACCTGTGAAATCAATGGCCACCATGAAGTTCAATTCAAAGCCACTATCCAAGTAATCCAGGAAGGTATGATGGACACTTTCAGAAAACTTGTCCACAAAGAGCCGACTCTTCAATACCTGTATTGAATTTCTAAATAGTTAGAAGACCAAAGCACAATGATATAAATCTATAGGCCCACACTTAAGCATGTATGCTAACATCTGAATGGGAGGAAGGACCTTAGTCTGATGATCTTTCCCAATAGCAACAGGTACAAACAAATGCTCTCCCTCCCCACTAGAAGATAGTTTTTCCAACTCAACAAGTGACTTTTGAACTTTGCTGAATGGCACACATTAATTTAAAAAGAAAAATATATATATATAAATATCAGCAGTTTAGTCTATAATAATGAAAATAAGGAAGCCAAAGAAAATAGTAATTCACTTACCCAAGCAAATCATGCCTCCCGTTACTATTGAAGTTGAAGCACTCAATGATGAGTGGAGTTTCCTGCATAGATTTGACTAAAAGATCTAAATAGCAACTAGGAATTGCTAAATGAGTAAGAGCATGATATAGATAGGTGCCTAAATACATATGCTGACGGTAATGCAGAATATGAAAAATAAATCATGGCAGACCCCATATGCACCAACTGAACACTTCACCCTCATGATTTAGGGTCTGCCATATGCACCTACTCAAACATCATCATTGTCATTTAGGGGCGTCCAGAGGTGGCTAGTAATGGAGTAAAGATCATAGATTTTGGTATGTGTAAATTAACCAATTTAAAAAACGACGAATGCTTCATGAACAAGACCTTCTGAGCAGTTCAACATTTCACCATTTGATAACATATGCTCCCTCCGTCCCAAAATAAATGTCTACAATGAAAATGGCATGCAGTTTTAGAAATGTGTAATTATTATACTTTTTAAATAACTAAATTACACTTTTACCCATGATAATAGAGAGAGAAACGTTCTCCATATCATAATTACGGGTAAAATTGGAAAATGGAAACTTACTTTAGAAAGTAGACGCTTATTTTGGGACAAACTAAAGTAGAAATGTGGACACTTAATTTGGGACGGAGGGAGTATAATTTAAGGTTTCTAAAATACAAGTAGTACTGCTTTCAGAAACTAAAGTTTTTACATCAAGAACTGGAGAGATCCTGGGCTCAATTTGCAACCATAAAAAGGGAGCTTCGGTGCACAAAGGCTCCTCAGTTTTAAGGGGTTGAGAAGGGAGGTCTTTTGTACACATCATTTCCTTTGCATTTTGCAGATAGATCTTTCTATGATTTAAACAGAGAACAGTTGCTACAAAGCTCTCAACTCCAATTTGCAACCATGATGTTAAACATATAGAATTCATTTTAATTCTATATTGTTATAGCAGCTGCTTCAGTATGATATCTAGTTCAAGTGCACTTGTAATTTTAAAACCTACATTTTTTGGACCAACAAGTGGGCTTGTAAGTGATTAACTATATAGAAGTCTCGACCACCCCAGGTTTCTCGTTAAGTATCAAGTCTAAATTGTAAATGAAGTGTGTGATGGTTGATACTCACGCATCAATGCAGAGTTTCTGAAGGTAGTAACACAATGCCTCTACATATTACACATATATATAAGTTTCAATATAGCCTGTTTATACCTTGCTTCCAACTTGTGAGATGCTTATAGAGACGGGTTTCCATGTTGGATCTAGATCATTTTTCAAGACCTCTGTTTTGCAAATCGGAACGGCATGCCCACTCTCCACACATTTAGATATTACTAAAAAGGGATCCTTCAAAAAACAATATGAAATGAATCAGTGTAGTTACGTTATGATAAAACCCATGAGAGAATGATTGATCAGAAGGTCCATACACTTTTGGAGAAGCGTTCCTTATTCTCTAAATCCATGCACCTAAATACCAATTCCGTTGTAGTCTTTGAGATAACACATTCTTCTGCATGAACTGTGAGCTGCCCAAGTTTCTTTGGATGAGTAGAGCTAGTAGATTCTAGTCTTCCCACAAGATCTACCGACAACGTGCGGTTTGGTCTGGTTACTATCTACGTAGAAATAAAATCAGCATTTTACAGTTACAAACATATGTTTGACGTTAAATATATAAGAGTGTTCTTTGTGTAGTTATCCGATTTGGTCATCAGCGAGCTTTTACATATGAAACCCAGTGATTCCATAAGTACTAACATGCAAAGAAGGGAGGAATATAGAGTAAATAGAATAAGAGGGAACACTATACAACAACCATAATCTATCACATGAGAAAGATAGTTTGACTTGCATGTCATGGGTGGTAATTTCATTTTGCAAACCATAGAAAATGAAACCTAATTGAAAAACCAATAGCTAATTCATTTGAAAATACAAGATGATTCAACAAGTTGACATTCACCAGTGACGATGAACACACCAATAGACCAATCGAGACACAGGAACATGATGTCTTTCTCAACCAACCATATGAAAATTATGTCACTGGTAAATGTTCCAAGTAGTTGTAATTGCTTATGAGTTATGACAAATTAAAAAAGAAAACAGATAAATAGCTGATACCTCGGACAATAAACAAGTACCCTCGCCCAGAAGTTGCTGTTCGTCCAACTTAAGCATCTGCAGGATAAACATAAAATGCTTTTATGGTTCTTCCAAAGTCATTCACAGGTATCTTGCTTGCTTAAAACAATTAACACGTAGACAAAAGATACAAAAACTAGCTCATGAGTGAATTGGTGTGCCATTTCCAAAAATAGAAAGAATAGACCTATAACCATGTTGTGTTTCTTTTTTTTTCCATACCAATCAAACTCCAGTATATGCTAATTTTTTAACTTTCTTCGTAGTTCACATTTGTGATATTATCTCATAGCAAAAAGAGATCCAGGCCTATGTCAACTGTTTCTTATAGGTTCAGGCTTGAATTCGTGCATGTGCAGCATAGTTCCTAATAATTTCTACTTGGGATTGGAAGTGATATTTCAAACAAAAGAATTTGGTGACTCGTGCCAGAACTTTGCGGCCAAGAAATGCAAATAGGCTGTCTCTTTGTTCGACCATGGCATCAAGTATCTCCACCAGATCATAGAAAATTGAGTTGGTAACAATAAGTAGCATGAATAGAGAAGACCTTGGGTGATGGTGCACATCCGTGAGTAGAAGCAGTGATACAAGCAGCGATGAAATTAAACAAAGTGACGGATTAATCAATGGGTTAAGCAGAAAGACAGGTGGTCTGCAATTAACTTTCAGATGGAACAATGACAATATCACAAGTCTTTGCTCACTCTGTTTCATCCAATTTTCGATGTTGCTTCAGTTTTTCGTGTACCAGTTCAGGATAGATACCAAAACCACTATTACATATTATCTCCAATTCATAGACTGAATCTGAATTCAACTAAGAGATCAAATACTATTAATAAATAATTAGAGCAAGCAAAAGCAACATAAATCTCCAAATTTACAGTCCTCGCATATTATGAGTTTTCTCTTCATAAGTACTCTCACTTGATACTATATAATCAGGCTTGTAGTCGGTAACTTTATGCAAATTTCAACAAAATCAGGATGAACTTGACAACTGGATATGCATCTCTGCTTTAACTCACCAATTATACTGAGAAATAACTTAATGCCTCATACAAAGCTTATTCAGTAATATAGTTTGAATCATACCAGCGAGACAGTGACAGGCTATAAGAGTTCCAAATTGTGAAGGGAATTTATTAGAATATAGAATCATATAATATACCTTTTCTTCTAGTCCATGAAATTGAGAGTCAACGTCATACACATGGAACCTGCGATACAAGATAAATAGTAATTGATATGGACAAAGTACATGTAAGAAAATAAATACATGACCTACAAAAACTTACAACAGTGTCTGAACCACCTCAAAATGATAAGTGATAATAACTTTCTTAATCCACTGGGGATTTAATGAATTTAGGACAACTTCAGTACGACCAAGCTCTTGCAATGAACCATCCCTTCCTTTTGTATAGATAACTGCCATAGGATCACTCTATAAATGAAACATATATCTGTGAGATAGCAGGTAAATCTTCATGTAAAAAGATGAAGACTTGCATCATTAAGAAGCAAACGACATCCTCACCCAGAAAATTTAAACAAATACAAATAGATTGATATTCTTAATGTGCTTCCAGCCTTCCAATTAGATATATTATTACACAATGTAAATTTGGGTCACAATTCAAAGAATCCATATTGTTTGTCAATTATTAAAAAAGAAAAAGGTTCTGGTTCATGCATGTTTTTTCTAGATTAGTCCCATCAGGATACAGGTATCACCATGGCATCTTGGCTCCTTTCTTGTCATAGGTTAAGAACATGGTTTATATAGCGGTAGGTTGCTTGACTTCATGTCCTAGCAGCAGCAGCAGCAGCATATCATATTGAAAACATACATCTTAATGATATCCTATGAAACTACCCTTAAAATGGTCCAGGAAGAAATTCTGGGACCCAGAATAGCAGGACTTTGAACAGATCAGCCAGATAGTGATTGATTACAATATACATAAACATGAATCAACAGGCTTAACTTCGACCCTCCTCCCTACCAAGATGATAGATCTCAAAGGGAAACTTTTGGCTACAAAAAAGCCAAGCTATAATCAGGTTGAAAATCCTTCCATACAGCCAAAAGTGTCGCTTCAGCACAGGGTTGGAGCGGAAACATCAGATGCACTGGCACATATCATTCTTTCCATAAAAACAAGGAACTAGTTATGAAGTAGCTTATAAGCTTATGAGTTTTAAGTCCGAAAAAAGATGAACATTCCTAAAATCACATGATCATGTGTTGTAAATCAAATACCTCCACCAACTCTTTGGGACCACCGTCTCTTATACAAGGAATATAATAGATATCCACATATGTACTGTCTGCACAGAATCTTATTGGCGAATCTGCACGCTTATCGATTCAATATATACCTAAATCCAGTTCTATCTTGATTCAATATAGAGCCTTGGCGAGGTGTACATCAATAAATACATTTTCTCTTTCTTTTTCTTTAAAGAAATATCACATTGCACAAATCATGCAACATTTTCCACTCTGAACTAGCTCTCTTTCTCCTCAACAAGTGGTGGAGTTCTGTCGAATCATCTTTAATTGAAAGATTGGGGAGGTGGCAGAACATTATGCTTTTCATGACACAACCAATAACCCACACAAAGATAGATCTCACAAAATTAATTATTGGGCATAGAAAAAGTGGAATGTATACTTGCTGAATTATCAGAAATGAAAAGGGTAACTCAAAATTCTATGAATAGCCTGGATTCAAGTTCGTTAATTATTTGTATATGAGAAATATAAAAAAACATGGTTGTTCCTGGTTGTTTATTCACATACTCTAGTATAATAAAACAGCACCAAATTTTTTGTGAATTACACGTAGCATTATAAGAAACATTTGCTAGAACAACTGTGATAAAAGAAGCCATCAAGTTCCTTTTCACTTGTATATGCTAATTAAAGAGCTAGGAACTGAGGATGACAGAGCCTTGATATCCCCAGGTTCTCATAAGAAAGCAAGCAACTTACCTTGGAAAGCACGTCCCGGTCCCGCAAATTTGAAGCAGATAATGATAGCTGCAAGAATTTGTTTCATGCATCAGGAAAACGAAAGCTGAGGTAATTAAGTACCATAACTGTATTACAATACCTAACATGTTGTTAATCATGTGTCTGTTACAAGAAACTTACAGTTTGAACATGGAGATAGGTACAGGTTAAAGTGCAATAGTTCAAAAAAATTTGGTCAAAAATCATAATGCTGCAAGCATACCCAATTCTGGTAGACAGCCATCAGTCCTAAATGACTGCCTAATGTTAAACCTCAAACTACCATGGCTAGAAAGTGGACATTTTCTTAAGAATAATGTATTGCAACCCACCTAAACCCATTTAAGCCTAGACAATCAACTAACCTAAGTAGTCTTTTGGTTTGGAACATTAGGTTGTTTAGCAATTGGAAGGAACTTATTGAGGTTTTTAAGCACAAAGAAACCTGTTACAGAAATCTAGCTCAACTCTCCAGCTGTATGAAATAGTTTGGCACACTAAAAGCTACATGGCGAGTAATAACAACCACTTTCTAAGCTTGCTCATTATCATACCATCTGCCATCTGTTCTGTGCTTTGACTGATCTCACTTAGACAACACTTAAACTTCAGCCAGTATCATTGTACATGCTTAATGAATATGGAAAGTTGGAAACCATTCAGCTTTTCAACACCATTGTTGCAGTCTACAGATAATTCGAGTTATGATAAAATTATAAATTCTGACCAAAAAGCCTGGGTGTTTATTTTTCAGATAAACATGATATTATCATACAATTGAGCCATCTTTGACTTAATTGATCACATTGACGTTTTTCTTGAAGGGATTGTCATATTGACCATTTCCACATTGATAACTGATTCTAAAATACGGAAATCTAGAATAAGAAACTAAAGAAATATTAGTACACTATATGAACAGTACCACCAACCAACCACACATTATGTGGTCTGAAATCCTAATATCTCATAAATCCTGGTTGGTAATATGGTCATTCTGAGAAAGAAAGGCAACAAGAATGTTTCCTGAAATGAAATATACATGCACAAATTTATTGTAAGAAGCGAAGAGTAAATCGATTGAAGTGTGAGCCAGCAAAGCATTTTGCCAAACATGCTACTCAGCAATTAATTTCAGATGCATAGAGCTTCAATCATCATTTTTGGTAAGCCGTACACTCGATTTCAGACCGACAATTACATGGTTTACTTTAGGCATTCTGCAAAGTTTAGGATATCCTTGTCTATGTCTGTTCATTTAACTAATAGCAGGAGCAAGTTTATGCAAAAATCTCTTTTCTTGTGGTTTTAGATGGCAGCTAGGGCCTACCAAGTATTCAACTTCCTTAACTTCTAATGTAATAATGACAATTATGAATATGCATTTATATTAATATTAATACTTGGCTGTTAAAGATGTGTCATGACCTAAATCATTCAAGAAAGTCACAACTCCTAATTACCCTAGCTGTGCTTTGTTTTTCTTTACTAAAATGGATACTTTCTAGGTATGATGTGAGTAGATGGGCATGCCTTTCTATCTTTGGATTAGGGTTTAGGTATAATTATTGTCTGAACATATATTAGCCCTTAATTAATGCAATTGGATCCCTTATATAGGAGGATAATACGAGTCAGTGTACATTGGAATCAACTAGCATGAAATCCAATATGACGGAAATTGCTAACATAAATGGAATGCATCCAAATGCACCAAGTAGAAACACAAAACATGCATGCACATTGGAAGCTGGATTATACAGTCCAATTCTGGCCTATGGTCTAAGATCAATGGAAAAATCTGCAAGGCCTAAATTCGCCAATGGAATTACTAAAATTTGAGAAACAAGTAAAGAGGCCGTCAAATTGTAGTCATACTGATTATGATAAGAAACAACCCTACCATATTAGTAAAAAAAATCCCTCAATACATAAAACCTCTTGTAACAGACAATACCTCCCTCCGCTGTGCCAAAGGAAAGGTTAAAAAACCTTTGAACATTGACATCAAGCCTCCCTCCGTCCCATAGGAAATGTAAAAAATCCTTTGAACATTGACATCAAGCCTAGTACTTGTAGAATGCAGAATCAACATATTTCGTGTTCCACATATAATTTAACACCATTTTTTAAGTAATCAACTTTTTAACAGAAGTTGCAGAAGTAGGTGATTTCGAATTCCTGAACCAATTCATTCAACATCAAAGACAAAAAAAAAAAATATTAATCTTATTATAGGAGGGAGTATACAACAACTTGCTGCTACACTTTCGATAGCTTGATATTTTGCTGAATTAGCTCCCACAACTTCAATGTACATGAACTCGAACAATCTCTCCCTCACTGATTCATCAATTTGATTATTCTCCAAAGCTTTTTTCTAACTACAAATTTCTCAACGCTTGACCAGTCACTAGAACTAACAATTTGCACCATAGCTTCGCAATGTCGAAAACACACCGACCGTCTATGAATTTAGTATACGAACTCGTGAAGTAGTGATATGTCAACAGCGCATACTCCAGCAAAGATGTGAGAAAAAGTAATACTTACAGATTACAGAAGCGATTAATTATATAGATATACGTATCCTAAACTAAGTAAAAGAGAAAAGCAGTGGAAAGAAAACCTCGATCTGAGTGAAAAGGCCATGGTAGCCGCGATACTTGAGAAAAGCATCAACGGCGTCGTTAGGACGATTAGCATCTGGATGAGAAGAAGATCGGCGGATGGTAGATTGAGCAGTGGCACCACCGCCAAGGCAGCAATTGCCCATGGCGGCCGGTTGCTGATGGCTAGAAAAATTGAGGGGAATGGAAGGGAGAGTAGACGTTGGGGAGCAGTTGTTTGAGTGAAAAAAAATAAAAGGGGGTACAAATCTGCTTAGTTAAGTCATTCATGGTCCCACTTGTCGTTTCTCGCCGCAAGAAAGCGCGTTTTATTGTGGTCTTCTAAACATATTCATTATTCTAACAACCATGATTTCTATGATATCAAAGTACGGATAAACTCTTAAATATAAATTAGTAGGTATAAGATATCATTATTTTATGCAAGATTTTAAAAATATCTTAATTTACAAGTATCAAAGCACAAAATACATATTAATACTGGAGGCAGTGGCGGATCCAGGATTTTTTTCCTGGTGGGGCACCTTTTAAGGTAGATTAAATGTCCGTAAAATTGTCCAGTGCATTTTAGCCTAAATCCACCGTTTCGAGAAATTTTTAAAGATTTTTGGTTGATTTCAAGGGATCTTTAAAGTTTTTTCTCGACTTTGAGAGACTTTTTTGGTTTTTTTAGTTGATTTCAAGGATGTTTTTTGGTTTTTTAGTTGGTTTTGATTCATTTTTTTTTTGTTGATGGGGTACCAGAGAAAAAATTACTGGGGGACGGAAGGTATAAGGTTGAAAAAAACATATTTTTACTTAAGAAAATCCTCATTTTTTCTCATTTAATGGGGGCCCATCCCCCCGTTAACTCTACATTACATCCGCCACTGACTGGAGGCTTCTAACACCCACCAATTTGATATGTGCAGTACCTTCCTTTTATGCAAACATTTTCATGTATCACTATTAATTAATATATTATATTACTATAAATTTGTTTTAATTATATTATTAAATATTCAATTGGTTATTTTTTCTAGATGTCATTAAAATATATAAGATAGTCCTTGAATTCTAACAAAATACTTAATTTTTTTATATAAAAAAACATTATATTATTAAGCCTAAATTAAACAAATTTATAAAAAAAAGTTATCACTTTCTCAAAACCATCCAAAATCGTACTGTAAATCGACAAAAAAATAAATTGAAATATTAAAATCATGATGTATCTCGCTACATTGCGCGAGTACGCTTCTAGTATTATTAATTAATATTTTTTTCATATGTTTATAGTTTATTTTTAACTATAGGACATTTGAGTTGTGTATACCTTGATTAATTTTAGGGGTTTTGGAGAACAGACAGGAAAATGTTCAGTGACCTTACAGGCATTGAACCGATGACCTCTGAGGAGAATTCTCAAAAGCTCAATGATGTATCTCGCTACATTGCGCGAGTACGCTTCTAGTATTATTAATTAATATTTTTTTCATATGTTTATAGTTTATTTTTAACTATAGGACATTTGAGTTGTGTATACCTTGATTAATTTTAGGGGTTTTGGAGAACAGACAGGAAAATGTTCAGTGACCTTACAGGCATTGAACCGATGACCTCTGAGGAGAATTCTCAAAAGCTCAAATCTTATTGTCAGTTGAGCTAACCCATAAAGTCATCTAGAAGTTTGTTGATATTGAAACAAAAGAATGTCGTTCATTGTTAATATAAATTTCGAGTGTTGCTCAATTTGTGTCATGTGTTGGTCTTCCCGACAATTGAGCTGTTGATAAATATATCTGCAACATTCACAATTTCGGTATTGATGAAATTACCATGAATCCTTGTCATATCTCTTGCCTCTCATGAAATTCGATTAATGTAGGGAATGCAGCGGAGGAGATCTTAAAGTTTCAAGGGGGAACTTATTTATGCCTTGGTTGAAGAAGATATGGCAAGCAACTATTTGGGCGACTAGCTACCTGATTTGGAGTCAACATAACAAAATGGTTTTCAGAAAAATTCGTCATCTACTGCGGTTCTTTTTTCGAAGATGCAGGTTTGAGTTTTTGAATGGATCTCGAGAAGAATGCGGAAGAGATCCATAAAATGGGGGTTGTGGGTTGTCAAACCAAGTCTTTTGTCACTTTCCATATGACTCCTTACAGTAGGTCTAGCTTTTGCTACGATCGAGTATGCCTTTTGGCTTTGGGCGTTGTCTGTGCAACTTGTCTCATTAAATGCTTGTGGTAGTAGCTTGGTTGTCTTAGGCGACGTTTGTTTTTTAAGAGGTCTGAAGTTTGAAGTCTTATTTCACTTCTGATTAATAAGATGCGGTGTTGAAGTCTGAAACTTGAATCAATAAGATTGTTTGTTTTTGTAACGTTTGGAGGTGTTTTGAGATAAATGAGAGCATATGAACTGAGACGACAATAAGAAGTTTTAAGAAGTTAGGTCACCACTTCTTATTTTAAATGTATTTAAGAGTTAAGATGTTTTAAAAACTAGAAAAAAACAAACAACCTGAATGTAAAAAGGTCTGAACGATTCAGATTTAAGAGTCATTACGAACTTAAAAAAAAACAGCCCCAGAGTGTTAGACTTTAGCTGATATCCGTTTTTTACAGCATCTCATAGTGTTTTGCAATAGGGAGGCTTGTCTGTATTAAACTGTTTTATTTTATGTTGTCTTTAAAGCAAGGTTCTAAATGGCGTGAGGCGTGACGTGGCGGCGAGGCCAAGCCTCAAGCCTTAGGAGCCATGGCGAGGCCATGGTGCTTTCAAGGCGTGACTTATGGCGTCATTTTTCTAATTCATATATATCATTATATAGAAAAACATATGTTTTGTAGTGTTACTCAATTAGTCAATATTAATAAGCAAATAAAATTATGGTATATATTAAAAAACTTACAAATAAGACATTAAAAACGTAAAAAAAAATCAAATATTGCATTACAAAATTGTATATTAGGCCATAGCGTGCCACAAGCTTAACGTGACATGAGACACAAGCCTTGGTGTCATGCGGCGAGTTTTTTTTAGAACATTGTTTTAAAGACTAGAGTTATATAACAAACCAATAATCTGTTCATGTTCAAATAATTGTAATAACTCACAAGCTTTCTATATTTGATCTTTATTAAAAACTATTTTAAATATTAAATCAATTTTAATTTTGTAGTGAACAACATCGAATTAGATTTACAGTTATATTTTTCCTATTTATTAGTTACTAGAAGCATACTCGCGCAATATAGTGAGATACATCACGATTTAAAATTTTCAAATTTTTTTCTTCGATTTACGGTACGATTTTGGATAGTTTTGAGAAAGTGATAATTTTTTTTTATAAATTTGTTTAATTTAGGCTTAATAATATAATATTTTTTATATAAAAAATTAAGTATTTTATTAGAATTCAATGATTATCTTATATATTTTAATGATATCTAGAAAAAAATAACTAATTACATACTTAATAATATAATTAAAATAAAATTATAGAAATATAATATATTAATTAATAGTGATACATGAAAATGTCTGCATAAAATGAAAGCCCTGCACATACCAAAACCCTAAACCATAGGGACCAAATCTACAATTCATTCTATTTTTTATGTTTCAAGTACTTTTTATTGATGCATATTACTTAAAATGCAGGATTACAAGTAAATAATGCATGAGAACAACTATTTAAAGCTACATGTTTAAATTCATATAACTAATAGATAAACATATTTTAAATATAAAAAATCTAAATTATAATTAGGATAAATATTTTTTAAAACTCAATGATTATCCTAATATATTTTAGATTATTTATATTTAAAATTAGATGTTTATCCTGTTTTTTATTATGTTTATCAGTTAGTTATATAGATTTAAACATGTTGTGTTTCGTTAAGTTGTACCAAAGCATTATGAAATTGTAAATTAAGTAATTGACTTTAATTAGTTGTATTTTGTGCTTAAAATGTTGTAATTAAGAGTTTTTTATTTCTCTTTTATAATATAGTACTAGAAGTTTACTCGTGCAATGCAGCGAGATACATCACGATTTTAATGTTTATTTTTATTTTTTGTTTTTTATTGATTTACAGTACGATTTTGGATGGTTTTTATTGAGTGATAATGGTTTTTTTATATATAAATTTGTTTAATTTAGGCTTAACAATATAATGTTTTTTATATAAAAAAATTATCTTATATATTTTAAATTTTTTATACTTAAATTGAGATGTTTATCCTGTTTTGATTATATTTATCGGAATTCAAATTTCATAATTTTAGGGTTTGGGGATTACAGTAAGAATTTTGGGGGATAAGAATGAAATATATTAATTAGGGTTAAAAGCTTTACATGTAGTACATTAGACTTTAGTAGTTATTTTTAAGAGATTTTAAGTAGATAGCTTTAAATGATAGTACATAAAGCTTAGTGAGTTGTAATTAAGAGTTTTTTATGCCATCTTTATAATCTATATCTATACTATATTATAAAAACGGCATAAAAAACTCTTAATTACAACATTTTAAGCACAAAGTACAACTAATTAAAGCCAATTACTTAATTTACAATTTCTTAATGCTTTGGTACAACCTTTCCAAGCACAGTATCTCACATAATCATCTATTTGTGAAATGAATACTCATTTATTAATATAAATATTTGTTTTTTTGGTGGAGGATTTTATAAAATAGATTTTATATTAGCATAATCTATTTTAAATGTAGATTTTACATTTAAATCTATATTAATGAGATGTAATATAAAATCTTTTTTCTTCCGTATTTTTTTATATTACATCTCATAATGATTTTTCCATATTTTATTTTATAAAATCTTTTTACATAATGAGATGTAATATAAACTTATTTTATAAAATCTACACGTATTTTATATTAGCATAATATAAAATCTACACGTATTTTTTTCACGAGCATTAAAAGAAGAAAAAAATAAGGTTGATATGAATTAAAAATAAAAAATAACGAGATACACTAATAAATTATCGTATTTTTTAAAATAAAAATATTTCGCAATACTTTCCAAATTAACCAAGTGTAAAGAAAATAAAATAGAAACGATGTAGATATAAAAATATTCTTTCATATTTTTAATATATTTACATTTAAATGTAAAATCGAAAATGAAAATAAAATATTTTAAAATATTATCTACATTCACTATAAATATATATAGCTTCTCTATTTATAATAGTGATATGTTGTGAGACATGTCGTTTGAGTTTTAAATAATATAATACAAAACTATTACCAATATTATTGCACAAACTCATAACAACAAAACAGAGAAATTACGTTTCATTTTAACTCGGTTCAATATTCCAACAAAAAATTTATTCTCTCGTGCAATGCACGGGCTCGACACTAGTATAGTATAGATATATAATATGTTTTTGACAATTACGGAAAAGGTACCATCAGATAATAATATGTGGATATGGTACTAGAAGCTCGACAAATACATGTATCAAAATCTCATTGGTCAGAAGTAAGGATGCTATTATCTAAATACCATTTTTAAATGAAAATTATTTTTTTCTACTTGCAACTTTATCCAGGGTAAAGTTTCTACAAAATTTTTTCCAAAGTATCCTGACGCATTTTATTAGTAACTATAAGCGTACTCGTACAATGCAGTGAGATGTATCACGATTTTAATGTTTCATTTTATTTTTTTATCGATTTACAGTAGGATTTTGGATGGTTTTGATAAAATGATAATGTTTTTTTTATAAATTTGTTTAATTTAGGCTTAATAATATAAAAGATTTTAAAATATTCTCTACATTCACTATAAATATATATATAGTTTCTCTATGTATCATCCGAGTACAAGAAGAAAACGAACGGTCGGGTGCCAATGGCGAAACCTGCAACTGAACAAAAGGTATTCCACTATATTTTTGTTTATTTGAAAAACTACTTTTTTATATTTTATTTTATTTACTGAGTGAGAATTTGTTTAAATTTTTTCAAAACCCACAATCATATTTTTCGAAGTAAGGGAATAAGATATATATACATATCTTTATTTTTATCGATTAATAATATGAGGTCTTGAAGTCAATAGTCAGATAAATATGTTGTGAGACATGTCGTTTGAGTTTTAAATAATATAATACAAAACTATTACCAATATTATTGCACAAACTCATAACAACAAACGATTAAGAATATATGCAAGTTAACCACTTATGAAAATACATTCGTTTTTCACATTGTATTTCATTAACTGTTAACAGAGAAATTATGTTTCATTTTAACTCGGTTCAATATTTCAACAAAAAATTAATCCTTCCGTGCAATGCACAGTCCCAACACTAGTTATATTATAAAGCGGGGATAAAAAAACTCTTAAATACAAATTATTAGGCACAATGTACCATTATTTTGTGCATTGCACGGGAGGATAAATTTTTTGTTGGAATATTGAACCGAGTTAAAATGAAACGTAATTTTTCTGTTAACAGTTAATGAAATACAATGTGAAAAACGAATGTATTTTCATAAGTGGTTAACTTGCATATATTCTTAATCGTTTGTTGTTATGATTGTGGGTTTTAAAAAATACAAACAAATCCTCAATAAATAAAATAAAATATAAAAAAGTAGTTTTTCAAAGAAACAAAAATATAGTGAAATACCTTTTGTTCAGTTGCAGGTTCCACCATTGACACCCGACCATTCGTCTTCCTCTTGTACTCGGATGATACATATAGAGAAGCTATATATATTTATAGTGAATGTAGAGAATATTTTAAAATTTTTTATTTTTCATTTTCGATTTTACATTTAAATGTAAATATATTAAAAAACGATGTAGATATAAAAATATTCTTCCATATTTTTAATATATTTACATTTAAATGTAAATATATTAAAAATATGGAAGAATATTTTTATATCTACATCGTTTTTATTTTATTTTTTTCTTTACACTTGGTTAATTTGGAAAGTATTGCAAAATATTTTTATTTTAAAGAATACGATAATTTATTAGTGTATCTTGTTATTTTTTTTTAATTCATATCAACCTTCTTTTTTCTTCTTTTAATACTCGTGAAAAAAAATACGTGTAGATTTTATATTATCAAAAAAAATACGTGTAGATTTTATAAAATAAAAAAAAATTATATTAGCAAAAAAAATACGGAAGAAAAAAGAGTTTATATTACATCTCATTATGTAAAAAGATTTTATAAAATAAAATATGGAAAAAGATTTTATAAAATAAAATATGGAAAAATCATTATGAAATGTAATATAAAAAAATACGGAAGAAAAAAGATTTTATATTTCATCTCATTAATATAGATTTAAATGTAAAATCTACATTTAAAATAGATTATGTTAATATAAAATCTATTTTATAAAATCCTCCACCAAAAAAACAAATAGTTATATTAATAAATGAGTATTCATTCCACAAATAGATGATTATGTGAGATACTGTGCTTGGAAAGATTGTACCAAAACATTAAGAAGTTGTAAATTAAGTAATTGGCTTTAATTAGTTGTAACTTGTGCTTAAAATGTTGTAATTAAGAGTTTTTTATACCGTTTTTATAATATAATATAGATATAAAATAATCATTGAATTATAAAAAAATACTTAATTTTTTATATAAAAATCATTATATTATTAAGCCTAAATTAAACAAATTTATAAAAAAAAAACATTATCACTTTCTCAAAACCATCCAAAATCGTACTTTAAATCGACAAAAAAACAAAAAATAAAATGAAACATTAAAATCATGATGTATCTCGCTGCATTGCGCGAGTACGCTTCTAGTATAATATATTAATTAATAGTGATACATGGAAAGGTCTGCATAAAAGGAAGATTCTGCACATACCAAATTGGTAGGTGTTAGAAGTCTCCAGTAGTAATATGTATCTTGTGCTTTGATACTTGTAAATTAAGAGATTTTTAAAATCTTGCATAAAATGATGATACCTTGTGTCTAATAATTTGTATTTAAGAATTTTTTATCCGTGTTTTATAATTTAGTATAGATTTTATTTTTATTAAATTAGTGAATACAATTGAAAAATTAAATTTTATTTAAATGATATGAAAAACAATATAAAATCCAATAAATAAACATAGATAAAAAAAAACCTATTTTTCACCTAGAACATTTAAAAACAAATCAATATATCTTTTAACAGTAATATCAGAACTCATATCTTATCAAAGGGGTTAGCTCCGTTGGATAAGTAACATCCTGGGGGGTGTGGGATGAAAGTCACGCTACCCGGGTTCGATTCCCACAAGCGACACTTTCTTGAGATATCTAGACTCTGGGCCTGGTCCTTCGGGGTCGGGGCCGGGACCGGTTCGGGTGGGTCCAGTCTATGGGACCCTCTACCCTACCAGTCGGGTTCAACCAAAGGTTGGATCGGGTCGCAGCGGATTAGTGGGATTGCCCGTAATGGAGACCCGATACCGCTAGAATATGTGCGTGCGTTAACTTGCCGTTTAAAAAAAAAAAATCAGAACTCACATCTTATTAACTTTACAATATTTTGATATACAGTTTGCATCGAATATTGTATATGTGTCTAAAATTGAAGAAAAAACCATATAAAACTATGTTTTTATTTTTTTTATTTGTATATTTAAAAAATAAAAAATTTTAATTTGATTAGATTAGATTAGATCGGTATAATTTTATAAATTAATATTTTTAATATTTATAAATAATTATTTGCAAACATTAACAAATGATGGTTTAGGTATGATTGCAACTAATTGTGCACAACTCCATATGGTCTCCTATGCTTCCTTCAACAAAAACCAGTCAAATACCAACCACATTTAGAAGTCAAAGTCAACAACCAAAGAGGCATGTGAAGTAGTTAGTTGATGAAAGAAAACTCAAATATTTAGTTGATTCATGTTAAGATGGCAGGGACGGATCCATAATTTTTTTTTCATACGATGACATCATATAATATAGACAAAAAAATAATTATAAAAAGTACGGTTTTTGCCGACGTTTAACATCGTCTGATGTGTTTTTAGCCAAAATCCTCCACTTCGAGGGATTTTTCTAAGCTTTTTGCTTGATTTCGAATGATTTTTATGTTTTTTTATTGATTTCAAGGGAATTTTTTGGTTTTTTTGGTTGATTTCAAGGGATATTTTCGGTTTTTTGGTTGATTATGAGTATGGTTGCACCTTCTTAAAGTTTCCAAAATAATACGGTAGGACCTTCCAAAACGATATGGTTGCACCTTTCATGAACCTAAAATTTTTTACCCTTCGCCGGAGAAATAATATGGTGGCATGTGCCACCATTACCACCTAACTAGGTCCGTCAACAATACGAACATGGAAACGACAACAATACGGATAATCACAATTCCGATAATGAGAGTGACACAAGCCAAGACGAACAACCACTAAGAAGATCGACCCGTCAAGTAAGCCAACCTCGTTACCTTGATGATTATGTCCTTCAAGCCTCTGTAGAATGTGAGAGACTTCTACTATCAATAGACAATGAGTCAAGTTGCTATAAAGAAGCAAAGGGTATGTTAAAGTGGAGACAAGCATGCAAAGAAGAGATCGATTCTATCAACAAAAACAAGACATGGTTTCTAGTTGATAAACCGAGCGAGGTAAAAGTTATCGGTCTCAAGTGGGTTTTCAAAATTAAGAAAAATGCGGACGGTACTATCAACAAGTACAAGGCACGGCTCGTGGCTAAAGGATACGTACAAGAATCCGACATAGATTTTGATGAAGTTTTTGCACTGGTTGCTCGTATTGAAACCATACGGCTGTTGATTGCATTGGCGGCATCACATGGATGGGAAATTCACCACTTAGACGTGAAAACAACATTCTTGCATGGAGAATTAAAGGAAGATGTTTACGTTAGCCAACCCGAAGGCTTAGAAGTAAAAGGCGAAGAACACAAGGTGTATAAGCTTTCAAAAG
This sequence comes from Arctium lappa, assembly GCA_023525745.1. Taxonomy (NCBI): domain Eukaryota; kingdom Viridiplantae; phylum Streptophyta; class Magnoliopsida; order Asterales; family Asteraceae; genus Arctium; species Arctium lappa. The sequence continues at coordinate 148,251,867 of CM042048.1, forward strand.
CCTTGTACGGTTTGAGACAAGCTCCATGAGCTTGGAACACAAAGTTGGATCAAATTTTGAAAGGGATGAAATTCAAAAGGTGTTCGAAAGAAACTTCTGTGTATCGCAAAGAAGAAGGAGGAACCCTTCTCATTGTTGCTATTTACGTAGATGACTTGTTTGTAACTGGCAACATTCTCAAAGTCATAAGTGAATTCAAGGCTGAGATGTCATCTAAGTTTGAGATGTTGGATCTTGGAAGACTCACCTATTATCTTGGTATTGAAGTACATCAAGGAGAAGACGAAATTGAAATTAAACAAGAAGGGTACACACGAAGGATTTTAAAGGAAGCTGGTTTGGAAAATTGTAATCCAACTCAAGTACCCATGGAGTTCGGACTAAAAGTTTCAAAAGCACAACAAGAAACAGCGATAGATCCTACAAACTATAGAAGGAACGTCGGGTGCTTAAGGTATTTATTACACTCACGACCAGACTTAGATTTCTCTGTTGTAGTCGCCAGCAGGTATATGCAAAGCCCTCGCAAATCACATGGTGAAATAATGAAGCAAATACTTCGATATCTAAAGGGAACGGTCACATTTGGCCTGAAGTTTAATCGGGAAAGATCAAAGAATATCGTCGGGTATAGCGATAGTAGTCACAATATTGATCAAGATGATGGAAGAAGCACTACGGGTCATATGTTCTACTTTGGATCCTCACCGATTACTTGGTGTTCACAAAAACAGAACACGGTTGCCCTCTCATCGTGTGAAGCCGAGTTCATGGCAGCGATAGAAGCTGCTAGACAAGCCATATGGCTTCAAGACCTTCTAAGCGAGATAACGGGCTGGAAGATCGAAAAAACTCTCATCAAAATTGACAACAAGTCTGCATTAGCACTCACCAAAAACCCTGTATTTCATGGTAAAAGCAAGCACATATATAAAACGCTACCACTTTATACGAGAGTGCATTGAAAGGGAGTTAGTCGATGTGGAACACGTATCGGGAGTTGAGCAAAAGGCAGATATCTTAACTAAGGCTTTGGCACGGATCAAGTTTTGTGAAATGAGAAGCTTGATAGGTGTTCAAGACATGTCCAAGACCAAGTCGAAGCTTACAAGGGAGAATGTTGGATAAGCTTCGAAAGAGAATCCTCATATCAAGATATCTCTAACAAGTTTGGTTAGGATAAGGAAAACTTATGATAAGGAAAGTTTTTAGAATAAGAAAAGTTTATTATATTCACAATAGAATTAGGAGTTATCTAGTTCTAATAGAATTAGGATTAGCAAATGTGTGCTAGTACTATATATATCATTGTTGAGTTGTGACAATGATCATATCAAATTTTGGGTGTTTAGTTTTGAGCTATTTTCTAAACATCAATAAGAGAGTTATTCTTATTAAAGCCCAAACGTGTGAAACACTTTACTTTAGACGATAGTCATTTGTTTGTGAAAGTACAGAGGTAAATTCCAAGATATATTGAAAAAAAATAGATACAAATTTAGCCGATGAAAAACTTTTACACATCCTTTCCAACGAAGGCTAAATGGGCACAGATGTTAGAGAGAGAACTTTGATGAGTTTGTGGTGAACTTGATGGATATTATAGTTATATACAAATATGAAAGGCGGTGAACTAAAAAACCAAATAAAGGATAAAAATTACTTGTCCCAAATTCTCACATCTCATTATTATCCATCAATTACATAAATACACGTCATTAGAGAGAATGTAAAATAAATTTAAAATATATAAAAAACTAATTTGTCTTCATTTCATTTATTGGATAACGATGAGAACAAATTTTTATAACATGAAAAAACCAAGCAATGCACAAAAAGTACAAAAACAACCCCTCTAGATATAACAAACTACTTTTAAGTCCCTAACTAAAAACACAAAAACACACTTCAAGTCAAGTTCTTGAGATGGATGACTACCCCTATTTCACCTCTATGCCTCCTCTTCGTCGTCGCTTTCGTCAAGAGCCTCGACCTCCACCATCTCCTCCTCGCCGCCATCCGACAACTCTGAAGCTTTAACATTTTTTTCTCTTCCACTCTGAAGCTTCTCAATTAGACCCGCCAGTTCAGTATTTACCTGCATATGCATTGATCAACAATACTTGATTATTTTCTAAAATGAGCTAAATAGGAAAGCCGATATTAAAACTCCACGTATTCATGCTCAAACCTGAGGGTTATCAAGGAAATCGGATATGTTATCTGAGCACTCGGGAGCCGGACACTTAAAGAATTTTTTTTGTAGTCGAAGTGTTCGCCCCCCTCCACTTCTATCTCTCATAGAAGACTGGCCTACAAATCTTGCTTCCAAACAAGACTTGCAGAAACTGTGCCCACAAGCGGTTGTCAACGGCATTGTCATCATTTGTTTGCAGAGAACACAATCGAATACTGTGGATCGGAGAAGATTATATGTTTGATCAACATTCACACTAATAATTAACACGTAAATAACGTTATGATTACCGATCGAGCCAGTTTTAAATCAGATACTAACGTCCGAAACTTTGTTTGTTATTTCTTCTCTTTCTTTTCTGGGCAACTCCATTTGTAATGCTTGTTTTACTAGGTGGGGGTGGTTTCTTCCACACCCAACATGCTTCAACCTCCTGAATGAATTTCAAGCAAACAAAAAAAATGTTGGATATTGTCAGAATCTGCTGAACCCCATTAGATTACTCTTCAAAAGAGCTTTTAAGGAGGGAACATAGGTTCCAACATATATATATATAGAGGAAAAATGGTCTAAGTTTAGCTGATTTGGGACTCTAACATATACAATATACATAAATAAGAGTATTAGAGGACAAACTTACATCGAAGTCCCATGATGGGGTCTCTTCTCGTTCACAAACGTCAATAGCTTCACGTAGTTCAGGAACATCTGGCACGACTCTAGGAAGGTCGCCGTGGGCGTTGTCGCTACAAATTAAAATTTGGTAAAAAATCTATTGGAATTTTTTTTTGTTAATCTGCATTATTTGGAATTAACGCTTACGATCCAATACGAACCTTGTCATCCATGGGGCTGGCTCGTTATCGCATCTTATGAACAAGTATCGGCAGATCAAGAAACCCTAATAAAACACAAACCCGATACCAAATGAGCTTTGAATTGAACACAACTAGACTAAAGTAATTGAGTTGTAAACGAAACCAACGTTTACCTGCACTCCAAGCTTCCGCCAACACCTTTCAATCCGGTATATTCCATCGTATCGATACCCTTCTTGTGGTGAGTACACAGAACGCTTATTCTTGTAAGCCCTGCCATCAAAAGGAAATATATAAGATATATAATATGATCATAACCTAGATACAATTTATAGTCATTGACAGACAGAATTAAGGAGCATCCAAATAGAAGATATGATAGTTAATTATGAGAGAAACCAATTAACTCAAGTATGATCATAACATATATATATATGCGTGGATCGTGGGATCGTGTGAGAACAATAGTTTTAGTGAGAATTTGGTGATAAAACTTTTGAGCATTTGGATGAGTTGATTACATAATCTAACTTCATTTTCCTTCTACATTTTTAGTCATTTTCTCGAACTTTAAGATATATTTAATCACTTTCAAATACGTAAATTTGATAAAGTTTTAATCATAATGATAAAAATAAGCAAATAAAAGTATATAAATGTATATGAAAGTTTTTGTCTCACCTTCTCAACATAACTCTTATTCTCACAAAAACTCATATATATATATATATATATATATATATATATATATATATATATATATATATATATATATATATATTATAAGTGACCTTATTTTGAGAACTCGTAAAATTGTAATAACCTTGAGAACTAGTGCGTTACGTGCTATGTATCATGTGTTATTTCATATGAATTTTTTCCAACTAAAATTTGAATTTAAAATATTGATTGACATATATTTGTTTCAGATGTATTTATTTCACAATGTGAACCTTTTTAGTCTGTTTGTGAAACCAAAAGTTACATGTAATTTTTTTTTCCATATGGTTAACTGAATACATATGAAGCAAACACATTGCGAAACAAACGCATGTTCATCAATACATTAAATATTGGCCTTAGATTTCTTGAAAAATCATGTGAAACAATACTTTAAAATAAAAATTCTCACGATTACGATCATAATATATAGATTTTTCATATTATTACGCCCCTATTATATTTATATGCAACTATATATTTTTGATATAAATGGAAGTAAAATGAATCCAACAAATATGAAATTTATTTCTTATTAGAAGCAAAATCCTCCAATATTAAGGTAAGAATTAATTACCTAACGACTCGAATTGGATAACCTTTTTTGCAGCTGAGTCGTAAGGATTCATTGCATTTAGTGAAGTGTTGATCCGATGACTGTTTCTTATTTGTTCTCCGGTTACCGGTAAGGTCTCTCCCACCACTGCAATACCAACACAATTATCAACATTAATTATGTAGTATATTATAAGAATAACAAATAAATAAATTAATGATCACTAAATTTTTCTAAAATAATAATGACTGTTTTATATGACTTATGTTGACGACACTAAATAATTATGTGTCAAAAGCTTTTCAACAGGATGTGATCGAGGATGTATTTTGAGCATCTCCAATAGATTCTGCAAAATAGAGATTTTGAACAAATTTTTGCTACAACATATTCTCCAAAATAGAAAAAGAATGAGAGATAGTGAAATTCTTCAAATTTGGAGAACTCTCCAAAAATGATTAGCATGAGAGAGAAATAATATTTTTATCATATTTACACCAATAAAAGATCTTGATATTAAATGTCTATGAGAAAAAAATAATATTTTATTACATGTATAAAATATCTTAATAATATAATCAATATTGTAATCTCTAAAAATAGAAAATCTGTTAGAGTTGAATATAAACTTTTATTTTTGGAGATTTTGAGTAAATGGAGAATCTGTTGAAGATATTCTAACAAATTTTTTAGGACAAGCTTCCTATTAGTTTTTTAATGACATTTTTTTTCTAATAATGTCATATAAAAAGATTTATAGAAGGGTTAATATCAAAAGTGTCCTAAAAAAGTATTAGAACAACCAAAATCGCCTACCAACTAATTATAATACTTTACACGGGACGTATAATTGTTTGGTCCTGTAAACCAGTCTATTAGAATATTTAAACAAATTCTAATTTGTAATATATAGCAGACATTAATTCATTTATAACAAACAATGTGCATGAATCAAACACACAATTACCTTCCTGTGTAGAGAAACCAATCCCCATGATCTTCATCATCTGCATAACCTCCTGAGAGTACCACTGATTGAGCTCCATTCTTACTTTGCCCAGATATACCACTAATATGTGCAAAATGAACCCCCCATTGCCTTACTTCCATCCTTGACTTCCAATTTTCTCCAACCAACACACCCTGGTTTCTCTCGGGATCATTTTCGGCCGTGATCGGCCCAAAATGGTCCCGTGGGACGGTCACTAAGATCCGTCCACTAGACGCATTGGCCAGACCAGGTTTTTTTGCCCGTTCTGTGGTAAACGCTGCGCCTGGCCGGTCTGTTTGGCTACTTGTCTTTTGAGGTTGTTCGGATATCGACACTTTGGCCTCTCGGATCGCCTTCGCCAGTATCAAGTTTACTCGTGGATTCCTAGCCACGGTCGAAGGGATAGCGCAACGACACTTGGGACAATTTGGCTTCCCTTTTGACATCCACTTCTCAAAGCATTTCAAGCAGAAGTTGTGTCCACAAGGAGTCTGCAAAGAAAGTGCAATTAATCAACCATATATAACAACCATAACAAAATGAAATCAACCCATATGAACTATTGAATTAGGATCATGTGAGACCAATCTGTTTTCTTAAAATCCGTGAGATTACAAAAAATAACACTGAATCTTTACAGCAAAATTTGAAGGTAAATTTGTAACTTACCAGCAAATCTACAAGTTCCAAGAATCCATGATGAATTAATTTCTGATGATATCAAATTTTTTTGGTGAGAAAACTACTTATATTTGAATGATCACTGCTAAAATTTATGGAATTTATGAGGTCATATATATATATATGTATGAATGTATGTATTGGGTCAGGTTCATTTTAATGGTAAATTTGCGAGAAGGTGATAATTTCAATATCATATATGATACATAACCATATATGATTAAACACATGTTGCATTGACAACACATGGATACTAGATCATATATGATTAAACACACCTAAAGGAATCATATGTGATATTGAAACTTCTAGCCTTTTTGCAAATTGTTTAACTTTTTGCATAATCCTGCTCTCTCTCTCTCTATATATATATATACCGTCACAGGTTTCTCCGGCGACTGTAAACAGATAGCACAGCGGATCTCGTCATCTTCAATATCAACAATATTGATATCGCTATCGCTTTCTGTTCTTTCATCGTCATCGTCGTCCTCGTCGTCCTCCGCCATCTTCCCCTTTCCTTTATGATCGGCGATAGCTCCCGACATGAGATCCTGTCGCCTCTTGGCCTTTTCACTCTCTGTCAACGAAGGATCCTCCACGATCCGACGCACGGCCGCAACAAGGTCAGCATTTTCTCCAACGGGTCCCAGAACATTAGTCAAACCTCCGACGGGGTTGATGGTACAGTCAGGACACACCCAAAATACCGCCGCCGTTAGTATATCGGGTGGGGTGGTCAGGCAGCTCACGTGCCATGGAGTGACACATGTGATACACATGACCTTTTCCACTGGTTGGGGCTTATCTTTGCATAGCATGCAGACGCCGTCGGCGTTGCAGGGCAGTTGTGGTGCTGCGGCCATTGACGGTGGTAGTCAGAGACAAATTGATGAAGTTGATGATGAGTTTTAGAGAAGAAATTGCTTTGGAAAATGTAGGTGAGTTTTGGGGAGGAATAGATGGGGGTTTATATAGGCATGGAGAAGGATTATGGTAATTTATTTTTTCATGTTATGTAAATAAAATTTATGTTTAAATTAAGACCTTCAAGTTTTGGTATTCTATGAAATGAATCATAATTTTATATCAAAATGGCAATTAAGGCCCTTCATGTTTTTTAACATGAAAATATGGGACAAGCTTGTAGGAAAATAGTGGTGGATAAGGAGACGAAACCCTAACTCAATCGGAAACTTGAAATATTGTACAAGATGTTTTTCTTATGTATTTTATGTTGTTTGATGTCGATGTGTTTTTTTTTTGCATAATGCGAATACTATGACAGCTTTGTAGCAACGAACATGGTTGGTAAGCACCAGAACCCTATAATTTAATGGCAAATTTGAAATGTTTTCAATGATATTTCTCTAACATTTTGTACTGGATTTTTCTCTCGTGACTTACATATTGTTTGTAGCAAGCTAATGAGAGATATAGCAATTATAGACTATTTTAATTGAAATCTTACAACATACTCTTTACGTATTTGATGTTCTTTAATGCAAAAGTATATGTTTTTGCAAGATTTCCAGTTTTATAATTCACGACCATGAATGATATGTTGTGAACGTTTTAATGAAGACGCCACTTCTTTTTGGTAAAATTTAGATTTGACGTGATCATGAGAACAGATGAAGTACGGTAGTCATTAACATTGTGCTGATGCATGTAATTATAATACGAGTAATAGTTCACTTTGTTTTATTATGACTTTTTGTGCTCAAAGTATTACGAAAACTTGTATATTTCCATGTAGCTTTGCTATGACTTTTAGAGCCAAGTAGACTAAATCAATCTACCAACTTCATAGCATGGAATCATTTTATATTAATTACCAATCAACAAACTGTTAGTTTGCCATCTATGTCAACGAGAAAGATCCACACGCACAAAAAAAGGATGCTCGTGTTAGAGTATAGGTATAGGGCATGAGTATCGATGAAAGACTTGGATCTGAAATCTTAATCATTAATTGAAGCGGTTAGTTTGTTATTTGAAGATAAGAATAGTTATCAAATAACTGTCCACGGATAAGATCAAGAAACAATTACTATACCAAAGCTCAGATGGTAACTCATTTTATGTGTTCAACTATCCAAGTATCGCTTTCTGAAGTAAAGGCCTTCTGCTTTCTGAACAAAAGGAATGTTTTCTGAGACCAACTGCTTTCTAAACTCAAACTTCTGATTTCATGAATCCGCTTATGTACCAACTTCTGAATCAATACTTAGCCTTCTTAACCAAGGCTAAGTCTTCTGACTTTCCTATATTGTGTTCTTAAGACTACTTAATGCATATCGTTTAGGTTTTAGTGCATTATCCCGATCCCTGCAAGGGCGATACCCCTTGAACCCCCCTCCCCCCCGGTGATTGATCTGCAAGACCACCGCAAGGGGCGTTCCCGTTAGGACCTTGAAGGGGGATAGGCCCACTTTGACCCTCTACTTTACGGTCATCTTACGTCCACGGTGGCTTATACAAACGTGAATCCGTACCTTCTAACTTACATTATAGGTTAGCAATAAACATCATCAATCTTGTGTAAATCCCAACTACAATAAAATGAATGATAACACTAAATTCACCAACAACTCTTAGATCAACATGCAATCCGGATAAACCCTTCAAATGGTGTAAACACATATGCTCTTAATTAGTTCCAAAATGAGACCTTGATCGGACATATTATTGAAGAATCGGGTCTTGTTTGTTATAATAGATAAAACACTACTCGAAGAAAAAAATAAGAGTTTTCAAGAATCATTATAATGGCTAACAAGCATATGAATAGAAATAACACATGTACCATAAAAGGTACGAATATAAATAGAGCAAACTGTCAAAATCGAACTGCATAAACTCTGTTATAATTTTTGTCCCGGGGAATGAACTTCATAACTTTTCATTTAAGTAACCCGATAACCAAATTATTGTTCCCTAAAACATAAATGAAAGCAAATTTCGTGTGTTAATGTTCGAAACTTACCAATATTAAATAGGACCTAAATTTATAAACAAAAAACTAGAGGGCATGTATTAGAATAGCAAAAGTAATTGAAGGGCATAATATGGAAATATCAATTCATATGTAGAAGCAAAAAGTTTGTTACCGTGGCCCACAGATTCTTCAAATTTAATTATGACCTTTTTCCGTTACAAAAGAAAAGTCATGCACCTTTTTTGTTGTCTAATTTATATTTAAAAATTAAATTTTTAAAAATATATATCATATCTATTTTATATATTATTAAGTATTTGACATTTTATGCTTAAACATTCTTAAATTCTTTACATATACAACAATTGGCGGAGGATTATATGAGAAATTGAGTTATGGTGAGAAGTGAGAATTGGATCTGAACCATTGATCCCTTTTAATCTCAAGTTCTTCTATAAATTGCGGTTTATCTCTTTTAATATCTTTTAATCGGTGCATCCCATCTTAATGTGCATTCATTTCTCATCCAACGATCGATAATCACTTCTCACGCTTCTCACCATTAACTCAACTTTTTACTGAAAGTCTGGAACCCAACCCCATAACAATTAAGATACCAAGTATAAAGTAGTAATGCCTATAGAAAATTTTTAATATTCTCATTTTCGTATTTTATAAATTTTAAGAATGAAGGTTTGAAAGTTTTGAAAGCACATATGGGGTGTTTTTGATGGAATACTTTTGAGATATCTGAATTTCGTGGAATAATTTGAAATTGGAGTGTTTGGTTTGTAGGATTAATGAAATTGAGTTCATTTTTCATAAATAATTTATAAAAATAAATTATAAATAATTATAAAAAAATAAATTACTTTATATTAATTGATTATTATAAAACAAAAAATTTCACCATATTTTAAAACATTATTACACATAAATCCCATAAAATCCCACCAAATACCAACAACCCCCATGGATTTTATAAATCTTATGTTTGTGGGATTTCAATGAAATCATGAGAGTTTAAATCCAAACATTCTTCAAATCAAACATGAGAATGGAACGGAATTGAATTCCAAATCTTATCCAATCCTGAATGACCTAAATCTCTTGATATTGTTACCATATTTTAAAAAAATCTTATACCATGTACGAACCACCTTACTTGGTACTAATTTAATTGTCACAATTGTATTTTCGATTGATACATCTTGGTATTGCTTTTGTACACCTTCAAATTACATATATGAAAGCTTGCAATTTTGAGTGATATTTTGAGTTTGTAGGTAACACGGGTCATCTTTAAATTTTTTTTATTGTTGGTACTAAAACTTTCAAACATTCAAATGTTTAAACAAAAAAGTTGAAGAGACGATTTTTAAATTTCAATACATCAAAAATATAAAAACTGATAAATAATTAAATAAAACGATATCATGGTGCCACCGTGGTACGAAACTTCCAATACTGTGTACCAACCAAGTTTTCATATTGGTACGATACTACCAACCGACTTATTTGATATTGATGAAGTTAATACACCTATTGGTCGGTTTGGTTTGGTTCAAAGTTGTCACCCCCTATGAGTTTACAAATCTATCTTCAAATGGATTTTTTTTTAACGTTTAACATATGAAATGTTTTTTGTAACTTTCATTATTTAACTTTTAGCTATATTTAACTTTTTTATTTGAACATCACACTATGCAATATATATCATAAGAACATAGTATTGTAAGTTGGTAATTTATTCTCATTTTATTGTTTTTCTTTCAGTATTATTAATTGACAAAAAAATTGTATTTTTGTCTCATTTGGAATATCTCTAAGGGGTTGTTTGTTTGTTTTTTCAAAAAACTTCTTAATACCTCTTAAATCTAAATTGGTCAGATATTTTTACATTCAGAACGTTTGTTTCTTTTCAGATTTCAGACCTTCTTAACTCTTAAATACATCTTAAATTAGAAGTAGTGACATCTTTCTGAGTATTATCAGAAACAAAACAATTTTATTGATCCAGATTAAGATTTCAGACTTCAAACGTTACAAAAACAAACATTCTTATTGATTCAGATTCCAGACTTCAGCACCACCTCTTATTAATTAGAAGTGAAATAAGACTTCAGATCTTTTAAAAAATAAACGTCAGCTAACATAATTTTCTGAAATAAAAAAAAAAGTAGAGAAAGAATGCAAAAATTTTCTAATATAAATAATATTCTACATTTAATGCTAAGAAATAAAATTATTTTTTTATTGTTCCGTTAATTTTTTTATTTATTTCATATCAAATTTATTGGAAAACTAAATATATTAAATATTCTAATAATATAATTAATATTGAAGACTTCAAGATAGAGAATAAGTTGGAATCAAACAAATCTTCATTTAGCAATTTTTTATTTTAAAGAAATCATAAATAATTTGTTGGAGATGCTCCTAGTTATATATTGCCTCCGTCTAATATCTATCTATACTATATTATAAAGCACAGATAAAAAACTCTTAATTACTACTTATAAAACACAAGGTACCACCATTTTATGCATACATTTCAAAAATCTCTTAATCACAACTTGGTATGCATAAGATACAACTCCTTAATGCACCACCGTTAAATCCACCAAAGTTGAAAATATTCAAACTTTACCTTTTCACTTCCTTCCATAATCAAGTTTTTTCCATCCCATTTGGTGTAACACCCGTAATTTTCGGTAAGTAATTGTCACCCGAATGTTTCTGCGACTTGTGAACAGTGGGATTTTGTTGGGAAATGTTTTGTTTAAAGTCCCTTAAAGTATCGGGAGTATTGGCAGTGAAAAAGTCGAGTTTCGGGGCTCCGGAAAGGTCCTGCGACAATGCCCGACGACTATGATGAGTCACAGTCGCACTATCAAAATCGCATGGGGTTTACCGTGCGCTGGTACATACCAGCGACGTTGCCCAGGGCAATGTCGCATGGTCAATGTCGCACATAAGGGGCAGGTTGCTGTTAAGACGGGATTTTCAGCCTTTTTCTCATTTCCTCTCATCCATACTCCTCCTATTCTCTCCCAAATCGTTTTCCTTCTTTCCCCTTCAAACCCTAACTTATCTTTGGCTCAAACCCTTGTATTTTATGAAGATAGAGCACCATCAAGTGGTAAAATAGAAGGCTTTGGTCAAGGATTCACCATCTCCATCTTCTTCTTCAACCTCAAACTCATTGTTGGGTTTTCTAGGTTTTCGTCAAACCTAAGTGGTAAGTGTATCACTTCCATTTCTAAACCTTAAAATAAGTTATAAATGCTCCATTGATGGTTTCCTAGTGTTTGATTTCTCTAATGTCGGTTTGTAAGATTTTTGGAAGAAGTGGGTCAAAACTAGGGTTTTGCCCAATATGGAGGTTTTGATGTAAAGTGTTTAGGGATCGATTCTATATGGTTTTGGGTGCATATTTATGGTGGAAAATTTATGTATCTAGGTTTATGGAAGTTTTGACCTTGAAGATTCAAGTTGCTTCAAAGGAGCTCTAAGCGGGGTAAAATCTAGATTTAGCCTAAATCTAGCAAAGTGAGTTCAAGTTGATTTGTGAAAACGTTGTACATGCCAAAATATTTATTTTAAAGTATTTATGTGTTTAACATGAACTTGTCATTTGGGGAGTTAGTTGATGGGTTTTGGTTAATTGAGAAGTTTAGTTTTATAAACCTTGTAAAACACCCATATTGGGGATGTTTGGGCATTTTGATAAATGAGTCATAAATGAGTGTGTTTGGTAATTTATTGCATAAATGAGATTATTTGGTTAAAAGGCATTTTTAGTGTTTGTTTGGGTAAAAAGTTTAATTTCGTGTTGTGGGACGTTTTGAAAGGATAAAGAGCATAAATTTATTTGGAAAACCTTTTGTCCCAACTTGAACTGTGTTGAAGTCCATTCTAGTATTTCAGAGCGTGTGATTTCATGGTATGGGTCGAGTACGTTTATGATATGAAAAGCGTTAATCATTGGTCAAAAAAGAGGTTTTGAGTATTCTGGCTCGAGGTCGTTTTAAAGGAGTCTTGAGGACACTTGTCCGGTTTTATATGGCTCAATGTAGACTCCAGTTATGACGTAAGTACTAATGCGCTGTGTTGCGTATTGAGGTTGGTTACGGGCTCAGGTGCTTTGGTCATTCATGTGTAGTCCGGTAAGGTTAGACTGTGTTGCATTGGATCCAAAGGCACGCAAGTCAGTTTGTTTTGGGATGGTCAATTGGGTGCTGCGGGGTTAAACTCCGGTACCCATGTTTTACGACTGAAAACTTTACAAGCGATCGCTAGGAGGGTTGAGTTTGTTAGTGCTACCGGGGAAGTAGGCGCTAGGACCTCCGCCGCTTGAAGTAATGCCTGAGAGGTAGTCTTTAAGTGTGTCGGGCCTTAGGGATGGAGTTCTTCGGAATGATCCATCAAGGTCAACTAACTTGGGGTGACGCTTGCTAAAGGAGTCGTAGGGACACCAGGCTATGAGGTCGGGAGGTTTCATGCGATTAACGTTGCTTGGATGAAATACTTTTGTGTTTCCTCCACTCTCAACGGATATGGGTCTCCCCCGTTATCGGCTATCGGTATTTTAAATATAAGGATGTCTTATTTTATTGTCATTGGTTCTTTATGGTCGACAGTGAATGAGGGCCTTAATATTGGATCTCCCTCCTCGTATATTAAGGTTTGAATGAATTATGTCGTCCCTGTGTTTTGGTATTTAGATGCCTTTCGTTTACGGTCGCGTGAGTATTGGACCTAGCGTCCATGTTTTCGGACGTACGATACATGTGGTTTTGATGATGATTCATGGGTCGAGTGTTTTGCCCCATCCGCACTTGGGTGTTTTGGGATATAACGTTTTATCCGCGTTTCTTAAATGGGAATTATTTCATATTCATGTTTTGAGTTAGTTTACGTTGCATCAATTTATAAAACATATTTGAAATGAGGTGTCCGTCTTTGAAAGTGCATAACATTGGATAAGAGTTATTTTCTACGTTTTAAAGTACATCAATTGAAAGGTCATGATTTTAAACGAAGTTCATCATTTTAAAGATATTTACTCATGTAAAACTCTTGAACTCACTATGCGTTAGCCTAACCTTTTTATTTGTCGGCATGTGCAACAGGTTCGTTTGGGGATTGATTCTAGACGTGTGCTAAAGTGTAAGTAGTTGGTGAAGTCTTCCGCAGTTTGGAGATAGTGACTGTTATTGGGTTTTAGTAGCACCCGTCCTTATTATAGTCTGTATGTATGGAATGGAATGTGTGTATTGAGGTTAAATCTTAAAATGTGATTGTAGATGAATCATTTGACGATGTATTTAGAAAATTTTAAATTAGTTGCTATTTCCAGAATTGAGGGTGTTACAATTTGAGGTTTCTCCCAAAGAAGACAAGTTTTTTACTTGCTCAAATTAACACTCATTTCCTTTTATAAATTTCCTTTTTTGAGTCCAGGTTTCCAATATCAGCTTTGTCTTCCCAAAATGCTATCAAATTCAAAATTCAAATTAACAAAATCTCCCGTATATAATGAATCCCTCCCACATCCCTAGTTAAAATTCAAACTAAAATTTTCTTCTCGTAGAATGATTGATATAGGGTTTTGTAAACCAACAACAAAGTTTTCATATCCTAAGTCATCTCCTGCCTTCATCGTCCCCTCTCTGTTCCATTTGAACAATTTTTATTTGTGTGACCAATGTTGTCTTTTGGTTCTTTATTTTGCAGAAAACATTGCTTGATTCGGATGGGGTAATCAATTTCATTTTTCGATTTCTATCTGGTTAACATCAATTTCAACTTTTTATAGTTAATATTTTGTTTTTATTTCCGAGAATCCATTTAGGTTTCTTAACATGTTTTTATATCTAGAACATCCAGGGCCGATGATCGATTAAAAAAGATGTTGGTGGTGTTGCTTAACTTGCTTCGGGTTTGTTTCCTCCAATGATAATCGTTTGCCATGATTACCAATATTTTGATTTGTTTCCTCCAATGGGTTTGATGATGGGAGTTTTACAACATATGTTGATATAATTTTGGTTTTTAGTTTTTGGTTTTGGTTTTGGTTTTGGTTTTGGTTTTGGTTTTGTTTTTGTTTTTGTTTTTGTTTTTGATTTTTGTTTTTCGGTTTTGTTTTGTTTTTCATTTTGATTTTTCAGGGGTGAAATCACCGGTGAACTCACCGGGAAAATATGGTTCGTCATCGGAAGAAGATGGTGGTTCACCGATAGAGGGTTGAGGTTGGTTTTTGACTTTTATTATGGCACAACTCTTGTTTTTATACATCTTAAATCTTGTTCTTACTGGTGTGACCTTGTTCACCGCCCAAAGTTTGATCTCTATGGCTGTATATATTCATTGTTTAGTTGGCTCATGTTCTTTTCTAAGCATAGGTGCATGATGTTTGACTTCATATTTTTGTTGGAAAATCCAAAGGGTTAGGGTTGTTTCTTTTTCTTTTCTTCTTTTTTTTTACAAAAAGTTTTTTTGTATATTTTGGTTGATGGTGGACAACATCTTCAATTACTAAATTTGATTGGAGATAGTCAAGCTTTACAAAATTTGGAGTATGGATTATCCAAATTTACTAATGGTTGGAGCTCTATTTATGCTATTTGGAAGGTCACATATTTTGAAGGTAATAAAGGGAAAAAAAGAGTATGATGTGTGGTTTTCAATGACCCATTAGTAGAATTTTATGTGATGTGCAGTGGATATAACTTTTTGGGTTTATAGTACTACTGTAAATTTTGGGTTATTAGAGTTGTATGTGACCTACAGATTCTTATAGATTGCAATTCAATAAGAGAAGACTTTAGCCTTTTAATCATCAAACAATAAAAGATTTGAAAATTTAAAGCAATTCATAACCGTAAGCAAACCTTAGACCGACCAACATATATATTTTTATTAGTTAAATAATCTATACTATATTATAAAACAATTTGTTTAAAGTCTATAAAAGAACCATTTAAGCCTCAAATGTTGTTGATTAATGCATATTTCTTTAATTATGATGGTACATGTATTTTCTTCATGTGTACAAGTTTTTAAAGCCTTTTGAATTCTATAAAACTAACTAATAATGAACCTATATATAAGTTTAGATACAAAATAATACTATCCAACATTATCTTTGTTATTTTTACCTATTCTATATTACAATATTTTAAAAAAATATTATCATTCGTTAGATATCGATGATTAATACATGTTTTTAAAATTTAAATATACATTTAACGATTACTTTAATATAATTTCTTAATGCTTCATGATTGAAACAACTCAAGTTATGCGTTTATCACTACTAATGCTCCATAAATATATGATTTACTCCATATATATTGTTGGATCCCAGATTTAATCTTATAACAATGATATAAACAATGATAAATATAAGAACAGCGGAAGCAATATAGTTTAAATATCAAAGCAGATTCAATATCACAGTTGATAATAGAATATATATAAATCGTACAAGATCTTCTTTAGAATACTTTCCAGTATATTAAAAGTTGATTCATATACAAGATATATCAAAAGCACACTTTTGTCAATGGAGTGATGGTCCTATTTATAGGACCATAAAGTGAACAGTGTATTATCTTGACATTAGAAGCATGCTTGAACAGTGTCTTACCTAAAAGGTAAACTCAAGACATGCTTGAACAGTGACCTACTCTATAAAGTAAATCTTATCACTAAGTGACGTGTCATTTGTTTTTCTGTCAACACTTGTATAAATCTTCAGTCTTGATCTTTAGAGAGAACACCTTCAGAGCTCTGAATTAGATCTTTGATGTCTTCCCGTCTGAAGAGTTTGTCTTTGAACTGACTTCAGAGCTAGACTTGGTTTTCTTTGCTGATGTCTCTGAAGGTCTTCAGAGGAAGACTTGAGCTATTTTCAATACTTTTACAATTCAGAATTGGGGCTAACAATCTCCCCCTAAGTATTGAAAATAAAAAAAATTCAATATAACAAAAATTTAATCTAGAAAGCATAGAGGAGAAAGTTATCCTCTTAAATGTTACTTCTCAAAATATTAGGAATTACAAACAGAGAATGTAACAACAAAGTAAAGAAAAGAACTAACACCTATCACTAGAACAGAGCCTATGGAATTTCATAATGAGCTCTCTAAAGTTAATCAGTGAGCTAATTTCCAAGTCTAGTTTCGCCAATAGATCATCTTTGTGCCATTCTTCCTTCACATGTATCATCTTTAGTACGCCAGTCAAAGTCTCATCTGAATACTTGGACACCTCTGAAGCCAGGAATATTTTCTTGATCAGGTTGACTCTGTAGACAAAACCCAGATGCTCAACGATTATTGATCCAGTCTTGTATATCTCAAGATTCTCGATGGTCTCCACAGGTTCAGTTACTCCCAATCTCTCTTCTCCCAGATTTAGAGTAATCTGAAAGTCAAGTCTGTCCCTTAGTTTGACATGAGCTTCAATAGCACGCCTGACTTCGTAGAGACCCATTCTGAATGTCCTGTCTCGTTCATATTTTGTTGAGTAGTAGGAGTAGAGATGAGGCAGATCATAAGGTTTTAGATTTACGAGATCATTGTCATTGAACTCATAAACCATCCCATCAGAGCGAATCACCTCATAATGTCTGTAGATGATTTTGTTGTAGACAAATGTCTTTTTAGAGACTTTGTTTATCTCTGTGATGTGGAAATTTGAAAGAACATTTGCCCTTGGACTGGTCTTATCTCTGATAAATCTCCGCTCATAGTCTTCCATGTTTTCTCTGATTCTTGGATTCAGAGGATAGGTTTGGGTTTCTTTGAGATTGAACTCACAATAGAGATATCTGAAGTGGTCTTCAATCGATGTCTCTGGCTCAGAGGTAAGAAATTCTGGAGGTTGAGTGTACTTTGAGAGTATCAGTATGCCAATGCTTGTCTTTTGAACAGGTACCTCTGGAGGGGCCAGTTCATTAACAACCATGTGGGTTTCTTCAGCAGATAGCTGTGGAGCTATCTCTGGTTCCTTTATTTGGATTTGAGGGGATTGAGGTGGAGTTTCATTGACTGCAGAGAATACCAGGTTTGGTATTTCAGTCGTGTCTTCAACTCTGTGCTCTGTCTCTGATGTAGAAGGGAGATGATCCTGAGCATTCTTGTAGACATAGGCATACACATCAATAACTTCTTCTGGAATGTTCTCGGCTGCTGCTTCTTCTTCTTCTGAGTCTGATCTGAATGCATCTCTCATAACTATATTTTATCTTTCTGGAGAAGAGAATGCGTCTTCAGAGCTGGAGAAGTCAATTAGATGCTTATCTTCTTCTTCTTCTTCATCCAGAGCACCTATAGTTTATGGAGTAGCATTTACTACCTGGATTATAGGTACATCTGAAGTTGATGGTGCAAGAAGGACAACTGGAATTGGAGACTTGGAGATCGTTTGTTTGTCTCCAGTAGAGGTGGAGTGCCTCTTTGGTTCTTTCTCTTGTACTCCTTTATCCTTGTTGTTGGACGAAGATGGAGCAGAGCCACTTGCCTTTGTAGATTCAGAGGATTGACCTTGTGTTGTCCCCTGTATCTCCCCCTTTTGAGAGTCAGAGGCTCCATCATCGTCAGAGCCCTCTGAATCATCAAATCTGAACTTCTTGGCCGCCCCAATGCAAGTGTCGTCAAAAATGGATCTCTTCCTTTTGTACTTCGGGGATTCTGGTTCAGTGAAGCCTTCGCTCTTGGTGTCGATTACATATTTCTTGATCGAGTCAATGGCCTCTGAAGCAGCTTAAATAATTTCAGCAACCTGATCTTCAGTATTAAACCTATGGACCCCAGGTGTAGCTTGAACCAAAGGATCAGAAGACTTCGTGGTCTATAGCGATGCTTCAAAGATGGGGTTGGATTGCGTGTTGATGCAAAGAGGCAAGGTGATCGCCTACGCCTCAAGATGTAACGCCCCGAATTTTCGTTATGTTAATTTTATCGTTAAGACTGCTAGCCTTCCTTATATTAAATCTTAGTTATTTTGCGTTTACCTTAATGGTGCGTATCGCGTGTTTTAGCCAAGTTCGTGTATTAAAGTCTTGATTCTGGAAAAGTGAAGCAGTGGATTTCGCGAGTTGCTTCGCGACTTGCAAGCTGCGACATAAGTCGCATAACCCACTGGTTGTCCACCATTTCAGAAACACGGGCGGCTTATGCCGCGACTTAAGGCCGCGACATAACCCGTGAGGTGCCTCTGAACACCCAAATACGGGGTTCCCTTTTTCTCATTTATTTCCCCTATCTACCATCTTTATTACTCTCTCTCAACTTCCATCATCCAACCATCCGAAATTAGGGTTTCACCAACCTAAATCTACCTCTTTATTGCTAGAAGTTGAGGGTATTAACTAGAGATTCGAGTCTTGGTCACTAAATCATCACCTCCATTGTCGTCTTCTCCAAAGGATCAATTAGGGTTTGGGTTTTCTACAAAAACCCACTTGGTGAGTTCATATTACCATTTTCCTAAACCTTATACATGTCAAAACAAAAATTTTAAACTCCTATATATCTCCTTGGTTTTGGATTCATATTTATTACATTTTGACCTAACTTGAGTTTTGGGAGATTTTAGGGTTTTTGCTATATTTTGCTAAAAGGAAAGGTTCCATTTTATATGTAGTAAAACGTAGTACTACTTGCACATTTTGGTGAGGTACTTGAAAGAATGCATAAGATCTCATTTTATGATTGTCATTCTTATCAGCAGTTAAACTTGGAAATGTATTTTGGAAATAAATGTTATTGGGAACTATATGTTTAACTATAGTTGGTCACAAATAAAGTTGTGACAAGTCTAGACTATTACTAGTGGATCCTTAGGTATTGAGTCGGCTTATATTTTGGGATGTTTTTCCCTATTGTAGCTATGGATGCATTTGATCCTCGGAGGCCCTTTGGTACGGTTATGTGGGACCGGTTACTAGCCATGGATCATAATGTAGTCCTAGTAAACGAGTATGACTTGGTTTCCTCGGATGCCCTCCCCCACATCTTAGTACGGATCGACGTTGTTCGTGGCCATGGATTCCAAGTATTTAGCTCATAACTCGGATTGTGGCTTACTCGATGTTTCACTACAATCCTTGGTAAAATCGGGTATCCCCTGTCATCGCAAGATGAGTTTTTAGACCGAAAGGCCCCTTTGTGGCAAACATTTCAATTGTAAACTCAACTTTCTTGAAAAGATTGCCTTTCGTTACAATTGCTTATATTTCTTCAAATTATAAACTGTATGTTCTCACTAAGCTTTAAGCCTAACATTTTTTCTCAAATGATGTGTATAACAGGTTCCCTTAGCGGTGGGTTGCCAAGGGTTTGAGTGACGAGCTTGGGCTTGAGGCATTTTTGAGATAATTAGTATTTGATGATGGGCATTTTAATTAAGTCCCTTATTTTTGGTGATTTGGGTTGACAACCAATGTAATCTAGATAGAATGTGTTTATATTAGTTTGTTGTTGATTTATTTATCCGATTCGCAGGTTTTTGTAAATGCCTTATACATTTACCCTTATTGGGTGGTTTATTCCAAATACAAACGTCATATTGCCAAAATTTTGAATTTTAAATTACTCTATTTTTTAGGGTGTTACAAGTTGGTATCAGAGCTCTAGTTTAAGTGAACTAGGCATGAATGTAAGATGTCTAGACTTAGACTGAGTATGTTAAGCATTGGTTGTGAGTTTGGGTAGAATTTATAAGATGGGTTAGTCTTAGAGTCGACGGAAATTATGTTTATCAAACGTTGTGGCGATGATAACAAGAACCTTTATGTATTATATGTTTATAATCTCACTTAGCTAATGTTATAATGAGGATGTTTTACGTGAGTGTGCTTGAAGTACTATTACTATAACAACTGATAATGTGGTAGTACGCTTTCCTTCGTGTTTTATCCTACCTCTCTCTTATTTCTTTCTCTGTCCTGTATAGCAGATCAGTATGGTGAGTACGCACGGTAGACCGCGTACACAAGTAGATGATGTCTGATCAGCCGGGTAGGGTTGAGGTCGCTGTACGCCTATCTGTTCAACCAGTGCTAGGTGGAGGGCCAGAGGTCATACCGCGAGTAGACCTGGTTTCGTCCCACCCAGTCATCTGGGATGCAAATTCCCAATCCGAGATGATGTCCATCATGATGTTGGCGATGAATGAAGCTATGGCCAAGCAACAAGAGTTTCTTCTGAAAGTGATCGATGATCGTGACGTGAGCAATCGGAGGAATGAGACGATGGCAGAAAACATTGAGGTGATTGGGTCCGGTGGTACGGGTCATGTGATCCGAACCGAGGAGCCAATAACAGTAGAGGCAAGGCAAGGTAAGAGAACCTGCTCATATAAGACCTTTTTGTGTTGTAGACCCCCATAATTCTCTGGTTCTGAAGATCCGGTAGCTTGCTTAAAATGGATCCAAGGAATCGAGCAAGCCTTTGTCTCATCTGAGTGTGGGGAAGATCAGAAGGTGAGGTTTGGTTCTCAGATGCTCAGAGACACGACTCTCACTTGGTGGAACGTCACCTAGTCCACCCTCTCCCCTACTGTTCTGGCTCAATTGTCTTGGGCCGAGTTCAAGAAGAAGGTTTTAGAAGAATACTGAAGTGAGAGGGCTTTAGACCGCATCGAAGCCGAGTTCCGAGCACTTGATAAAGGAAGCTTGACGGTGAGGGAGTATACCCATCAATTTATGGAGAAGCTGGGATTAGTGGGGCATGTGGTCCCAACAGAAAAAGACAAGATTAAGGCATATCTAAAGGGTCTGCCGGCGGACATGATGTCCATGATCCGCAATTCGAGGGCTTCTAACCTTCGTGAGACGATCGAGGAGGCGCAGTTTATGAAGGAGGTTTACGCGAGGGGTAAACCAGAGAAAGCTGTGGTGGCCGTAGACAAGAGAAAATGGGAGAGCAATTCTGTACCTCCCAAGAGAACTCGACCTTTTGTCGGAAACCGAAGCTTCAATGGTTATCAAGAAGCTATATGGTGCCGGAGGTGCCATAGCAAGCACCATGGCAACTGTAACCCCACTCCTCAACCTTGCAGCAATTGTGGGAAGTCTGATCATGCCACCAAAGATTGCCCGATCAGAGGGATTATATGCTTCGACTGCAAGGCACCGGGGGCATATGAAGAGAGATTGCCTGAAGCTCAAGTCGGGTAGTGGTCCAGAGAAGATAGAGAACCCACCTAGGGTTCCGGGTCGAGCTTTTCAGACGACAGCCAATGAGGCCAAGGCATCCGCCGATGTGGTATCGGGTACGTTTCTTCTAAACTCTGTAACTGCTCGTTATTGTTCGATTCGGGTTCCAGTTTCTCTTTTATATCTGAGTTGTTTCGTCAAAAGCTTGCTATGCCCACTAATAGTCTAGAGAATGCGTTAGTGGTAGAAATAGCGAATGGTAGTCAAGTTCTAATCCGCGATGTTCTAAAAAAGTGTACTCTCGAAATCGAAGGGAGAGAATTCACGATCGATTTGATGCCGATGGTTATTAGAGGTTTTGATGTAGTGGTCGGTATGGATTGGTTAGCGAACAATCATGACGAGATCATATACTCCAAGAAACTAATCTGACTTCCCGAACCCAATGGTGAAGTTGTTGTGATCTATGGTGAGAAGAGGAAAGGTGATGTGGCAATCATCACCATGGATAAAGCACACAAATGCTTGGTGAAAGGATGTTCGTCTTTCCAAGACTACGTAATCGACGCCAAGATAGAAAAGTCAAAGCTTGAAGATGTGAAGATAGTGCGTGAATTTCCCGACGTTTTTCCAGACGACTTGCCCGGGTTACCTCCCGATGATCAAGTGGAGTTTCGGATTGATCTCGTACCAGGAGCGGCTCCTATTGCTAGAGCTCCTTATCGGTTGGCGCCATCGGAGATGCAAGAGATGATGGCTCAACTCCAAGAGCTTTTGGAGAAGGGTTTCATAAGACCAAGCTCGTCGCCTTGGGGAGCTCCGGTCTTGTTTGTCAAGAAGAAGGACGGGAACGATGAGAATGTGCATCGATTACCGTGAGTTGAACAAGGCAACGTTGAAGAACAAGTACCCGCTTCCGAGGATAGACGACTTGTTTTATCAACTCCAAGGAGCGGGGTGTTTTTCCAAGATCGACTTACGTTCGGGATACCACCAGGTGAAGGTGAGGGGAGAAGACGTCTTGAAGACAACCTTTAGAACGCGTTATGGCCATTACGAATTCCTTGTAATGTCGTTTGGCCTAATGAACGCACCGACGGTGTTTATGGATTTGATGAATAGAGTGTGCCGACCATTCCTTGACATGTCGATCATCGTATTCATTGATGACATACTCGTATACTCCAAGAGCGAGTTGGAACACGAGCAACATCTTCGTGAAGTTCTAGAAGTGTTGAGAAAAGAGAGATTGTAAGCCAAATTTTCCAAGTGCGATTTTTGGCTTGAAGAGGTGCAATTCTTGGGTCACGTTGTCACTCGAGACGAAGTGAAAGTGGTCCCCTCCAAAATTGAAGCCATGATGAATTTGGAGCCTCCCAAGAGTCCGTCCGAAATCCAAAGTTTCTTGGGATTGGCGGGATATTACCGGAGATTTATTCAAGACTTTTCGAAAGTCGCTTCTTCCTTGACGGCGTTAACTCGGAAGAATGTGAAGTTCGTTTGGACCGAAGCACAAGAGAAAGTGTTCT
The DNA here is from genome assembly GCA_023525745.1 of Arctium lappa. NCBI lineage: Eukaryota > Viridiplantae > Streptophyta > Magnoliopsida > Asterales > Asteraceae > Arctium > Arctium lappa. The sequence goes on from CM042048.1 coordinate 148,275,471, forward strand.
GGACTTTGCAAAGGAAGTTGTGTGAAGCTCCAATCTTGTCGCTACCCGAAGCGTCTGAAGACTTCGTGGTCTATAGTGATGCTTCGAAATGGGATTAGGATGCGTGTTAATGAAAAGAGGCAAAGTGATCGCCTATGCCTGTAGGAAACTTAAAATTCACGAGAAGAATTATCCTACCCAGGATTTGTAGTTAGCGACGGTAGTGTTCGCCTTGAAGCTATGGCGACATTACCTCTGTGGCACGAAATGTACACTCTACACGGATCATAAGAGCCTTAAATATGTATTTTATCAAAAGGAGTTAAACATGAGGCAAAGGCGGTGACTCGAGTTGTTCAAGGATTACGATTGTGAGTTGTTTTACCATCCCGGTAAGGCGAACAAAGTGGCCGATGCGTTAAGTCGAAAGGACTATAGCGGAAGTATTCGGGCTACCCTTTCGAGAATCGAGTTAGTGTCAAGTCTTGTTGAGAAGATCAAGACATCTCTAGTAGAAGCCTTGTTGGAAGAAAATCTCAAGGATGAAGTAATGACAAAGCAACGCTTGCTCTTAACAGAAGATAGCCGTGGGGTAAAACTGGTCAATGGTCGTGTGTGGGTACCCAAGGTTGGGGGTAACTGTGAACTACTTCTTGACTATGCCCACAAGTCCAAGTATTCTATTCATCTGGGAAGTACAAAGATGTACCGGGACTTGAAGTTACATTATTGGTGGCCGGTAATGAAACTGGATGTGACGTGTTACGTGGAGCGTCGTGTGACATGCTTACAAGTGAAGGTCGAACATCAACGACCGTATGGTAGTCTTCAGTCCTTAGAGATCCCCGAGTGGAAGTGGGAGCATATTACCATGGACTTCGTGACGAAGTTGCCTAAAACTCTTCGAGGTCACGATACCATTTGGGTAATAGTTGATAGATTGACTAAGAGCGCTCACTTTTTGGATATGCGCGAGACCTTACCGATGGACAAGTTAGCAAAACTCTACATCGATGAAGTGGTCTCGAGGCATGGGATACCCTTATCGATCGTGTCGGATTGCGACAGTCGGTTCACTTCAAACTTTTGGGATGGTTTTCAGAAAGAGCTTGGTACGCAAGTAAAGTTGAGTACGACTTACCATCCACAAACCGACGGTCAAAGTGAGAGAACGATCCAAATGTTGGAAGACATGTTGAGGTCTTGTGTCATCAATTTTGGTGGTAGTTGGGACTCATACCTACCTTTGGTGGAGTTTGCTTACAACAATAGCTACCTCTCGAGTATTGGAATGACACATTTTGAGGCATTGTACGGGCGGAAGTGCCGAATTCCCGTATGTTGGCTTGAAGCGGGAGATAAGCAATTCACCGAACCTGAAATCGTGCAAGAGATGACCGATAAGGTCAAAAGCATTCGGGAAAGATTGAAAGCGGCTCAAGATCGGCAAAAGAGTTATGCCGATAAGAAGAGGCGACCGATGGAGTTTCAAGTGGGCGATCGTGTGATGCTCAAGGTGTCGCCATGGAAGGGCATTATCCGATTTAGGAAGCGTGGGAAGTTGAGTCCTTGTTTCCTTAGACCTTTTAAAGTGATTAAGGGGGTGGGTTTGCAAGCCTACCAATTGGAACTGGCGTCGAAGATGAGCGGAATTCACAATACGTTCCATATCTGTTACCTTCAGAAGTGTTTGGCGGATGAAGAAAGTGTCATCCCTCTTTTAGAGATAAGAATGGACTAGGGTAACCGATGTGTAGAAGAACCCGACTCTATCTTAGAGAAGAAGTCTAAAAAATTACGTCACAAGGAGGTCACTATGGTCAAGGTGCAGTGGAGGCATTATCGTGGGGCCAATGTGACATGGGAAGCCGAGGTGGACATGAAGCGAAGATATCCTCATCTTTTCGAGTGATTTGGATTTCGAGGACGAAATCATTCCCAAGTTGGGGAGGATTGTAACACCCTGAATTTTTGTTATGTTAATTTTATCGTTATGTAACACCCGGTTTTTTCGTAAGCAAGTTTTCGTCCTCCGTTGGTAATCTCTCCGCTTTCCGCCTATCTTTTTGGGTGAAAAATGTTGTGCTTTCGAACCTTGAGTCGACCCATGCGAGAATCTCGAGTTTTGACCTTTTTCTGACTTCGGTACGAGTGGCGCGATTGTGACTCGCGATAGTGACATGTGTCACTATCGTGTGGCACAATCGCCGGGGGTGTACCACCTGCAGTACAATCTCCGCGATAGTGACAATGTCACTATCGCATGGCAAGGTCGCCCGCGGCCTCTGGTCTCCTAAATGCCAGAATTTTCACCCATTTCCCTTATTTTCATTTTCTAATCCCTTCCCTTTTCTCTCCCAAACCTCAAAGTCGAACCATAACCTATTTTGAGGGTTTTCCCTCTTGAACCACATGATTCTTCATCATCTAGCTAGTGGGATCTTGAACCACAAAACCTCCATCTTCATCTTCCTCATCAAGTTCAACGTGTGGGAGCTCGGGTTGAAGAGTTGGATTGGGTGTCCTCGAAAAGTCTCATCATCTAAAATGGTAAGCTTCCTTGATTTAATGTTATAAATGCTCCATTGATGTTTCCCTACTGTTTGGTTTATCAAATCTCGGATTTGATAGTTTTGGAGAAACTAGGGTTTTGATCTCGTTGGGGATTTTAGTAAATAATGTTTGAGGAATGTTTCTAAATGGTTAAATATGGGTATTTATGGTTTGGAATGTATGGATCTAGGTTTTGGAAGTTTTCGGCTTGAGGATTCAAGTGCCCTTCAAATGAGCTGAAGTTGGGTGAAATCTAGATTTAGCCTAAATCTAGCGATGTGAGTTCAAGTTGATTTGTTAAAACGGTGTACATGCCAAAATGTGTATTTTGAAGTAAAGAAAAATGTGTTTTACTTAGTATTTGTCAAAGTGTGAGTATTTAGTTAAATTTTCATAGTTGGTAAACTTGGGCTGTTTAATTCCATAAAATGCTCATATTTGAGTTTTAATGTTTTAACAAACAAATAACATGTTTTACATATTCTTAGCGATTTTGTACAAATAGAGTCAATTTCATGACTTATGCATCTTTGGTGATTTTGTACAAGCGAAGTCTGATTTATGACGTACGACATTTTGGGATATTCGGGTTTATAAACTATTTGGATGATTCTTGGTCCCAACACGTGTCGAGTTGGGTAAATCACATCTTTGAGGTCTGTGTCTGCATAAACGTCGTTTAAAGACATTTCATTATTTGGGGGACTGTTATATGTTGGTCAAATGAATTTTGGGCATTTTAGCTCGGTGTTGACGTAAAAGAGCACTGAGGACATTTTCCCGGTTTTAATGGCTCGATTTAGAGTCCAAATTGTGATTTACGTCTTAATGCATTTTATTGCATATTATTGATAATTACAGGCTCGAGTGCTTTAGTCATTCATGAGTAGTCAAGTAATCTTAGACTGTGTTGAAATGGATCCATAGGCACGTAAGTCAATCTTATTTGATGGTCAATTGGGTGGTACGGGGTTGGACCCCGGGACTCATGTTTTATGACCAAAACTTGACAAGGAGGCACTAGGAGGGTTGAGTCTGGATAGTGATGCCTGGGAGGTGATTACTGTGACCTCCGCCATTTGGGTAATTTCCTTAGTTGTAGTCCCCGGTGTGCCGAGCCACTTGGGGATTTTCCTTAGTTGTAGTCCCCGGTGTGCCGAGCCTTTTGGGGTGAAGTTCTTTGTAACGGCTACCAAGGTCAACTGTCTCTTTTGGTGAACTTGTCAAGAGGTCGTAGGGGCACTTGGGCTAGCGTGTCATGAAGTGTCATACGATCAACGTTGTTTGAGTGGCATACTTTTGTGTTCCTCCGCTCTCAACGGATATGGGTATCCCCTGTTGTCGGCCCGCTGTATTTTGGATATTTAATTGTCCATGCTTTAATATTTGGATTTCATTCCATTTTATGGTCGCATGAGTATTAAGTTTCAGTTCCATGTTTTAATGGCGTATCATATTTATATGGGTTGTTTTCCGTTATTTAAGGGTCGAGTATTATGTCCCACCCGAGGTTTGGGTGTTTTGGGATATGAAGTATTATTTACATTTTCACAAATTTGAGTATCGAACTATGACCCCGTTTTGGGTGAGTTACGGGTTGCATCGTTTTATAAGAAATGTGTGTTTGGAAGCATTGTCTTTAAAAGTGCATATTATGGGAAAATGTGTCGTTTCCATTTTGAAGTGTAATATTTCGAAGGATCTTGCTTTAAACTGAATTCTTTTCTTTAAAAGATATATTCATTCATGTTAAAACTCTTGAGCTCACTAGGCGTTAAGCCTAACCTTTTTATTTGTCGGCATGTGCATCAAGTTCCTGTCGGGGGTTCGGTTCTAGCAAGTGCTATGAGGAGTTGAGCCTTAGCTTTATACAAGAGTAAGTAGCTGGTGAAGTCTTCCGCAGTTTGAAGATAGTGATCGTTATTGGGTTTAGTAACACCCGTCCTTTTCATAGACGGTATGTATAGGATGAATGTGTGTATTGAGGTTAATTCTCAAATTGTGTCTGTAGTCAAAGTAATTATTGATGTATTTAGAAATTTTTATAGGTTGCTATCTTCAGATTTAAGGGTATTACAAGTTGGTATCAGAGCTTAAGTTTGAGAGAATTAAGTATCGATTTTTAGATGCCTAGACTCAAACTAGCGTTCTTATAAGTGATTGTAAGTGAAGTTGCATATTAGGTACCTTAAGATAAGATATTTTGAGGTTAATCAAGTCGCTAGAAACGGGAAACTTGTCGAGAGTCACAAGAATGATCATGTTCGGTACGTTCATAATGGCACCTGTCCAGTGTTATGGCGAACCTATATGCTACATGTGTATACTTGAACTACCTTGGTTTGATGACCGTTGGGGTAGTGAGAAGGTTTCTAAGCGAGTAAGCTAAGGGAAGATTGATTTTTATAGCAATGTCACTTTGGGGTGGTAGTTAAGTGTGATGAACGCATTAAGTTGATCATCTTGAATCATATTTATTGGTTGAGTTAGGACTATAAGTTCGTTATATCGTTTCTATTTCAAGGGGAAATCGTAAGTCAACCAAAGTAATGAGATTGTTGCTCTAAGATGTTGATGCATCTGGATGACCATAGTATGTCGGGTTATTGAAAAGCGTAATCCTAAGATGTGAGTGCCGATCAAGTTCAGGCACTAAATTTATTTCTAAAATAAACTTGCATAAATTGTTTCTCATGTTCGCAAAACAAAAAGTGATTTACATTATAAAGTCTTAGTAAATCATTTAGCATTCGTCAGATTTTAAACTGTGAGCTTAAGCATGTATGAAATTGTTTTGTTGCACATGATTGCAAATTGTTATCAAAATTCTCCTTATTCACGCATCGTGTTTAACGCTATTTCCGGATGTTGTAATGTCCATGTTTTAATGTCATTTGGGTATTGGGAAAGTAACTTTGAGATTTTAACCTAGACATTGGATCACCTCCACGTATGTCAATGGTTTTAAAAGGAAAAGTTAATCTCATGTTTTGAGTCGGAATTTCTTGAGAGTTTTAGAATGTACGAGTTTTGCTAAATTTCATGGAGTATTGTTTTGCGATGTCTTTTGATGCGTGAGTTTTACTTTTGCTTCGTCTAAACTTGCAAGTTTATTCGGCGTCGTGTCCAATGTAAATTTTGTTGAAAAGTGTCACTTTACCTTTCATTGCAGTAAAAAGAGGAAACTCTTAGAAGTTTAATATTTTAGACATATTGTCGTCTTATGCTCTTTGTTGAGAAATAAAATTTTTGACACCACATGATTTTAGCGTTAATGAGTTTTATGAGAATTCAGTTGGGTTTGTGGTGTCTCATCTTACGTCATTTTGTGCCACGTAAATAGTTTTGGGAACACGTGCATATGCATTATTGCGTGCATCAATTTATGGGCTTTATACAAATCTCAATCGTTGCATACTATTTGCATTGGGATTAAGGTATAACGTTGGTGTGAGTAATTGTATAACAGATTTACGCTATTTCAAACAGAGCTTTTGTTCTGAGCATATTTCAATCATTAACTTTTACTGTTAGAGATTTCCGCAATGCATTTAACGAATTAGCAGTACTCATGTCGTTATAATTCCTATTTTGGTGAAGTGTGTTTATCTCTACGACCTGAAACATTAAACTCTATTTGAAATTTTATTTGTATTTCCACCATTTTACCGAACTTTGGGGATTAAACTATTGCTTATGGGGTTGTTGAAAATTCTTTTGCCACAACGTCCTTTGGTTAAAGAGGAAGAATTTTAAAGTTAAAATTGCGAACTTCTCTTTTGGAATGTACAAACATTTACTGCACGTGTTGTAACACAGGAACCTATTTTCACGTATATTGTAAATTGTTGCGCATGTTTCATTATTGTCTTTATTAACTTAAGTATTGAACAAACGGGTTTTGGAAATGGTTTCATATGCGTTGTATTGATGATCAATTTTGAACCTATCGGATGAACGATAGTGTATTTTCGCCGCACGTTTAATTGTTATAAAACTTATGTATTTGAAAGTTTTATAAAAAGTTAAGCTGGCATATTATTTGAAAACCTTGAACTCATTAGGCCTATAGATTTTAACCCATGTCGTAAAAGAAGTTATATTTAGGGACTAATGGAGTCCTTGGGATGTGAAGTGTCGGATGATCCGACTTGCGGTCAGTTTTGAATTTTGGTTTTCAGTTGCGATTTTGTGCACGCTTGTATTATGGAGGTAGGAGATTTAGGTCTTCTCAGTTAATTAATGAATGATTTTATACTTCGGTAATCATGCGGGATAAGGTCTCACGTGATTATTTGCGCTTGAATTGGGTTCGATTTGGTGGGTTGCTCGTCGGTGTGACATTATGGTATGTGTCGATGGTGTATCGTCTTAGTGCGTTCCGCGATCAAAGGAAATTCTTGTGGTCCGTTTGTTAGAAATGTAAGATTTAGAATTTTAGCATTATGTTAGGTGTCAACCTTAGTGTGACAATCCGTCTGGAATGGAATTTTGGGCGGGATGTCGACGTTTTCGAGATCACCATTTAGACCTAGGCGTCGACTTGTTTTCTTGGAGCCAATGGATTTGGGAATGTTTGGGATGTATCCCGGTTAGATCATGGAACATATTAACCTTTTGGTGGTGGAATCTAAAAGAAGGTTAGGTATTGTTGATCGTATACCTGTGTGTGTGTGTGTCGCCTTTCCCGCGGTGATAAGGATTTTATTATAGAGAATGTTGTGGGGCCAGGGTTGGAACGGAGTTGGGTGATAGCTGAAACTGTGTCTGTAGTCAAAGTAATTATTGATGTATTTAGAAATTTTTAATAAGTTGTTATCTTCAGATTTAAGGGTGTTACACGTTAAGACTGCTAGCCTTCCTTTAATTAAATCTTAGTTATTTTGCGTTTATCTTAATGGTGCGTATCGCGTGTTTTAGCCAAGTTCGCGTATTAAAGTCTTGATTCTGGAAAAGTGAAGCAGTGGATTTCGCGAGTTGCTTCGCGGCTTGCTAGCCGCGGCATAAGTCGTGTAATCCACTGGTTGTCCACCATTTCAGAAACAAGGGTGGCTTATGCCGTGACTTAAGGCCGCAACATAACCCGCGAGGTGCCCCAGAACACCCAATATACGGGTTTTCCCTTTTTTCTCATTTATTTCCTTTATCTACCATCTTTATTACTCTCTCTCAATTCCATCATCCAACCATCCGAAATTAGGGTTTCACCAACCTAAATCTACCTCTTTATTGCTAGAAGTTGGGTGTATCAACTAGAGATTCGAGTCTTGGGCACTAAATCATCACCTCCATTGTCGTCTTCTCCAAAAGATCAATTAGGGTTTGGGTTTTCTTCAAAAACCCACTTGGTGAGTTCATACTACCATTTTCCTAAACCTTATATATGTCAAAACATATATTTTAAACTTGAGTTTTGGGAGATTTTTAGGGTTTTGCTATATTTTGCTAAAAGGAAAGGTTCCATTTTATATGTAGTAAAACGTAGTACTACTTGCACATTTTGGTGAGGTACTTGAGAGAATGCATAAGATCTCATTTTATGATTGTCATTCTTATCAACAGTTAAACATGGAAATGTATTTTGGAAATAAATGTTATTGGGAACTATATGTTTAACTATAGTTGGTCACAAATGAAGTTGAGTCAGCTTATATTTTGGGATGTTTTCCCCCATTGTAGTTGTGGATGAATTTGATCTTCAGAGGCCCTTTGGTACGGCTATGTGGGACCGGTTACTAGCCATGGATCATAATGTAGTCCTAGTGAACGAGTATGACTTGGTTTCCTCGGGTGCCCTCCCTCACATCTTAGTACGGACCGACGTTGTTCGTGGTCATGGATTCCAAGTATTTAGCTCATAACTCGGATTGTGGCTTACTTGGTGTTCCGCTACAATCCTTAGTAAAATCGGGTATCCCCTGTCATCGCAAGAAGAATTTTTAGACCGAAAGGCCCCTTTGTGGCAAACAGTTCAATTGTAAACTCAACTTTCTTGAAAAGATTGGATTTCGTTACAATTGCTTATATTTCTTCAAATTATAAACTGTATGTCTCACTAGGATTTAAGTGTAACACCCCGAAATCTGGGAATCCCGTTAGTATTCTTTTCGCTTTGAGACTTACCGTGTGTTGGGATTTAATATTAAATATCAAGTTTTACTGATTTAAGCATCGTGGGCTGAAAATGTCAATTTTGGAATCTGGTAACTTTTCTTGCGACAGTGCCCGCGATAGTGACAGGGTGTCACTATCGTGAAGGTACAATCGTCGGGGGCTTGAGCCTCTCGGTACAACTCGTGCGATTGTGCCAGGCGATAGTGCCCTGGTCACAATCGCGGTGGCACTCTCGCCCTACTTGTACCGCGGGGTGGGGGACCCTCGTGACTATGCCCGCGACAGTGACAAATGTCACAGTCGCCGTGTCACTCTCGCCGACGTCTAGAGGGGTTTAAATTAGAAAGGTCGCAAATATTAATCAGTTTATCTGATTTCTAGTGTTGAGGGGAGATTTTTCTCTACAATGTTGGTAAGCTTTCTTCACCAAAAGTTTTCTTCACCAAAAGTCTCTTTCTTCATTTATGATACCTCTTAGCCATTAATGATGACCCTTGACACTTGTAGGAAGTAATTTTGGAGAGCTCTCAAGTGGTTTAGCATCCTACCTCCTTTCTTCTCCATTCTAGGGTTTGGTTTTCATTTGAAAACTATCAAGGTGAGTTCATTCTTTTATAAACTCTATACATGTCAAAATGGTGTTTTTAACCTACTAGATATCTCCCTTTTTAACTTCTTTAACTTGTGTACAATTTCACCCAAAACCTTAGTTTTGGAGATTCTAGAGTTTATGTGATTGGGAAGGATTTCAACGGAAGAAAAGAGCATCATGGGTTTATTTGTGAATATGGCTTGACATTATACTTTTCTATTCTTTAGCTTTAAAGATTATTTAAGAATGGGTTGATGAAAGTTTATATTGAATTGCTGATAAGTTTGCACTTTGGAACTTGTCTTGATGAAACATCGGTTTGAGTATTTGAGAACTCATACTAGGATTTGAAATATTAAAGTGGTCTAAATGGTTAAAATATGTGTATGTGATTCATATGTAAAAATGGAACCTCTTGGTAAAATAATGCAACAACCTTCATTTATTGATGTCTTGGGTACTTCATCTTGACGTTGAATTATTGATTAGTTGAATTGCTCTATGTGGCATATTTGGTTTCACTTGGGAGTCATGACCCTATATTTTTTGTTGCATTTAGTTCGACGTAGGAACATTAGTTCCACTCGTCGAGGCACGTTTAGGCATCGGATTGGGTTATAAGTCCTACGTGCTAATTATTACGATATTGGACGAGGATCTCAACGTAAGGGCCCTTTTGGGTTGAAGTTGACTTTCCGCAAGTGTAAGTTTAAAGCCACTGAGCCTAACATCCCTTGTGTTTACTTTTATGTGTTTGGATTTACTGACTGTCTAGTGGCTTACTTTTGTGTTCCGTCACTTATGTTAGTAAGCGGGTCTCCCCCGTTAAACCAAGAGGTAACTGTTTATGGTAAAAGCATCATTATTTCTATCATAACTCCACTTTGTTTATTTACACGTATCGTTAAATATTTTAATTCAACTGTTTGATCTCACTAGGCTTTAGCCTAACATTTTTTCTTAAAACTGACATGTATGTCGGGTCACCCTAGCGGTGGAATTCGTCGGGAATGAGCGGATGACCTTGAGGTCGAGAGCGGTCTTTTTGGGATGACATATTGACCCATACGATAGCGATAGTGGATACGCATTTTTGGAAGAATAGCAACACTCGATAATAGTCTTTCTTGTTTAAGATAGATTATTAGGTTGTTAAGTAATATTATTCATTTGGTTCATTGTAAAGGCTACAACTCTATTCCCCGTTCTCGGGATGATACCTTGGGATTGTTATGACAGGTTTTGTAACACCCTAAAAATGGGACTAACAAAAATTTCCGGAAAATGGAAATATGGTATTCATATAAATTCCAAAGCATGAGCTCAATACAAAAAGGAACAATAAATGCCTGTTAATTACAAACAAGTTTGTAATAAGAAGCAATAATAGATGACAACTTCCTAATCTAAATCTTGTCAGACATAAGATTACAAATCAATTGTCAACTATTTCCAAAAGAATCGTCTTCAAGAATGGCATCCCAAAAATGCTTCCAAGCTCACCACTAAAAGTCGGCTAGGCTTCCTTGGCGCTTGCGCCACTAGAACCTGAGATACATATCAACAATCAAGTGTTAGACCAAATGGGTCTAGTGAGTTGAACAAGAACATTACATACATCTATAAAACATGTTATGAACAATTACATCATTTTAGTCACTAAGGTCATGAAGGAACAACCATGGGGGAGACCCATCCCACCAATGAGTTTTACCTCAAGTCAATGTACCTTGATGTTCACTCGCTTGAGCAACATCCCGAAGGCTCGGCACACTTGAAGACTACCTCCCAGGCATTACTCCAAATGGCGGAGGTCTTGGCGCCTACCGTCATGGTGGCACCTAAGACTACATCCTCCTAGTACTTACTCATGGTTCATCCTACGTATGTACAACATCCGTCTCTATACAAAATTCCATCCCAATAATATACATGTATAAGACATCGACCAATCCCAAGCATATTTAGGTACAAAACTCTTAAATGTGCCAATCCCAACATAATGCCCATGGCTCATTAAAATACATATTACCAAGCTTAAAATGCATCAATAATAATACCATTAAGACCCACTTGTACTACCATCACAATATTTCCAATCATCTCACAATTAGCAGTTAGGTCAAACTTATCAGGTGATCAGATTTCTACATACACATGATATGCTAAACAAATAAACACACAAGATATGTATCTCTTTTGAAAATAGTAGTAGAAAACTCACTATCCAGGGTTTTACACAAACCCTAGAAAACTTGGTTGAGATGAGGAGAAAATGGAGACTTGAATGCTTCCCTTGAATGACCCTCTAACTTCCTTAATCACCAATATATGCCCCCAACAACCACTAGGGTTTGAGTGAATGTTGAAGGGTTTTAAGAGGGAAGAAAATCGCTCTAAGGTATTCTAATTCGGCTCCAAAACGATTGAGATGAGAAAGTGAAGTCAAAATAGTCAAAGTTGGATATTTATACCCTCAGACACCGCCGGCGACAGTGCCCGACGATTGTGCCCATGGCACTGTCGCGTGGTCACTATCGCGCCAAAACTCCGACTCGCAGTACATACCACGCGACTGTGACTTGCGACTGTGCCGTTGGCACTGTCGCGTGGTCACTATCACGCCAACACCACGACCTACGGTAGAACCCACGTGACTGTGCCCTTGGCACTGTCGCACCAAGCCCCCGAGACCCGAAAATCCAGTCGAAACTCAACACTTGCACGTACGATAAAACAATTTAGGAAGTATAACATTGACGGATCAATAATGCACAACTTACCCACATAATTAACAGTTACAAATTAACAAGGTAACCAAATACGAGTGAATTACTTACCTTAGATTTTTCGGGCATTACAGGTTTTGTATACCCAGGTTTACCCAGTTTTTAGCCGTCATATTGCGAAATTTTCGAATTTTTATTTCTCTAAAATTCAGGGTGTTACAAGTTGGTATTAGAGCATTAGTTTAAGTGAACTAGGTATGGTTGTAGAATACCTAGACTTAAGTTGTGACTTTAAGTTATGATCAAGTGAGATTGGGTAGGACTCCTAAGGTAGGATGGTCTTAGAGTCGATGTAAACTACATAAGTTGAGAGTTATGGTAATGGTGATGAAAATTTTTATGTATCGCATGTTCATAATTTCGCTTAGCTAACATTATTATGAGGATGTTTTACGTGATTATACTTGTTTTCCATTGTTATGATGATTAATGAATGTGGTAGTACGTTTCCTTGTTTATAATTCGTATAATCTCTATCTCACCCATATTCTCGCATGTGTAGCAGTCAATGGTTAACACTCAGAATCGGCCAGAGGGCCAAGAGGCGTCGACATCTATGGCAGACCACCCTAGAGTTACAAAGCGGAACTGCCACCTCGACCGCAAAATGTGTTGGGCGGAGGGCCCGAGCATGTGCCTAGTCGCAACATAGCCTCATCCGATCCCTTAATGGAAGAAGTGACCCCAGAATCAAGGATGATGGATCGGATGATGCAAGCCATGAATGCGGCGATGGCTCAATAACAAGAAATGTTCCTGAAGCTACTAGAAGACCGAGATGCTAGCAACCGTAGGCACGAAGCGGTCGCAGATAATATCATGGTGGCGGGATCCGGGGGTACCGGACCCATAATTCCTTCTAATGAAACCCCAATCCTGGAAGTGAGGCAAGCGTCTAAGACTTGTACCTTTAAAGCATTCCTCGGATGCTGACCACCGGAGTTCAAGGGCTCAGATGACCCAGTGGCATGCATGAAATGGATCTGAGAGATGGAACAGGCTTTTCGATCGAGCGAGTGTGGGGAAAGTCAGAAATCTGTATTTAGATCTCAAATGCTGAGAGGGGTGGCCCTCACATGGTAAAACGTGTATTCTACTTCCGTCGAAGCCGCGGTATTGGCCAAGCTGAGCTGGGAAACTTTCAAGAAAAAAGTTATAGAAGAATTATGTAACGAACGAGCAATGTATCGAATCATCGGTGAATTTCGTGGTTTGAAGAAGAGGAATTTGTCGGTAAAGGAGTAAAACATGTTGTTTATGGATAAACTGAAATTTTTGGGACACCTGGCCCCAACCGAAAGAGAGAAGATCAAGGCATACATCAAGGGTTTGCCTACATAGATGATGAATATAGTTCGAGTGTCAAAGGTCTCTATTCTTCGAGAGGAAATCAAGGAGGCACAACTTGTGGAGGAATCTTATAGCTCGAGCAAGGTGGAGAGAAGCGGGGTAGTTGAGAAGAGAAGGTAGGAAGGGAGTTCGATGCACTCCAAAAGATCAAAGCCGTTCAACAACAATAGTCAACGAGGAATTGGTCCGAGACGAGATGTTCCTTGATGTTCCAAGTGTCGAAGCAAATATCTCAGCCCTTGTAACACGGGATCTGAACCCTGTTTTAAATGTGGCAAGCCCAACCATAGTTTTAGAGATTGTCCGATCAAAGGGCAAATTTGTTTCGGATGCAGAGAGTCGGGGCACAATAGAAACGAGTGCCCGAAAGCAAAGACGGATTTTAGCAGAGGAAAGAAAGTGGACCCTCCGAAGGCAACTGGAAGAGAATTTAAGATGACTACTGAGGAAGCAAAGGCATCGACATATGTAGTGTCGGGTACGTTGCTCCTAAACTCCGTACCTACACGTGTATTATTTGATTCGGGAGCTAGCTTTTCGTTTGTGTCAAGTTCATTTTGTCCAAAGCTATCCATGCCCACTACTAGTTTAGTAGATGCATTAGTGGTAGAGTTAGCGGATGGTGACCAAGTGGTAGTTCAAGACGTTCTTAAGGGTTGCAAGCTAGAAATTGAAGGGAGAGAATTCCCGGTTGATCTAATGCCAATGATCATTGGAGGATTTGACGTTGTCATCGAGATGGATTGGTTGTCGAATAACCAAGCCGAAATCCTTTGTGTGAAAAAGTTGATCTGGATCCCAATTTCGAAAGTTGAATCGGTGACTGTGTACGGAGAGAGGCGAAAGGGTGAAGTAGCAATTATCAACATGGTGAAGGCACGAAAGTGTTTATCAAAAGGATGCTCATCCTTTTTGGCGTATGTGTTAGACGCCAAACTTGAGAAAAAGAAGCTAGAGGATGTTGAGGTGGTGAAGGAGTTTCCCGATGTGTTCCCAGAAGACTTTCCTAGGTTACCACCCGATCTCCAAGTAGAGTTCAAGATCGATCTAGCGCCGGGGGCGACCCTGATAGCTAGAGCTCCGTATCGTTTGGCCCCGTCGGAGATGAAGGATATGATGAGTCAACTTCAAGACCTTCTTGAGAAGGGATTCGTGAGACCGAGCTCGTCACCTTGGGGAGCATCGGTCTTATTTGTGAAGAAGAAAGATGGAACCATGAGGATGTGTATCGATTATAGGGAGTTGAATAAGGTGACCGTGAAGAATAAGTACCCACTCCCTAGGATCGATGACTTATTCGGCCAACTTTAAGGAGCGGGCTATTTTTCAAAGATTGATCTACGTTCGGGTTACCACCAAGTGAAAGTCAAGGAGGACGACATACCAAAGACCGCTTTTAGAACGCGCTATGCGCACTACGAGTTCTTAGTGATGCCCTTTGGCTTGATGAACGCCCCGATGGTGTTCATGGACTTGATGAATCGCGTGTGCCGACCCTTCCTTAATAAGTCGGTTATCGTGTTCATCGACGATATTCTGATCTACTCCAAGGACGAATTCAATCACGCGCGTCATCTCTGAGACGTTTTGGAGGTCTTAAGGAAAGAGAAGCTCTATGCTAAATTCTCCAAGTGTGAGTTTTGGTTGAAGGAAGTACAGTTTTTGGGACACGTGGTCACGAAAGACGAAGTGAAGGTGGATCTGGCAAAGATGGAAGCTATGATGAATTGGGAACCTCCCAAAAGCCCATCCGAGATCCGGAGCTTCTTGTGTTTGGCGGGATACTACCGGAGGTTCATACAAGACTTCTCTAAGATTGCATCTTCGTTGACGACGCTGACCAAGAAGAATGTAAAGTTTGTATGGACCGAAGCACAAGAAAGAGCTTTTCGGACATTACAAAGGAAGTTGTGTGAGGCTCCAATTTTATCCTTGTCGGAAGGATCGGAGGACTTTGTAGTCTATAGCGACGCATCCAAGATGGGGCTTGGGTGTGTGCTTATGCAAAGGGTTAAGGTGATTACCTATGCGTCTAGGCAACTAAAGGTGCACGAGAAGAACTACCCCACACATGACTTAGAATTAGCAGCAGTAGTACTCGTCTTAAAGTTGTGGCGACATTATCTTTACGGCACGAAGTGTACCTTGTACACATACCTCAAGAGCTTGAAGTACGTCTTCGATCAGAAGGAGCTCAACATAAGATAGCGGAGATGGTTGGAACTGCTCAAAGATTACGATTGTGAGCTACTTTACCACCCAGGGAAAATGAATGTGGTGGCCGATACCTTGAGTCGGAAAGAGTATAGTGGGAGGCTTCAAGCCAAGCTTACGAGGATCAAGTTAGTGTCAAGTCTCATGGAAAGGATTATGACATCGCAAACCGAGGCCTTGTTGGAAGAGAATCTCAAAGATGAAGTAATGTTCAAGCAACGCCTACTCTTGACCGAAGATAGTCGTGGAATTAAGTGTTTTGATGGAAGAGTTTGGATGCCAAGGATTGGCGGGAATCGAGATCTACTCTTGGAAGATGCTCACAAGTCCAAATACTTTATCCACCCAGGGAGTACAAAGATGTATAGGGACTTGAAGTTACACTATTGGTGGTCGGGTATGAAGTTAGATGTGGCACGCTATGTGGAGCGATGCGTTACTTGTTCGCAAGTGAAGGCCGAGCACCAACGACCTTATGGGAGCCTTCAACCTTTGGAAATGCCCGAGTGGAAGTGGGACAAGATTACTATAGACTTCGTAACCAAACTACCAAAGACCTTGAGGGGCAACGACACCATTTGGGTGATTGTTGATCGTTTGACGAAAATTGTGCATTTTCTAGCAATGCGGGAAACTTTTCCCATGGACAGGTTGGCAAAGTTGTATATAGAAGAGGTGGTCTCTAGACACAGTATACCTTTGTCTATAGTTTCTGATCGAGATATCAGATTTACATCAAGATTTTGGGGAGCCCTACATCAAGAATTGGGCACACGGGTGAATTTGAGCACGACATATCACCCGCAGACGGACGAACAAAGCGAAAGGAATATTCAAACCTTGGAGGACATGCTTAGGTCTTGCGTGATTGATTTTGGCGGCAGTTGGGATAACCACCTACCTTTGGTGGAGTTTACATACAACAATAGCTATCACTCTAGCCTCGGGATGGCACCATTCGAAGCCTTATACGGGGCGAAAGTGTAGAACCCCGTGTGTTGGTTGGAGGCAGGGGAGAAACAATTTGTTGGCCCCGAGATTGTACAAGAGACGACCGAAGAGCTATGCCGACTAGAAGAGACGACCCGTGGAGTTTCAAGTGGGCGACCAGGTGATGTTAAAGGTGTCTCCTTGGAAAGGCTTAATACGGTTTGGAAAGCGTGGGAAGCTAAGTCCCCGTTTCCTTGGACCATTTACCATCCTCGAGCGTATTAGAGTTCAGGCCTACAAGTTATATTTGCCACCGGAAATGGACGGGATACACCCTACGTTCCATGTGTGCTATCTACGAAAGTTCTTAGCGGAAGAAGAAAGCGTTATACCTTTGACCGAGATTTGAGTGGACGATAATCGTTGCGTTGAAGAGCCCGATGCCATTCTGGAAAGAGTGATCAAGAAGCTCCGACATAAAGAAGTGGCAATGGTAAAGGTTCAATGGAAACACCACCGTGACACCAATGTGACATGGGAGGCGGAAGAAGACATGAGGCGTAGATACCCTCATTTAATTAGGTAGTTGGATTTCTGGGACGAAATCATTTTCAAGTTGGGGAAGATTGTAACACCCCGAAATCTGGGAATCCCGTTAGTATTCTTTTCGCTTTGAGACTTACCGTGTGTTGGGATTTAATATTAAGCATCGTGGGCTGAAAATGTCAATTTTGGAATCTGGTAACTTTTCTCACGACAGTGCCCGCGATAGTGACAGGGTGTCACTATCGTGAAGGCACAATCGTCGGGGGCTTGAGGCTCTCGGTACAACTCGTACGATTGTGCCAGGCGATAGTGCCCTGGTCACAATCATGGTGGAACTCTCGCCCCATTTGTATCGCGGGGTGGGGGACCCAGGCGACTATGCCCACGACAGTGACAAATGTCACTGTCGCCGTGTCACTCTTGCCGACGTCCAGAGGGGTTTAAATTAGAAAGGTCGCGAATTTTAATCAGTTTATCTGATTTCTAGGGTTGAGGGGCGATTTTTTTCTACAGTGTTGGTAAGCTTTCTTCACCAAAAGTCTCTTTCTTCATTTATGATACCTCTTAGCCATTAATGGTGACCCTTGACATTTGTAGGAAGTAATTTTGGAGAGCTCTCAAGTGGTTTAACATCCTACCTCCATTCTTCTCCATTCTAGGATTTGGTTTTCTTTTGAAAACTACCAAGGTGAGTTCATTCTTTTATAAACTCTATACATGTCAAAATGGTGTTTTTAACCAACTAGATATCTCCCTTTTTAACTTCTTTAACTTGCGTACAATTTCACCCAAAACCCTAGTTTTGGAGATTCTAGAGTTTATGTGATTGGGAAGGATTTCAAGGAAAGAAAAGAGCATCATGGGTTTATTTGTGAATATGGCTTGACATTATACTTTTCTATTCTTTAGCTTTAAAGATTATTTAAGAATGGGTTGATGAAAGTTTATATTGAACTACTGATAAGTTTGCACTTTGGAACTTGTCTTGATGAAACATCGGTTTGAGTATTTGAGAACTCAAACTAGGATTTGAAATATTAAAGTGATCTAAATGGTTAAAATATGTGTATGTGATTCATATGTAAAAATGGAACCTCTTGGTAAAATTATGCAACAACCTTCATTTATTGATGTCTTGGGTACTTCATCTTGACGTTGAATTATTGATTTAGTTGAATTGCTCTATGTGCATATTTGGTTTCACTTGGGAGTGATGACCCCATATTTGTTGTTGCATTTAGTCCGACGTAGGGACATTAGTTCCTCTCGTCGAGGCACGTTTAGGCATCAGATTGGGTTATAAGTCCTACGTGCTAAGTATTACGATATTGGATGAGGATCTCAAAGTAAGGGTCCTTTTGGGTTGAAGTTGACTTTCCGCAGGTGTTATTTTAAAGCAACTGAGCCTAACATCCCTTGCGTGTACTTTTATGTGTTTGACTTTACTGACTGTCTAGTGGCTTACTTTTGTGTTCCGTCACTTATGTTAGTAAGCGGGTCTCCCCCGTTTAACCAAGAGGTAACTGTTTATGGTAAAAGCATCATTATTTCTATCATAACTCCACTTTCTTTATTTACGCATATCGTTAAATATTTTAATTCAATTGTTTGATCTCACTAGGCTTTAGCCTAACACTTTTTCTTAAAACTGACATGTATAGCAGGTCACCCTAGCGGTGGAATTCGTCGGGAATGAGCGAACGACCTTGAGGTCGAGAACGGTCTTTTTGGGATGACATATTGACCCATACGATAGCGATAGTAGATACGCATTTTTGGAAGAATAGCAACATCCGATATTAATCTTTCTTGTTTAAGATAGATTATAAGGTTGTTAAGTAATATTATTCATTTGGTTCATTGTAAAGGCTACAACACTATTCCCCGTTCTCGAGATGATACCTTGGGATTGTTATGACATGTTTTGTATACCCATGTTTACCCAGTTTTTAGCCGTCATATTGTGAAATTTTCGAATTTTTATTTCTCTAAAATTCAGGGTGTTACATTAAGCCTAACATTTTTTTTCTCAAATGATGTGTATAACAGGTTCCCTTAGCGGTGGGTTGCCAAGGGTTTGAGTGACGAGCTTGGGCTTGAGGCATTTTTGAGATGATTAGTATTTGACGATGTGCATTTTAATTAAGTCCCTTATTTTTGGTGATTTGGGTTGACAACCAATGTAATCTAGATAGAATATGTTTAGATTAGTTTGTTGTCGATTTATTTATCCGATTCGCGGGTTTTTATAAATGCCTTATACATTTACCCTTATTGGATGGTTTATTCCAAATACAAACGTCATATTGTCAAATTTTTGAATTTTAAATTACTCTATTTTTTAGGGTGTTACACAAAACAATTCAAAGTTCACGAGAAGAATTACCCTACCCATGATTTGGAGTTGGCGGCGGTGGTCTTCGCATTGAAGCTTTGGCGACATTACCTCTATGGCACGAATTGTACACTCTACACGGATCATAAGAGTTTTAAATACGTCTTTGATCAAAAAGAGTTGAACATGAGGCAAAGACGGTGGCTCGAATTACTCAAGGATTACGATTGTGAGTTTCTTTACCACCTCGGTAAGGCGAACGTGGTGGTCGATGCATTAAGTCGGAATGACTATAGCGGGAGCATTCAGACTACCCTTTCAAGAATCGAGCCCGTGTCAAGTCTTATTGAGAGGATTAAGGCGTCTCAAGTAGAAGCCTTACTGGAAGAAAATCTCAAATAGGAAGTTATGACGAAACAACGTTTGCTCTTAACGGAAGATTTCCGTGGGGTGAAATCGTTCAACGGTCGTATATGGGTGACCAATGTTGGGGGCAATCGAAAACTTCTTCTCGAGGATGCCCATAAGTCCAAGTATTCCATCAATACGGGGAGTACAAAGATGTATAGGGACTTGAAGCTACAATATTGGTGGCCGGTAATGAAACTTGGGCATTGTTTAGCAAAAATAAGCTAGCTTATTTTCTGGGTACATGTTTGGATGACCATAAGCTAGCTTTTTGATAAGCTACTTGGAGTAGCTTATTAGAAGCTTTTTATGATTATTCCAATTATGCCCTCATCAATATTCATTATTATATATTAACTATTAATTATAAATAAATATTAATTCTTAAAATTTATTATTATTAATTAATATTATCTGAAAATTATAACATAAATTTTAATTATACATTGATATTAATTTTTAATTATTTAGAATTATTGATAATTATATCAATTTTTTAATACTGATAAATATACTTTAGTTATCAATTGTTATTATTTTTGTAATTATTATTTGATTATTTTTTTCATATTATATGTAACGGTTATTTAAAATAATAAGTTAAGGTACATTTTTTTTAAAATTTGGTTTAAAATTCAAAATTTATAATATATATAATAATAAATTTCAATATATTATATTACTATAAATTTGGTTTTAAAATTTATTTATGTTAATTAATATATTATATTACTATAAATTTGTTTTTATTATATTATTAAATATTGTAATTGATTATTTTTTCTAGATGTCCTTTTTGGTAATTTTATATGGTTATAAGCTAGTTTTTGTCAAACGTGACTTTTTCATCAGCTAACTTATCAGCCACCAGCTAGCTTATCAGCTAGTTTTCCAAACATAGCCTTGATGTGGCGCGTTACGTGGAGCGTTGTGTGACGTGCTTACAAGTGAAAGTCGAGCATCAATGACCGTATAGGAGTTTTCAATCCTTGGAGATCCCCGAGTGGAAATGGGAGCACATTACCATGGATTTCATGACTAAGTTGCTCAAAACTCTTCGAGGTCACGATACCATATGGCTAATTGTGTGTCCCAATAAGTAATCATTCAATCAAGTAAACAACTATTCAACACAATAATTCAAACCTGATACGATTAATCAAACGATTCAACAGGTTACAAGCTTGAAATCGAAATCCTCTCTTTCTCTCTTCTGTGTACGGCGCACCACCCCAAGCAGCCTCCAATAATTATTTTTCCAATTAAGTTCCTTTTCCACTGACCTAATTACCACTAGATTAAACTAATTTATACTTAGACCTTATAGCCTAATGGGCTTGGCAAGGCTTGGGCCCAAATTACAAAAACAAACTAATAACTAAATTATAAAGCCTAATAAATAAAATACGAAAAACACACTTTTGACTATTTATTACAAAAGGACCCTAGACTATTTGTTGAGACGACTTTATCAGCTTTGACTTCAGATTTCCATCTTCAGATAATTATGATCTTGAATCCAATAAATATGTGCTTTAACAGTAATAGTTGATCGGTTGACCAAGAGCGCACACTTCTTGGCCATGCGCGAGACGCTACCGATGGACAAGTTGGTAAAGCTTTACATTGACGAAGTGGTTTCAAGGCATGAGGTGCCTCTATCTATTGTGTCGGATCGCGATAGTCGGTTCACTTCGAATTTTTGGGCTGGCTTGTAGAAGGAGCTGGGTACTCGAGTGAAGTTGAGTACGACTTACCATCCTTAAACCGATGGTCAAAGCGAGAGAATAATCCAAACGCTAGAAGATATTCTAAGGTCTTGCGTTATCGACTTCGGGGGTAGTTGGGACTCTCACCTACCTTTGGTGGAGTTCGCCTACAATAATAGCTACCACTCGACTATTGGAATGGCACCGTTTGAGGCCTTGTGCGGGCGGAAGTGTAGAACTCCCGTGTGTTGGCTTGAAGCGGAAGAGAAGCATTTATCGGGCCCGAAATTGTTCAAGAAACGACCGATAAACTAAAGGGTATTCGAGAACGGTTGAAAGCAGCTCAAGATCGGCAAAAGAGCTATGCCGATAAGAAGAGGCAGACGATGGAGTTTCAAGTGGGTGACCGGGTTATGCTTAAGGTGTCACCTTGGAAGGGCATAATCCGGTTCGGAAAGCACGGGAAGTTGAGTCCCCGTTTCCTTGGACCCTTCATGGTCCTTAAGCGTGTGGGCCTGCAAGCCTACCAGTTGGAGTTTCCACCGTAGATGAATGGGATCCACAACACTTTCCATATTTGTTAGCTCCGAAAATGTTTGGCGGAAGAGGAGAGCATCATTCCTCTCTCGGAGATAAGAGTGGATGAAGGGAATTGTTGTATGGAGGAACCCGATGCTATCCTAGAGAGGAAATCCAAGAAACTTCACCACAAGGAAGTCACCATGGTCAAGGTACAATGGAAATACCATCGTGGAGCCAATGTGACGTGGGAAGCCAAGGAGGATATGGAGCAGAAATATTTTCACCTATTCGGATAGCTCAGATTTCGAGGACGAAATCATTTCCAAGTTGGGGAGGATTGTAACGCCCGAATTTTTTGGTAAGAATAACCCTTATGATCTCTGTATCTATCTGTGTGGTTGTGACCCCTAAGTGATAAAAAAATAGAAGTAAAACTTTGTCCCATATAGGAGCCGAAATAAAAATTAGAACACTTAATAAACTCCAATCAATGAGCATTAAATGAATCATTTAATTGATTGGGCCTTGGAGTGTGGTGATCTTAGTGGGCACTCTCTGACATTAAATATACATATTAAATGTCAAAGATAGGGCATTGGTCCTTAGGGCTCTTAGGGTCTCGATGGGGTCGAGGTCTATGACTGTGGATTCGATGGTGCGGGTGTCGGTAGCTTTCAGAATCGAATTTCGGAAGATCGAAAGTGGGGAGCGACCTTGCCAAGCGACTGTGACACTATAGCCAAGGCATAGTAGTGGGTGGCTAGATGGTTACGGTATATGTTGGGTGATTGTGCCTAGAGATAATGCCCGTGGGCACAGTCGCAGGGCACAGTCGCGAGGTTGCAAGATACTACGGTACATAGCGGGCCATTGTGCCCCGCGATAGTGCCAATGGCACAGTCACAAGGGCACTGTCGCCGACGGGTGCCAGAGTGCTTAAAACCCCGATTTTGGCCACTTTAACTCCATTACTTTCCAAAAGCTTCGTAGACAGCTTCGCTTCCTCGTCGCTTCTTTCTAGCGACCAGCTTCTTAAGTGGGTGGCTTGGTAAGCAAGCTACCTTCAGCATCGGTAAAATCCCTATCAATAATAGGCCGGAATGGTGGGGAAGGAAGCCCTCCCTACGGGGGGAAGAGCCCTTTCACAACCGCTATGCTCTCAGCTATATCCTAGGTCAAGAGGCGATTTTTGGATGCATTAAAATGGCTCAACTACAATCTTCATCAAAACTCTCATCATCAACCTAAGATCAAGTCTAGGACCTTATTAACTCCCTAGCATCCATCTCCTTCTTCAAGAACATTTGGATTTCTAGGGTTTTCAACAAAACCCATATTGTGAGTTCATATTTACATTTTGAAACTTTATACATGTCAAAATAATATTTTTGAACTTCTAATCATCTCCCTACTTTTATTTACTTGTTGAGAAGCTTTGACCTAAACTAGGGTTTTGGAGATTTTTAGGGTTTTCATCTTTTCTACTATGATAAAGGGTTTTTTTTACCATGTATGAGGTATAGTGTGATTTCATATGCACATTTATGATGGGTTACTTGAAGGAAACTTATTTGTCATTTATAAGGTTTTCATGCTATGGTGGAGTTAGTTGGTAATACAAATCATTGTGAATAAATAAATGGGTTTCATTGTTGGGGTCGATGACCCTCTTAAAATGATATGAACATTGAGACGGGTATTTTGAGAAGAATCTATGTATGAAAATGGAAAATGGCCATTATATAGCTCTTGAATGGATTGGGTTTCTTGGTGTTATTTATATAAGGAGAGTATTTTTGGAAAAACGATTAATACCAAGAACTATATGTTGATTATAGTTGGTTACAAATATAACTAAAACAAGTCTAGACTATTACTAATGGATCCATAGATGTAGAATCGACTTAATGTTTGGGTTAAATCCCGTTTGTAGCTAGTTGAGACATTGGACCCTAGGGTCGCAATTTGGTACGGTTATGTGGGACTGGATACTAGCCATGGGTCGTAAATGTATATCCTAGCGAATGAGCATGATTAGGATCATAGGGTGCCCTCCCCCATACCTGAGTACGAGTCGACGAACTCGTGGCCTTGATCCTAGTATGGTGAGCTCAATAACATGGAATGTGACCTACTTTTGTGTTCCGCCACAATCCTTGGAAAACCGGGTCTCCCCCGTCATCGCAAGATGCATTTTGGACCGCAAGGTCACTATGTGGTCATTAACTCATTTGTAAACTCAACCCGTTGGAAAGGATTACTTATTGTTGTAATTTAATTGTTTTCCCAAATTATTGTATAAATTGTATGTTCTCACTACTCTTTAAGCCTAACACTTTTTTCTCAAGTGATGTGTATAACAAGTTCCCTTAGCGGTGGGTTGCCGAGTTTGAGTGTTGAGCGTGGGCGCTTGAGGCTTTTTTGAGATGATAGAAAATTGGAGTCTTGGCGTTTAAACGATTTTATTATTTTAGGAATTTGTGTTGACAACCAATGTAATCTAGATAGAATTTATTTAGATTAGTTTGTTGTTGATTTTCATATTCGTTCACAGGTTTTGTAAATGCTTTCACACATTTACCCTTTTGGGTGGTTTACTCCAATTTCAAACATCATATTGCCGAACTTTAGAATTTTAAATTACTCTAAATTTTAGGGCGTTACAATGGGGTAGTAGATGAATTCTTAGTGAATAGTCACCAGAACAAGTTGATGTTTATAATATTGTCACTTTGACTGATAGTTAAGCATGATGAGTATATTAAGTTGACCATTTCAGGTCAGAGTTATTGGTTGAATTAGAACCATAGGCTTATTGACTCGACCTTGTTCCGAGACGAAATTGTAGGGTTAACCGATTTAGTTTCCGATTATTGCCTTAAGATGTTTGAGCATTCGGATGTCGGTAGTGTGACCGGTGGACTTGATGAGCGTAGTTTTAAGACTCTGAGTCTCGACCAATTTTATGCACGAAATTTGCTTCTGAAATAAATTGCATAAGTTGTTACATACTTTTTCGAAAATCACCGTGAATCTCCGCTATTTGAATATGGAACACAATAATAACGAATAGGAATGAAACGGCTATAGCTCCTATATGAATTACTGGGAAGATCTTAGTGAAAAAGTCTAGACTTAACAAAAGAACCGTGCAAGTTGTGTTACAAAACGTTTTAGCTCGCATAAGATTTTAAACCATGATCTTAAACCCGCATAAAGTTGTTTTATTGCATATAGTTGCAATCCTTGTTGAGATTTTATCTCGTTTTGATTCGTGACCAAAGAGTGAAATTTCGAAAGAAAAAAAAACGTGAACTTCATTTATTGCATGATTTTGTATTCATTGAGGAATTTATAATGTTTATTTATAATCTTGTGTTATTTGATTTGTCATTTAAACATGGGAACTTTGGCACAAAATGATTGTTGGATGCCCCTTGAATTTCATCGAGTTTTATTGAGGTTTTGTTGGTCGTATGAAGTTTTATTTTATGTCGTTTTGTGATACATGGATGAAACTTTAAAATGCAAAATTTTGTTAGGAATTTTGTTTCATGTCATTTCATTGCCAAATGAGGAATTTTGGAAACACGATTGTTATGCAACATTTGCTTTGGGTTTTGCAAGAGCATGCGGTATTGCACATTTTTTGTTTTCTTTTTCCTATTAAAAAAGTAAAGCTAATGCACACACACATATATATATATACACACACACACATACAGAGACAAATGATTGTGTGAGGATGAGAAGGTAAGAAAAGATATGGATCTTTTATCACTTTTAATCACCCACCCACCATTTACTGATCTCAAATAAAAATTGGATATCTAATTATGGTTTATCGGTACTAATTAGATCAGATAACTTTCTGCACGACTTTTAAGGTCTATTCCAGCAAATGTTTTCATAAGAAAGATCTCGGTGTGCTTAAATATTTTTTTGATATTAAAGTGGCGCAAATCTCTTCTTGTTTAATTTGTGTCAAAGCAAATATGTTCTTGATATATTTACAAAGACTTGGCTAAGATTAGTTCTTAGGATTTTGTGTTTTGCTTACTCTTGTATAAATATGATGCATTTGTTACAAGAAGCAAATATTAAACCCTAAGGGCGTGTTTAGTTTGCGGGAACGGATTGAAATGAATTGGATTTCAAGAAGAGATTTGGATTTGGGGAGATTTCAAATCCATGTCAATTGCAAAGGATTTTGAAATCCATCAGGTAAGAGATTTTAAATCTTGTCAACAAAATCCTTTCCTGCAAACCAAACACATGATTGGAATGAATTTGAAATCCAAATTCATTCCAATCCCGCAAACCAAACGCGACCTAAATTGTCAATTATCGCTCCCTTATATAAATATATATATATATATATATATATAGGTGAGTTATTATGTAACATTTATAATGGTGCAACCCACCTATCTATATACCACTCATTTTATTTTCACTTTTGTTAATTAAAAAGGTGAAAACAAAATGAGTGGTAGATAGGTGGATTGCATGGGGTTGTACCATTAAAAATGGTTGTATTTGAACACCTCTCTCTCTCTCTCTCTCTCTCTCTCTATATATATATATATATATATATTTGGGTTCCGATGAGAAACTGAGTTAATGGTGAGAATCGTAAGAAGTACGTGGTTATCAACCGTTGAATGAGAAATGGACGCACATTAAAATGAGATGCATCGATCAATTCTCTTCTAAGTTGCAATTCATGGGAGGGCTTGAGATTAAAAGAGATCAACGGTTCAGATTCACATCTCACGTTAACCTCAAATTCTCACAAGATCCATCGCCTACATGTAAGGTTAACGTGAGAAGTGGATCTGAACCGTTGATCACTTTTAATCAAATGTCCTCCCATTAATTGCAGCTTGGAAAATAATTGATTTGGTACATCTTATCATGATGCATTTCATCCTAATGTGCATCCATTTCTCATCCAACGGTTGATACCCATTCTCACGTTTCTCATGTTAACCTCAACTTCTCAGTACCGAAACCCGACCCGATATATATAAGCGAGAGATCATGTGAGAAATTGAGGTTAACGTGAGAAGTGGATCATCGGTGATCATTTATAATCAAATGTCCTCCCATGAATTGCGGTTTAGAAGATAATTGATCTGGTACATCTTATTATGGTTCATCTCATCCTAATGTGCATCAATTTCTCATCCAACGGTTGATAATCACTTCTCACATTAACCTCAACTTCTCACCATAACCCAACTCTATGAGAAGAAATAGAGTAAACTATGATTTTCGTCCCTGTGGTTTGATGTTTATAACGATTTTCGTCCCTGGTCTTTCAAAACTGTATTTTTAGTCCATATGGTTTCTATTTACTTCCATTTGCATCCCTCCATCCAATTTTATTTAAAATTAAATGTTAATTCTTTTAAAGATTGAATAAGAAATTTACATATTTGGTCCTTATGATATATAAAGTTTTACATTTTTATCCTAGTTTACATTTTTTTACTTTTTCTTTATTTATTGTATTTCATCAAAACATTTATTTTTCTATTAATTATATTGTATATTTTCGTAATTATTATAACTTTAATTATAAAAATAATCAAATAATTTTGTTAAAAATACTGATAAATACATGATAGTTTTTCAAAGCTTTAGTTTTAAATCATTTAAAAATAATATTTTATATCTATTGATTTATTAAAGTTTTTTATTTATTTTAAATTACCATTGGAAAAAATTTAATAAAATTTGAGAAAAAAATAGTCTTATTTTATAACAACTGGTTGTTTGGTTGTTATTGTTAAATTCACTTTACTCTCATTATTCCATATTTTTATTAAACTTTATTTTTATTAATTAATCAAATTTGTTTAATATTTAAAATAAACACACACACACACACACACACACACATATATATATATATATATATATATAGGGGACCATTCAAGGGAGAACTGTGTATTTTGTGATAACTGTGAGATCCAATCTCATCCACACTTCAAATATTAAATTAGGAAATTTATATATTTGGTAATTTGGCTTGTAATTTTAATTAAAGGGTATTTTATGTATTATGATTTATCTCTCTCTCAAATCTAACCTCAGAGACCCACATACATATATTCATCAGTGTGATACCCAAAATAAATATAAAACACACTGTGATACAACTATAATGGACAATGTGATACCTAAAAACATCGACAATGCTAAAAAATATACATTCAAATGATCATGAGCGTGATACTCAAAATACACACAAGATGCACTCTGATACCCATTATGATACCACATTTGATACCCACCGTGATACATTGTGATACCACGATGGAGTGACGTGGGTTATCATTCGTTTCAAAATGATAAATAGGGTAAACTGTAATCAATTAGGTAATTATGGATTGGTAATTGATGATTTTATTTATAGTAAAAAAATACAAATTTTAAATTACCAAATTATCCTTTTACTTTATTTAAAAAATAACATTAATTAGTTATATGGAATGAGTGACTCACATTGGATCTCACGGTTACCACAAACTACCTAATTCTCATTTGATTAAGTCCATATATATATATATATATATATATATATATATATATATATATATATATATATATATCAATGTTCTAAATAACATGAGATTTAAGCTTTGTGTTTGACGTCACGTTAATTATGTGACATGTCATGGCTTATTGCATAATTTTTGTAACACCATATTGAAATTTTCTTATCCTTTTATTGTCTTATTTTTTGTTTTTAATATATAACCTACTTTAAAATGGGTGTGTGTGTGTATGTTTTATTTAAATACTAAACAAACTTGATTAATTAATAGAAAATAAAGATTAAATGAAGATTTAGAATAGTGGGAATAAATTGTACTTAACAAAAAATAATCGGTTGTTATAAAATAATATTATTTTTTCTTGAATTTTATAAAACTTTTTTCGATGGTAATTTAAAATAAATAAAAAACTTTAATAAATCAACAAATATAAAATATTAATTTGAAGTGATTTAAACCTAGTATTTTGAAAAAAAAAATAATGTATTTATCAATATTTTTAATGAAATTATTTGATTCTTTTTATAATTAAAGTTATAATAATTATGAAAATATATAATATAATTAATAGAAAAATAAATGTCTTGATGAAATACAATAAAACGTATTTTACGATTATGTATTTTAATGTGCTAATGGTGGAAAAATAAATAAAACGTATGGATAGAAAACAAATTAATTCGTAGATATTCATGATATTTAATAGTATGGTTAAATTAAAAAATATTCAATATTGGGCTCGTTTTGAAGGTCAGACGAGACGATTATAATAGTATAATTTGTAGAAAAATGAACGTATTTTTCGTCGCATTTCTGTTCATATACGATTATTTGTGTTAATATGATAATGGTGTAAAATGAAAAATGAAAAAGTAAGGGATATAAAGTAAATTAAATAAGTAATTTTAAGGGTGATAAATGTAACATTGTAAGAGTGGTAAATGTTATTGTACAAAAGATTGTACAATAACCGTTTTAGTAAAATAGATAATTCGTATAAATTCTGATATTTAATAGTATGATTAAATTAAAAAATATTCAATATTGGACTCGTTTTGAAAGTATTGACGAGACGATTATAATGGTATAAATTGTAAAAAAAGGAACGTATTTTTTCATTACATTTTTGTTCATATACGATTATTTGTGTTAATATGATAACGGTGTAAAATGAAAAATGAAAAAGTAAGGGATATAAAATAAATTAAATAAGTAATTGTAAGAGTGATAAATGTAACATTATAAGAGTAGTAAATGTTATTGTACAAAAGATTAAAAGTGGTAAATGTTATTGTACAAAAAATTATACAATAACCGTATAACCGTTTTAGAATTTTCATTATATAGTATAGATACATCAACAACAAAATACTTTTTTATTTATATATATTTAATATTATGATGTAAATAGGTATGCAAACACTTAACTAATTCCCATTAATTAAATCAAAGGCCTTAAACCACCACCATATTTTATAACTCCAATGCAATCACAACCATAACTAATACCATCATCCATCATCCATCATCATATACACCACTCACAACTTCAAACTTCCTTTATCCCATAAAAAGTTAAAAACAAACCCATAAAACCTAATTAACCCCATAACATTACCATTCAAAAGTGCAAATGACCACCACCACCACCGCCGCCGCCGGCAACGGAGGTGGAAGCAGCTACAATGGCAGCACTGCTGCGCTCAGCATGGCAGAGCTGGCGGAGTTTTGTGGGAACATACCAAATGGAAAGGCGTGGATGAGTGTTGAAAATGGCGTCAATATCCCAACCCTGGCGAGACGCAATGGAGACTAAGGGCTTGTAACAAGCCTGCCGCCATGCACCAACGTTCTCACCTCTTTCTTTAAAAGCCATCCTCAAGGCATTTGAAGCATCCTCATCGAGACAGTGGAGTGCATAGCAGTGAACGTAGTGTCTCATTTTGGGCTTGTTGATATAGCTCGCACCAGCCTTTTTGGCAAACCTGAACACCTGGTTCGTAACCTACACCAAAACCCCACCCACCCACTCATATCATATCATATCATATCATATATATATATATATATATATATATATATATATATATATTATGTAGAGATAGCGAGATTAAGGGGAAAACCCATAAAATAAAAACTGAGGAACACCTTAATGATGGTTCATTTGTATGATATGTACATGTGCATGCAGGTAGTTGAAGATGTTTACTGGTTTTTATGCATATGTGCATACTAACTGTTACTGAGGTGTTCTTCAGTTTTCATTTTTTACGGTTTTCTCATTAACCTAACACTGTATAGAGAAAGTAATTTGTTTGTAATAAATGTCAAAACAACTTGAACCCAATTAGGTTACATTTCGAAAGAACCCTACTTAGGATAGAAAGGAGTACAACAACAATATCGATTTATTAAATGTCAAAAAATAAGGTACAAGTATTGTAATAAACTGTTTTTTTATCAAGACTTAAGTGAATTAATTATAACTTCAAATAATTGTACGTTTTATATATATAAAAGTGTTGCAATAAATTTATAGAATATTTTTAGATGTCTTAACAGAGTTTTTATGACACTTTTAATATAAAAAAAGTCTTATCCATTTTTATAAGATATTATTTGAGAAATTTATTTTATAAAAACAAATGTCCTATAAAAAAATTGTTTATAGGATATTTTTCCAAAGTGCATTATAAAAAAAATATTAATAGACATTTTATCTTAGAGATATACTAAAAATCTTGTTGAAACATTCAAATTCAAAAGGGTTGTATAAACTTAATGCAACATTTTATATAAAACGTATAATTGTTTCGTATTGTAACTTAAGTCCTATAAAGTAATTTACTTTAAAATTTAGACATTTTTAATGTCCAATATACATGATTATGAATCGATAAATGATAGGAGAAAACATAACATGAAAATCCCATTTGTTTTGTTGTTTGGTCTGACAATAAATATTATATATAAATAATAATTATATATAAATAATAAGGATGTTGTTATATGCATTCTGTTTATATATTATAGAGGTGAGTTATTATGTAAGCATGTAACCCCTCTATTCATTACTCATTTTGTTTTTAGTTTTTTTTTATTTTTCTTAATTATAAAAGTGAAAATAAAATGAGGGCTTACAGGGTTGCATCATGTAAAAGAGTTACATTTATTTATATATATATATATATATATTATAGAATGAGGTTAAAACATATATAAAAAATGAGTCATATTATTGATGTATGGAAGAAGAAAAATTGGTAGATAAATATACATTTTAGCAAATTAAATATATAAAAGGGAAATTGGCTCAAATAGACACATTATATTGGCATATTGGTCTCCTAGCCATTTCTCTACCTTATTGACGAAAATAGACCTAGGTCCGCAATGGCGGACCTGCAGGTCCGCTACCTCCAGAAAAAGACAAAAAAAATTGTCGGTCCAAGCCAGGTCCGCAACGGGTAGGTCCGCCACCCGACCCAGGTCCGCCATTTCGTCACGTGTCACGATCTCACTCAACGACAGCAGAGGTCGATGGCGGAGGTAGAGGACCTGCAGGTCCGCCATTGCGGACCTAGGTCTATTTTGGTAAATGTTGGAGAGAAATGGCTAGGAGACCAATATACCAATGTAATGTGGCTATTTGACCCAATTTCCCATATATATATATATATATATATATATATATATATATATATATAAAGAGTGTGACCAATAATAATAATTGATAATACAGTGAGACTGACTGGAATTAGGGTTAGAAAAAGTAAAAGCAAAATGAGAATGCAGACCGTACACCACGTGTCGAGTAGGGAACAGAGCCAGCTGTTTGTAAATGGGGGCAGCAGAAGTGATCAGTGACATCTTTCTCTTGTTTTACACACAACTTTCTCTATATTTACCGGACAACACAAATCTCTAAACACTCAAATCATCACTTCTTTACCCTTTCCATTAATTATATATAGAGTATATTTATTCTCTTTTTCTTTTAATTAAATCGAAATAATAATTGCAAAATAAAATATCAAGTAATAATCAAATTCAACTATTACTCTCTTCTATCCAAAATAATATAATATCCAATTATCAAATAATTTATTGTTAAATATTGGGTAATTAAACAAATGGCTTGAAATTTGGATCCAAAAATAACAGAATTAAAGAAAAAAAAACTTTCATAATTAAGTAAGGCAAAATAAAGATTGTTTTTGCAGAATATTCATTTGTTTAATTTATTTTATAATTTCAATACTTAATTCTTTATTAACATTAATAATAATAATAATTTAGAAAAAAAAAAGATTGGAAATTGATTAATAATACCTTTGTGGGACATTTTTCACCTCTCTCTTTTGCAATGCTTTGAACTTGAATCAAGAAATCACGGCATTGCTCATATAGATGAAACAAGTAATCAAGCCCATTCTTTTTTCCACGCGCCACCTCCCCCGGCTCCGTCACGATGAACGGATGCTCCCTTTGCCTTTCTACTCCGCCCCCGCCACCACCGACATTATCCGGATCATCCTCACTTTCATTCTCAAAATTATCATCTCCTCCACCCACTTGTGAACACGATCCAATTCTACCCTTAATTACACCAACTTTCTTACTCCTACGTTGCCCCTTGGTTTTCACTCCTCCGCCCCCACAGCTACGTATCGCCGCCATCTCCCACGCCCCACCTCCGCCCCCACTCCCCGCCGCTTCGTTTTCTTGCTGCAC
Source organism: Arctium lappa (assembly GCA_023525745.1). Classification (NCBI taxonomy): domain Eukaryota; kingdom Viridiplantae; phylum Streptophyta; class Magnoliopsida; order Asterales; family Asteraceae; genus Arctium; species Arctium lappa. The sequence goes on from CM042048.1 coordinate 148,308,812, forward strand.
TGGCTCCTCCGACAACCCTGTTCCCAAAAAAAAAAAATTAAAAATTTCTCCAATATTAATTATTTTTAGAAATTTTAAACAAAAGAAGGAATTAGGGGTGAGGATCACATGATAAGTTGAGTCAAACGTGAGAAGCATTAGAAGTGGATCTTCATCACTTATAATCTCAAACCCAGTACCATGAATTGGGCTTCGTAAGAGAAGTTTTTCGGTGCATCTCAGGGCATCCATTTTTCATCCAACGGTTGATATCTACTTCTCATATTTCTCAGAAAGTTGAGTTAATGTGAGAAGATGAGAAGTGGATATGAACCGTACTAGTTGATCTCTTATAATTTCAAACCAACACACGAATCACGTTTTATTAAGGGAATTTATCCGGTGCATCTCGGTGCATCTTATCATGATATATCTCATCCTAATGTGCATCCGTTTCTTATCCAACGGTTGATAACGACTTCTTAGGATTCTGATATTAACTCAACTTCTCAACAGAGCCAACCCCAGAAATCAGGAGACCATAAATTATTGTTTATTTATTTTTTTAATGTTTTTGCATGGAAATTAAAAATGCATATAAATATATACAAACCTTCTTGAGAGAGTGCATCAAGGGTATTGGTGGTGTCGGAAGAAAGAAGGTAGCGCCGCCTTGAATCCTCCTCCTCCAGCCGGCGTCGCTCCGCCCTCACGGCGGCTTTGATGCCATATCTCTCACCAACAAGTAAATCCCACCGGAAAATATGCGACAAGCTGTTCATCATTTCATCAAGCTCTTCATCTTTCATATCTAACAGCGTGTTAGCCGTGAAGCCGAGCTCGGCTATCTTTGTAGCCGTGAAATATCGCACCCCATAAGCTTGGAACACCTCCTCCAACCCTCCAAGATCCCGGCTTTCTCTCACCAAATAGCCACCCATCCCCGCCGAGGTTGCCGCCATTGACGGGTGCGGTGGCGGCGGCGGTGGTGGTGGTGGTGGCTGTTGTGGTTGTAGAGTTATGGATTCGTAAAGCCGGCTCGCCGGCGGAGCTAGAGCTGCCCTAGTGTCCCACTTAAACAAGCTAGCCGAGAGTGAATCGGGATCCATGCAGTTGGGTTCAAAGTGATTTACTTATTTTTTCTGTTTGTTTCTTTTGGGCTTTTTAAAGGGCACTGTTTTGTTAAAATGACGAAATTGTCCTTTGTCATGAACTGAATATTTCTCTATTTTCAGACACCTTTTTGGTAATTTAATTGTTTGAATTTTTGTTTTTTATAAATAAATGAGTTGGATTTGAACTATACAAGGTTCCAACAGTATTAGATAGTTGAAGCCCAACCAGACCCAATTTGAGTTCAAGTAAGTCAATAAACTTTTGTTAGGTACTTATGTTTCCATTCACCACCCTTTATGTTTCAGAAAAGTTTCATTTTGACCCCTTTACAGAAAATTAGGGTTAATTAGGATCGTAGAATCTCGATTTCAAGTCACTTAAACTAGGCTTGGCGACGAGGAGGTGGGTCGAGAATCCTTCTTATATAAAATTCATACGAGCCATAGTTATACGAGACCAACCTGGTTTGAAAACAAGCAAATATACTGTAAGACAATTGATTGGAAAAAGTGTTATAGTGAATGGTTATTCAAGTCTACATGTTCATTTTTTTAATTAATCTAATCAAAACGGGTTTTTATGAAATACTTGTATATATGCATTTTTAAGTGTTGGTATATTATGGGTATTTGGATGTGTTGAAACTTAATTACTGGAATTGCAGTGGCAATAATTATTTTTTAGTATTTAGCAAATCTGATTCCAATTTTGTTTTTCTAACCTTGTATGGAAAAATAGTTTGATTTAATTTTCTTAACCAAGAAAAGAGTTGCGCTAAAAATATGATTTTGATAATGAATATAAAATTATCTAATTATGTAATTTCCACACTACAATTTCTTTGGAAGATTGAATGTTATGCCTAAAAAAGAAACTTTTTTTGTTGACTTTAACCGACATTCCTTTTGTACTTCATTTTAAACTTGTGATTCAAACTCATAAATTCAGGACTCGTGACGTTGAATGAGACATTGAAGAATGGTACATTTTCATCTCGCTATATAATTATAAAACCATGAATGATGAAAATGTACAATTCTTGAATATAATATGAATTTATGAGATTGAATCACATATTTAAAATGAAAACATGTCGGCTTACAGTCGACAAAATTTATTTTCCTTATTAGGCAGATCATTCGATCTTTTAAAAAAAATTGTAGTCATTTTAATAAACAAAAGAAATTTAACAATTTTATCTCTTAAAACACATACATAAATGAACATAAGACATTTGTTTAGAATCTTAAACTTACAATTATTCTAACAAAATCGAACAAAGTATTTTTTTTTTTTTTTTTAAATTAACAAGATAAATAATGATATTTTGATTTTACAAAACGAAAGAGGATGTAGTTATTTTTGTCTAGTAAGGCTGATCAAACCCTCCATTCCATATATATATACAAAAAAAATTCCTGATAAATTATCCTCTTACGTATAACAAAATCAAATACAATTTTTTACATTATCAATACATCTATTTAACCTTAGCGAGTTTACTTAGATCTTAATCTAATAAAAACATCAACAAATGATGATCAATTTATATAATGTTATTGTTTTCAATTTTTCATATCATTAAAGTACAAAATACCACACATAAAATGATAAAATTTCACCATTTAATTAATGAAGAATATATATCCTATGAAATTTACAGTTGATTAAGAATATATATATATATATATATATGTATATGTGTTTTGTCTTGGAGTGTGGAGATTTGAAAGTGTGCAGATTGGGGTGTACTTGATGAACAGTAGGAAAGGGCTACTATCAGATCAACAATGCATTTGTCTTCTGTTTCCTGTCTGTCCATCTAATCCCATGAATACCATCTTTTTCTTCAATTTAATTCAATTCATCCCCCTCCCTCAACAATCAATGACACCATCTTGTACTTTCCCAGTTTCCCTCCCCCTACACATACACATATATATTTCAAGAGAAAACCTAAAAAAAATAAAAAACTGAGTAACATTCTGGTAACCCTTGATCTAGACATTATGTACTAGTGCAAACAAGTAAATTAAGTTGTTTTTTTGTTTTAATGCACGTGTGTATTATGCACTTGTACATATTACAAATTACTTGTATATACACCTTCCAAATGAGGACTACAGAGTGTTCGTCAGTTTTCTGTTTTTTGAAGATTTTTCTTTGAACTTGACCTTATATTAATATATAAGCTATTCTTAATTATTATAAATATGTATGATATATATTTTTAAGGTGCAGGAAATTTAGCAGATACAAGATGGTGGAGAAGGAAGGAGGGAACAACATATGGTCAACAGAGGGAAGGGGGTAGGGAAGAAAGAATCAATGAAAGGTGTAAGTGGACAAATGACTGATTGACACGTCACTGATGGGGGGGGTGGAGGGAGGGAACAGTGTGCCAGAAGGGTGTAATGTAGGGTATTGAGGGAGTAAAAAAAACTCACTGGTAACTAATAAGTCAAGCAATCACATTGGATATCAATGAATCATTGTCTTCTGATCTTCCCCATGTTCCCCTTCAAAACTACATATATAATTCTTTATTTTTATATAGAGAAAGGATCATACAAGAATGGTATCTATTTAAAAGAAAAAAAAATAATTTAAGATCAATTATTTTATTAAATAATACCTTAAATAATTAATTCTAAAAATAAATAAATAAAAATATAAAAGTAATTTAGTTATATAAAAGTTATTTTAGGTATTTATTTAAAATTCTATTTTTACCATATTTATGAAATTAATATAATTTAATTTTCTATTTACTAATTTTTTTATTTAATTCATTTAAATTAACGGTATTTAGTTTTCATTTAAATAATTCATTTTTTTTATTTAAAGTAATATTTAAAAAAATACAACTTTCATCAAAATCACTTGTGATTCAGAATGAATTAATTTTTTTAAAAATGTTTTTCTAATCATATGTGATTTAAAATTTGAAAAATAATAATTTAAATTAAACATTGAAAAGGAAAAAAATAATGAAAACATAATGTGATTTATACAAAACACATTTTAAGATGTATAGGATCACATGTAGTTCAAAACGTAATTCATAATTTGTCATCAAAATCACATGTGATTCATAATGAATTAACCTTTTTTTTCAAAATGTTTTTCTAATCATATTTGATTTATAATTAATTAACTTTTTTCAAAATGTTTTTCTAATCATATGTGATTTAAAATTTGAAAAACAATTATTCAAATTAAAAATTAAAAAAAAATAATAAAAACATAATCATATGTGATGTGTAGTAAAATGCATTTAAAATGTATAAGATCACATTTACTTCAAAACGTAATTCATAATTTACTCATATCAATTGTAATGTTAACATTTTTGTTATCAAAATCACATGTGATTCATAATGAATTAATTTTTTTTCAAAATGTTTTCTAATCATATGTGATTCATAATGAATTAATGTTTTTCAAAATGTTTTTCTAATCATATGTGATTTAAAATTTGAAAAACAATTATTTAAATTAAATTTAAAAAAAATAATAAAAACAGAATCATATGTGATATGTAGCAAAATATATTTAAAATGTATAAAATCACATGTATTTCAAAACGTAATTCATAATTTAACATATCATTTGTAATGTTGTAAATAACTTACATTTCTTTCCTACTATGATCAATATCAATTATGATAAATTGATGAAAATTAATGAATTCTTTTTATGAAAAAAAAATGTTGATTAAATGTGGATATCACATGTGATTTTTGACGAAAATTGATTTTTTTTTTTACTAAATAAACTAATTCTATAAAAATGAATATTTAGAATGAAAAACTAAATCACACTTATTTTAATATTGTAAAAAATAATAAGTAAATAAATAAAAAAATAATAATGCTTAAATCATAAAATAAAAACCTTAATTAAATTTATTATTACTTAATCTATATTTAAATAAATGAGTTTCCATTTATATTATGTATAAATCAAATGACATATATGTCCTTTTGGGTGATTTTTTAGAAAGTTTTATTTAATGTATTATTTAATAAAATGATTGGTCCAGAATTATTCTCGTATTCTTTTAAATAGGTACCGTTCTCGTTTGAACCTCTCTCTCTCTCTCTCTCTATATATATATATATATATATATATATATATATAACACTTTTATTGCATTTCATATGTCGATATTTATATATAACCAAAACTATATTGGACTTAGAGTCTATTTACTAAACGTTTATCTTGGTAAGCATATACAAGTTCAAATTACTGTATTCGGTGAATATGATAAGTTAGGACCAAAAATTTTACCCGATAAGAGAAATGCAAGGATCAAGAGTTTTACCCGATAAGTGAGGGTGATGACTTTTACTGTGTAAACATTTGTCATCAATCTATTTTAATGACATGGAATGTTTCCACATAAAGTAAGTGAAAGTTGCTGGTAAACGCTTACTGGGTAAGCATTTGGTAAACGGACCACAAATTTAACGGAACTTGTTTGTATAATATTTGATAAGATTAAGAAATAATAGAATAAATAAATGTTTTATTACTTTTATCAAAAGCATATTCTCTAATAATTATAAATGTGATTAAGTAGTATTTAAATAATTAAATAAAAAACATTTATACATAATTTTTTTAGAAATGGTGTCTTAGGCTATGCCTAGACTAATCCTTTGGCAAATTATGACTGTAAGACATCAGCCCTGATTAAACCTTAGTGGCTACAATTGTCGTGTACGCCTGGATTCAAACTCTGGGCAGATGGGATATTCCACCACATCCCCCAGGGCCTTAACCAATACGCCACAACCCTTGTGGTTTTTATACATAAATTTTTAATCAATAAAGAGAGAAAAGTTTAGTTGCAAACTTGTTTTCCAATATGAATCGGAAGACAAATGAGAGCATAATGTGTGTCCCCATTTGTTTACATTCATCGTGAATAATGAATGTGTACATTCATGATGAATGCTAATACACTACCCATGACAATTGATACACTATTCATTATAAATATCACAAGAATGTATGTGGCACATGACACTCTCTCCTTTGTCAATTGTCCCCTGGTTCACAACGGAACTTAACATGCCCTATATATATATATATAGGGAGAGGTTCACACACACCATAATCCATTTTCTCTTTGGAAAATTCCCTTTAACTATTCAAATGAGAAATGCTAAATGTATGAGATGTAAAAAAGTGATCATAGGTCCTTCATACGGTCAACATTTGCAGGTTTGATTGTGAAGCACCCGATAATTCCTCCAATGGTTGCAGAAGATAGAGAGGTAATTTTGTAACATTTACAAATAGATGGCAAAAAAGTTCATAAGAGAACCCGTGTTATTCACATATGAACTATATGTTCATATGAGAACCCGTTGATTATTTCATATGTAAACTATTTAACTGATTCACATATGAACCTACGAGTTCATTTGTAAATCAGTTAATTAATTCATATGAGAATCGGTTAATTTGTTCATATATGAATCTGTTAATTTTTTCATATGATTCACATATGAACCTACGGGTGATGACTACGGAGGAAGGAGTTGAAACAAGTGTGATCGCTCCAGATGCGCCAAGACAGACTGGACCGGTTAATAATCCCCCAATTCCAACCATTTTGAGGAATGTAGTGGACGTGGTTCCATGAGTGAATCTAGAGACCGGAAACCCAGTTGTGCAAGAAGTGGACCCTCAATCGGTCATGATAGTTGGCATCATGCAAATGATGAACTCCGGAATGGATAAGCGAGATGAGAGGTTCATGAAGATGCTAGAGGACCGGGATACAAGTAACTGAAGACACGAGACGATTGTTGAGAACGTCGTAAACAGCTCTAGGGAGTATTAAATGTCGTCGGAACTGAAGAGCAGGTAGTGGGCAGTGAAAGAAGAAGAGAAGGAGGTTGCTCATATAAGACCTTCTTATGTAGCAAGCCTCCAGAATATTCCGGAACAACAAATCTGTAACACCCTCAAAATAGGGGAAATTTAAAAAAAAATTAGAGAATCCGACAATATGACGTCTATAAATGGAGTAAACCTGAACAATACGGTAATGTTCAACCATGCCAAAGTGTAACATCCCGAAGAGGGGAATATGGTATGATAATTACAAACCCAAGTAAATGAAGAATATAATCGACAACCTAATAATCTAAATTGGTCAAATAGATTACGGTCGGGTGTCGCTATCCTTCCAAAATGCCTATCTATCAACTCGTATATGTTGGTCTCTAGATCTCCCAAAAGGACCGCTCTCGATCACACGATCGACCACTCATTCCCGGTGATTCCCGCCACTAGGATGCCCTGTCATACGTGACAACCAAAGAAACAAGTGTTAGGCTAATGCCTAGTGAGAACATACGATTCGTGATGTAAAAAATGAAATGAAATTGCAATGTATATATATATATATATATATATATATCCATATAATTATAGTTCCCAACCAGAATTGCTCGACTTGTTACTGAACATGACTTACAATACAACCCTTGACAATACGCTTATGAATCCATTCAAGCCATTTAACTTGATAGCATCAACCCAAACCGGATCTTTAGCATAATCAAGACATCAACCCAAACCGGGTCTTTAGCCTATTAGAGACATCAACCCAAACTGGGTCTTTAGCCTATTAGAGACATCAAACCAAACCAAGATGTAAGAAAACATTTGTATAAAGATTTAAACATTGATAGACATGTATATGAGTAGAATGATCAAGAATATACTCACATTGGTGATTTCATAAAAGAAATCAAACTCTAAAGATGGTAGGTGGAGGAGTGGGGCTTGAGAGATTGCTACTAGATAAGTTATCCCTAAAGATCACACCGAAAGATGCATTAAATCCCCATTAATGCCTATGGGAGCTCATTAAAAGAGGAGAGTGGAATTAGGGCAAGAGTTCGTACCAAAGTCGCTTAAGAGAAACCCCCTTTCAGTCCAAGATCGTTTTCAAGAAGTTCTAAATGGAAAAATGATAGAAAAGAGAGAAATTCCCATATTTGGACTGCAGATGTCTTCCCGAGGCCTTGGACGCGACTATGGGATCGCGCCATAAGCCGTGCGTGCCATATGCTCGAAGATTCTAGTGAGTTCCGCGGCTCTGGCCGCGGTTTCCAAGCCGCGGAGGAACCCGCGCAAGTCACTGTGGTTCCCTCCCAACTCTAAGTCTTATCACACAAGATTGGCAACTACACACAAGTGAAAACAACACCAGCAACTGGCTCGAGAATAAATTTACATAGTATACGTACATCTACAAAATGTAAGCAATCCTTTTTACGGGCTTTACAAAATCCAACAACATGTATGAACCGGATACAAAGTGAATGTGACGACTCGCAAAGAGTAAGATTTGCATCCCAAATGTTCAGAGGTGAAACTTTGAGCTGGTGGAACCTCACCCATGCGGCCCTCACTCTGGAGGTTTTGGCCAAGATCACTTAGCCAACCTTCAAAAAGAATGTGATGGACAAATACTGTAATGAAAGAGCTCTTGATAAGATCGAGGAAGAGTTCAGAAATCTGAAGAAGGGAAATCTGTCCATTGTCGAATATTCACGGCAAATTGTGGAGAAGCTCAGCCTGGTAGAACACTTGGCTATTGATGAGCGAATGAAGATAAAGGCTTATCTGATGCGCCTGCCTGCAGAGATGAAAAAGGGTGTAAGGAACGCCAAAGTGACCACTTTGCAAGAGGTTATCGAAGAGTCTCAGTTAGTAGAGGACGACCTCACTCAAAGTAAGGAAGAAATGAGTCAGTCAAGCGAGAAACGAAAGTAGGAAGGGTAAATGGACCCACTCGACAGTTCAAATCGTTTTTTGGAGGAAGAAACTTGGACTCCCGTCGTGAGTCTAAATGGTTCCATAAGTACAAGAACAAGCACTACGATCCATGCAACTTGAAACCAATCTTCAACCTATCTAAATGCTTTAAGTGTGGAAAGAAAGATCATGTGAGTCGAGATTGTCCAATACGGGGGGTCGGTGTGCTTCGAGTGTCGTGAACCGGGGCACGTACAAAGGGAATGTCCGGAATTGGTGAGAGGCAACCGGGGAGTTACAAGTGGAACTGCATCAAGGCAAGAAAACCCACCGAGAGCATCGAGCCATGCCTTTCAGATGACGGAGGAGGAGGCAAGGGAGACAGCAGATGTGGTTTCAGGTACGTTCTTAGTAAACTCAATACTTGCACGTGTTCTGTTTGATTGGGGTGCAAATCTGTAACACCCGAAAAATCACTTGTAAGTAATCTAGAATAACTGACCCCGATACCTCTCCTTTAACGGTTAAATGTTCTTATTGTTGAGTTAGAATAACCTCCCGGGGATTCCTACTTGCATTCTAATCCATTTAATGTAAAAAACCCGAAATTTCTAGCCGCATGTGGGTGGTGAGAGACATTGACCAGCGATTATGACACTGGTCGTAGTCGCGGTGGCAAAGTCGCCAGAAATAAACAGTGAGTTGGGGTTAGCCAGCGCATTGCCCCAACGACAATGCCCATGGCAAAGTCGTTGTGCATAGTCGCACCGTGCCGCTGTGGGTATAAAAACCCGGCTTGACGAGTTCCAACTAGGGTTTCTCACTTCTCAACTTCGTTCCAGCGATTTGGGAGCTGTCAAAGGGCGATTTTCTTCCTTGTTTCACCTCCAATCATTTATTGCAAGTAATGGGTGGTTAGACAACATTTATTGGGCATCAAACCTTCTTTGGAGACCATTTAGTAGGGTGGATTCACAAGCTTCAAGTTCAAGCCACTCTCACCACATCTCCTAGTATTTCCTAATTTTCTAGGTTTTAACCAAAACCAAGATTGTGAGTTCCTAAAGTTTGTTAAAACTAGATACACATCATAGCATACTATTTATTATTGCCATTCATCTTTATTTGAACTATTCATTCATAAAACTTGGTTTCTTGTGGATTTCATTATGTGTAAGTTTAAGTCCTCATAATCTATATGGGTGAGCTTCCCTAAAATGGTATTGGGACTCTTTGACCTTAAATGAATGGGAAATATACTTTTATGGGTTAACTTTGAACAATAGTCTATATGGGTGGTTTGACCTAATTTTGGGGAAAATGGATTATTTGATAAATACATGACAATAAGGGGTTGTTTGTTTACCTCTTAATGGTTCCATTAAGAGGCAACATCTGAATTGTTAAGATGTAAATCTTGTTTGGCAAAAAAAAGGCATGCCTTTTAATGGTTCCAAAACCTTCTGAATGATTTTGTATCTTGACCCTACCTTAACCATTCATAGCGTTGATTTCATTCTTAACAATTAGCAAACAACCATATTTCATTTCGCACTATATCATAAAAGCCTCTTAATCATTCTGCACCAAACCATTCAGCAATTGCGAAACAGCCCCTAAGTTGCTTGTCATTGCTTGATGAAGTATGTACCATGTATTGGGGTGATTTATTACTTGAATCCCCATGAACTAGGGTTATGACTACATTGATAATAATAAATTCATACTAGCCTTTTTATAGACTATGTGCGATGTGTGAACTGTATGGTCTAATATTGTACCCATGGTTGGTATTGTGATTATTCATGTGCATTATGTGCCTTGAGACCTACAAATGATATTGTTGGACGAACCAAGTCGGTAGACACTAGGAGGATATAGTCTTGGGTGCCACCGTTAAGGTATGTACCTAGACCTCTGTCATTCGGTGTAATGCCATGGTTGTAGTCCTCGGGTGTGCCGGGCCTTTTGGATGTCACTCATGGTAGTTGGCATCAAAGTATATCGACTCTTTGGGTGGAACTTGATTGGTGCTATGGGTCTCCCCCATTGACTCCGCATATGAGAAACTTCTTGTTAACTACTGATAAGTTTAATGCTATTGATTGGAATATTATTGTTTGTACTAACTCACTAGGCTTCTTTGGTCTAACACTTGTTTGGTGTCGATGTGTATCTCAGGTTCTAGTGGCGCCACTTCTAAGCAGACTTAGGCGGACTTTGGTGAGAGCTTGGGGAAGGTGCATTTGGGCGTACTTTTGTGAAGACATCCTTTGAGTCTGTAGATGACACCCTTTTTGTAATCTCCTTTCTATTATAGAAATTATATTAGCTGGTTGTTGTCTATTTCCGTTAAATTACAACTGTAATTAAACATGTTTATTTATTCCCCATTTTTGGGAGACTCTTGCTATGACAATTTTTATATACCACATGCCCGTTTTTTCGAAAATTTGTTATCCCTATTTTTAGGGTGTTACAATATCGCTCGTTTGTGTCAAGTGCTTTTTGCAAACAATTTATCACTCTTGTTAGTCCTTTGTATGATGCTTTGATAGTAGAAGTAGCTAATGGAGAACAACTAATAATCCGAGATAGTTTTAATGACTGCACTTTGGAGATAGATGGGAATCCCTTCAAATTAAACTTGTTGGCCATGTTTATAGGAGGTTTTGATGTAGTAATAGGCATGGATTGGTTGGGTAGTAATAACGCGGACATCTTATTATTCCTAGTTTGATGTGCAAGTATCAAGAATAACAATAGATTTCAATCAAAACTCATATGTCATTGACCTTGAAATCATCAGATTATAACATCTCTCTCTATACTTTCTCTCTCTAAGATATACAAATAAGATTCCCAATTGTAAGCACACGATCTAAGTTCTACTCCCTTTACAATGACAAAGGCAAAGGTATTTATACCTAGATACAATATAAGGAACACACAAATTAAACAAACAAGTTTGACATTGGTTGACTTTGACTTTCCACTTGATGACTTTGACTTTGCATTTGAAACTTTGACTTGGGCTTTTGACTTTCAATCTAGATGATCTTGAAGACAACAATATGTGCTCCAACATTCTCCCTCTTTGGATTCAAGATCATCTTCAAAAACAAATTTCATCTTCAAAACAAATTCTCCATCTTTGATTCAGAAACAAGTAATCTCCCCCTTTGGATAAACTTGCACTTATCTTCAAATGAATTTCATATTTAAAGCACGTTCTCTCCCTTTCAAGAACATTCTCCCCCTTTGGGACAAAAACTGGTTTTCTCAGGTAAACAACATTCTCCCCTATTGAGATGAAAATTAATAATCTCCACTTCTTGTGATCTTTAACATTCTCCCCTAACGACTTTGACAAACATCATCATCTCTAGCAAAAAAATTATCTTCGGTTGTAGCTCACTTTTCTCTTTCCAATATAATCTTCAAAGAAAAATTCTTGAACATTATTGAAATCTTGAACTTATTCACAATATCTTTCTCATTTCTTGAATCTTTCTCCCATAACTTCTTATCCATTTCTTGACTTTCTCACCAAAAACTGTTACAAACTGTTCTCCATACAACATTTCTTGAAATTATTTCTCCCCTTTTGATGATGTAGAGCACAGAAATCATCAAAACTATCTTCAAGAAATGCCATGAACGTATTTCTGACCACAGATCTTTCCACATAAGCCACTGAACATCCGTCAATTCATAATATATTCATCCGAATCTTTTCAAATTCATAAAAATAGAAATGTAACCTTGAATCAACAAATGAATCAGTTAAAATGCCTGTAAGTAGCACAAAGCCACTTTGTACAACGAATGTACGTTGGAAATGAGCTTTTTGATGTTCACTCCCCTAGGGCTTTTTGATGTTCACAAAGAAATTTTCTATGAATGTTAAGACAAGAAAACGTATTCCTTGTGTGTTCGTGCATAGTGTAGAATGATTGAAGCTACTTAGACTTTTCAAATAGGCTCAAAATGTGTAAGCCGTTGAAACAATAATAGTAATACACAGACTCAATTGTGCATGATCGAAATGTGAAGGTGGGACAGACTTCCTTCTGTTTCAATATCCACATCTTTCAAATGAAGACGAGATAGATTATGGGTTGCGTCCCCAAGAAAATATGAAACATTTCTTTATTGAGAAAGAAACGAGTAGCTGGTGGGGATTAAAGCAATAGTTGGCATGGGCTCACTACCTATTTCAATGATGTTCACGAAAGAATTGTGAAACAAAAGTAATGTGGCTGCCCGACTCAGAAAAAGTTGGTGTAGAGTTCTGATATTCTTTTAACTTTGTTCTCACACCCTCTTTCTTTTTAACATTTAAGCTCACTGCTAACCAAACTCTCTTTTACAATTGACCTCAGCTCAATGAGAAAAACTCAACCCTTTGAGTTATCTCCCCCCCTCTTTGATATTGATCCCTCGCCTCTCGATCACTCAAAGATAACTTCATGGGTAGGAAACACTGGTTATCGTGAATCCATAGAAGTTATTTTAAGTCCTCACACTAATCCCATGTATATTGTCCTAGAAGCATAAAGTTGCTTAATGACTTAACTTTGTCAGTTAAAGCACATGAAAATGTAATACATGTCAGATAAAGGTATGCTCAATGAGATAATCATGAATATTTGAGCATTTTAATCATGAAAGAGTTTCTCAAAAACAAAGAAAATGAATTAACGAAGTGAAATCAATAGATGTGTTTTGAGAATCTGACAATGTATGAAAAAGATCAAATATGAGTAATTTATCATTAACAGCTTAGGTCAAGAAAAATTGGATGTTGCCTATACGAACCAAATATAGACATTCTTGAAAGAAACACTTTGAATGAATTAACGCTCAACAAACATTGAATGTACAAATGTGGTGTCTTACCATCAAAAAATAATTTCAATTTGAGACATGGTAAGAACTTAGTCAATAAAAGTACTAAACCGGTGTGTATGAATAATTGACAGTATATGGAAAAGATAATATACAAGTATTTATCTTTGGAAGCACACGGTTAGTGAACAATAAAGCTCATGAAATGAAAACATCTAAAATTCACACTTCTGAATTCATGAAATCTATTTGAGAATCGAGAAGTGGTTTAAACAATTAAAACATGTTTTCATGTCTGAAAGTTGTCTATATTTCAAACACATATGAGATTAGGAGTAGAATAATCCTTACGTTTAGTTGTAATCTCATAAAGTCATCTCTAAAGTCATGATTGATATGATCATGTAAGCTCCCCCTCAAAATCTGCAAATAGTCAAAAAGTCGTCAAAGTACAAAAGTCTTAGTCAAAGAAAACTTTGAAACACGAGTTCCGATCTGAATTAATTAGAAGTCATTTACTCCCCCTGAAAATATGCATTCGCAATATTATTAGTAGAGGTAATATGTATACTCCCCCTTGAAGTTTGATCATCTCTTTTGATGCATCGGAGTACACTTTCTTTTGATCATTGAAATATGAGTCTTAAACTGTTGTGTTTAGTAGTCAAACTTGATCTTTGAGGTACGAGTCCTAGACTGCTTTGTCTAGAAGTCAAACTCTTTGACATTGAAGTCCGAGTCCTGAGCTGATTTACTCAGAAGTCTAACTTCTTAACATTGAGGTGCGGTTTTTGAACTGTATTGTCCAAAAGTCATGGTTCCTTTACTCCCCCTAGACGTGAAGTGCATGCAACACAGATGAATCTTTTGGCTTTGGTACCCATTGGTATTTGGGTCCATGTTTGTTAGTTGCCGTTCTATTAGGAGTAATGTAATAAGAACCATACTAGTAATTAACAAAATCTTTACCAACAAAATCATTTGAGCCAAAGTAAGAACAATTAATTTTCTTTTTAGCTAACCTGATTAATTGACTTATCGAATAAACAAGATCAGGTTTACCTTTATGCACAATGTTCTTCTTGGCATTGAGTGTATTCCCAAATGATTTTTGATCATTCTTCTCATTAGAAGCTGCTTTCACTCTCCATACTAACTTCTCATTACCATTTCTTCTTCTAAATATACCTGAACCATCAACATTCCGATCATAGAAAAGGTTAGTTGTACGAATCTGATTACTTGAATTAACTGACCTCTTTGTAGAAACAGTTGTATGAGGTGAACTTGATGTTGTATCATCTCTAGGTGTTTGAATAATTGAGTCTGGAGTCTTCTGCTCAGTCAAAACCACCTTAGAGACAATTTCTTCAAGTTCTGTTATCTTGGAAGATAAACTGTTTCTTTCCTTGGTAAGCAGATCGATCTTTTTCTGAAATTCAGACTTCGTGTTATGTTCTTTTATTGCCTTTGTTGACAGTTCAGATAACTTCCTTGTAAGCTTCTCAATCTCAGTCTCAAATATCTTTATTTCTTCTTCAAAATCCTTCTCCACATTCTTTCTTTGATCAGATATTTCTTTGAAAACTCCAACATTTTTCTGCTCAACTATCTTCTTCTCTTTTGCAAACTTGTCTCTTTCCATAATGATTACTTTCTCAAAATCCATCACTTGTTGAGAAACTTTTGCACATTTAAGCTCAACAACTTTCTTCTCTTCAAAAGTCTTTCTTGAAAATTTAGAGAATTTCTGTGCAAACCTTTTCTTTTCCTTTTCAAATTCATCTCTGTCTTTGGCAATCTGTTGTTCCAAATCTGAAATCTTCCTTTTCATTTCAGTATTTTCACTGTCTAAAGCCTTTGATTTCTCTTTACTTTTATTAGTAGCACCTTCTGCTATCTTAAGTAGCTTCTTCTTTAATTCAACTTTCTCAGTCTCCAATACTTTTGTTTTTTCTTCAACTATCTTAATCGTATCTTGACCAGATTTCTCAACTTCCAACCACTTATCACTTTTCAAAGCTGCAAGAATTTCTCTTTCAAGTTGTTTTTATATGTTCTTTATATCCAGCAAAGAATTCTTCATCGTCATGCGAGTTCTTCTTCATCATGCGAGTTCTTCAGATCTTAACTCCGAAAATCACAAAATCACCGAAATTCGATTCAAATCTTTGAATTAGGCCTCGAAACTTTGTCAATTTGATCACGAACACTGTTAGCACAGTTTACAATCGATCAATTTCAAACAAAATGCCAAAAATTACAAGATTGATCAAAATACAGTGCGTTTACAAACATCGAACAAAAATCTCATCAAATCCAAATTCCCCTAAATCTGTTGTGAATTACATGAATTGATACAAATAAAATTTGTTCTAGATCATGAACCGGGTACAGTGCAATCAAAATACAATCAAAATCACACAAAAAAACTCAAAAACGATTTTGGACAGATGAGTTCTGCAAGTTCTTGAAAAATACGACCAAATCTTCAAATTTTGATCTTGATTTCTAATTTCTGTCTGCTCTGATACCAATTATTATTCCCAGTTTGATGTGCAAGTATCAAGATTAACAATAGATTTCAATTAAAACTCATATGTCATTGATCTTGAAATCATCAGATTGCAACATCTCTCTCTCTATACTTTCTCTCTCTAAGATATACAAATAAGATTCTCAATTGTAAGCACATGATCTAAGTTCTACTCCCTTTACAATGACAATGACAAAGGCAAAGGTATTTATACCAAGATACAATACAAGGAACACACAAATTAAACAAACAAGTTTGACATTGGTTGACTTTGACTTTCCACTTGATGACTTTGACTTTGCATTTGAAGGCTTTGTCTTGGGCTTTTGACTTTCAATCTAAATGATCTTGAAGACAACAATTTGTGCTATAACAAATCTTTTGTTCTAAGAAGATGATCAGAGTACCTTTAGCGAATGGTAGTGCGGTGAACGTCTATGGAGAAAAGAGTAAGAGGCTTACCCCAACCATCTCCTTACTCAAAGCACGTAAGTGTTTGACCGAAGGGTGTCCTTCGTTTTTGGTCTACGTATTAGATGCAAAATTGGAGAAGAAAGGGATAGAAGACGTAGATGTGGTACGAGACTACCCGGATGTCTTTCCGAAAGACCTACCCGGGTTTCCACTAGAACGTCAAGTGGAGTTCCACATCGACCTTACCCTGGGAGCGGCTCTGGTTGCACATTCCCTTTATCGACTAGCACCAACAGAGATGCAAGAGATGATGACTCAACTGTAGGAACTTCTAGAGAAGGGGTTTATAAGACCGAGTTTGTCGCCGTGGGGAGCTCCAGTGCTCTTTGTTAAGAACAAATACGGATGTATGCGGATGTGTATAGACTACCGAGAATTGAAGAAGGTCACGGTAAAGAACAAGTATCCACTTCCTCATATCGACGACCTTTTTGATCAACTACCGGGTGCGGGATGATTCTCTAAAATAGACATGTGGTCCGATTGCCATTAAGTGCGAGTAAAGGTGAGAGACATTTTGAAGACGAATTTCTAGACGAAATACGACCACTATAAGTTCTTAGTTATGCCATTTGGGTTGACGAACGTTCCGACCGTGTTTATGGATTTAATGAACCGAGTGTCGTCCTTTCTTGGACAAGTCCTTAATAGTCTTCATCGACGATATCTTGGTCTACTCGAGGAATGAAGTCGAGCATGGCCGACATTTGCAAGAGGTGCTAGAGGTTCTCCAGAAAGAAAAGTTGTTTGCAAAGTTCTGAAAGTGCGAATTTTGGCTGCAAGAAGTTCAGTTCTTGGGTCACGTAGTGTCCAAAGACGGAGTAAATGTGGACCCGGCAAAGATCGAAGCGATGATGAATTGGGAACTGCCAATAAGTCCGACAGAGATAAGGAGCTTCTTGGGTTTAGCCGGCTACTATCGAAGGTTCATCTAAGACTTTTCGAAGATCGCTTCTCCGCTCACTTCTTTGGCCAAGAAGAATGTCAAATTCTTGTGGACCGAGATGCAAGAGCAAGCTTTCAGAACTCTTCAGAAGAAGCTACGTGAGACACCAATTCTACCCTACCCGAAGGGTCGGACGACTTCATGGTTTATAGCGATGCCTCCAAATTGGGCCTCGGTTGTGTGCTAATGCAAAAAGGAAAGGTGATAGCATAAACATCTTGGCAACTCAAGGATCACGAGAAGAACTATCCAACGTACGACTTGGAACTGGCGCTGGTGGTGTTTGCTCTAAATTTGTGGCGACACTACATCTACGGGACGAAGTGCACCCTCTTCACGGACTATAAAAGCTTAAAGTATATATTTGATCAGAAGGATCTCAACAAGCGTCAAAGAAGGTGGTTGGAACTGGTGAAAGACTATGATTGTGAGTTGCTTTACCACCCTGGTAAAGCCAACGTGGTGGTGCATGCTTTGATCCGAAAGAATTACGGCGGTGGAGTCAAATTATCTCTTACTAGAATCGATGTAATATCAAGCCTAGTAGAGAACATCAAAGCATGTCAAGTTGAGGCACTTCAAGAAGAAAACCTCAAAGCTGAAACCATGGTGAAACAAAGAGAGCTACGAACGGAAGATGTGCGTGGTCTCAAGCTCTTTCAAGGATGAATTTGGGTACCGAGAGTTACTCTTAACGGAAGCTCACAAGTTCAAGTACTCCATACATCCCGGTAGTACCAGAATGTATAGAGATTTGAAGTTGAACTATTGGTGGCCAGTGATGAAGGTTGATGTTTCCAACTATGTGGAGAGATGCGTTACTTGTCTTCAAGTCAAGGCGGAACACCAAAAGCCTTACGGTAGTTTACAATCCTTGACGATCCCGGAATGGAAGTGGGAACATAGTACAATGGATTTCGTCGCCAAACTACCAAGAACCTTGAGGGGTCATGATACGATTTGGCTAGTGGTGGACCGACTTACTAAGAGTGCACACTTTTTAGCGATGCAAGAGATGTTGCCGATGGACAAATTAGCCAAACTCTACATTGATGAAGTAGTGTCGAGACATGGTGTTCCGTTATCCACCGTTTCAGATTGGGATATTCGATTCACTTCCAAGTTTTGGGATGGTCTACAAAAGGAGTTAGGCACGAAGGTCAAGTTGAGCACGACCTACCATCCTCAAACGAACGGTCAAAGTGAGAGGACGATTCAAACCCTCGAAGACATGTTGAGGTCATGTGTCATAGATTTCGGAGGAAGTTGGGACTCACACTTGCCCCTAGTGGAGTTCGCTTATAACAACAGTTACCATTTCAGCATCTGGATGGCACCATTTGAGGCCTTGTACGACCGAAAGTGTAGGACCCTGGTATGTTGGCTCGAGGCTGGGGAGAAAGAATTCACCGGACCGGAGATCATGCAAGAAATGATAGATAAAGTGAAAAACATCCGGGAACGATTGAAAGTGGCTCAAGACCAACAAAAGAGCTACGCCGACAAGAAGCGGAGGCCAATAGAATTCTAAGTGGGTGACCGAGTTATGTTGAAAGTATCGCCTTGGAAGGGTTTTATCTGTTTTGGAAAGCATAGGAAACTTAGCCCTCGATTTCTTGGCCCCTTCACTATTTTGGAACGAATTGGACTTCAAGAATATAATCTAGGCCACCATAAATGGATGGAATCAATCCTACTTTCTTATTTGCAAAAGTGTTTGGCCAAAGCAGATATCACCATTCCTTTGTCGGAAATTAGAGTAGAAAACGACAATCGTTGCGTGGAGGAACCAGATGCCATATTAGATTCAAAGACAAAGAAGTTACGACATAAGGAAATGACGATGGTCAAGGTCCAATGGAAGCACCATCGTGGTGCGAACGTGACTTGGGAATCGAAGGAGGACATGAAGAAGAGACACCCCCACTTATTCTAATTTGACGAGATTTCGAGGACGAAATCCTCTTTTAGATGGGGAGGATTGTAACACCCGAAAAAAACCCAAGTAAGTTATTACCACTCACACTTCGATTTGAAATAAAAGACTTGTAGTTTTAGAATTTTCCTTAAGACTTTGAACTTTTGGTTTGAGCAATCGGACCGTCGAAATGAAGAAAACAACATCGGTCAGCCTGTAACCTTGCCGACGACTATGACACAAGTGTCATTGTCGCGTGTCATAATTGTGTCGAGGAAGGGGGTCACGGTACATGTGGTGCGACCTTTTCCACTATAATGACTTAAGTCACAACTGCCAGGCACTGTCGCCGCGTTGGTACAGAGAACGGGGGGAGCCCCACGACTATGCCACACGATAATGCCCTTGGCACTGTCGCCGACATTGTCGCCCGTGGGGTCCAGTTGTTTAAAAACGGATTTTTACCTAACTGACCTCATTCTTGCTATCCAACTCATTTGGGGACCTATTTTGAGATCCCTCTTGGTGATTTCACTCCCAAAACCCCCTCTCCTCATTTATTACCAACCTAGGGTTTGTGGGAAACATTTATTGAGTTTCAAAGAGACTAGGAAGAGCATTAAGTGTTGTTGCAAGCTACATCAAGCCTCAATCTTCTCTTCTTCAAACTAAGGTTTACCAAGTTTTCTAGGGTTTTTCTATAAAACCTAGTTTGTGAGTCTTCTAACTTTAAAAAATGAGATACATATCTAAATGTGTTTTTCCCTTACCATTTTATGTTTCACTTCCTTATATCACTCATATTAAACAAAAGGATCATATTTTCTCATGTTGGGAGAGTATGGAACTTATGTATAAATTACTTTAGTTGGTACATTAATAATATTAGTTATGCTTGGAAGTATATGACGATATTTGATGAGATTATTTTGTTGTTGGATTTTATTTGTGAAATATACACATTTTAGGGTTTCAATCTTATTTGGGGTTTTGACCTAACGTGAGACCTTGGAAACTAGTAATGCTCCTTGGTTATGGCCTTATGATTTATGGACCCAATTTGTAATTGTATTATTTGGGGATATCCTGTGTAGGATTACGTGTTTGTTAGACCTGAGGGTCTTTGACTATTACGATTAACTTCTATCATGTTGAATATGGTGGTTGGACCACACACACATGTTGATAATATGTACACTTTGCATGGAGTAAAATTTGTACGTTGGTATGTTGGAAATTTGATGAACCGCAAGTAGGCACTAGGAGGATGTAATCTTGGGCGCCACCTTAGAGGTATGTGCCTAGATCTCCGCTATTTGGGGTAATGCCTTGGAGATAGTCCTCAAATGTGTTGGGCCTTTGGGGTGTTGCTTGTGAGAGTGAACACCAAGATACATCGACTCTTGAGGTGAAACTTGTTTGGTGTTTTGAGTCTCCCCCATTGATTCCTCTTATGGATCCTTATGACTGCTAATCCATTTACTTTATTATGATATGTTTATGTTCAAACTCACTAGGCTCTTTTGGCCTAACACTTGTTTGGTGTCGATGTGTATCTCAGATTCTAGTGGCGTGACCGCCAAGAAAAGCTAGTGGGATTATAGGTGTGAGCTTGGGAGCAATTTTTTGGGACGCCATACTTGAAGACAATTATTTTAAGTTTTGGGTGACAACTATTTGTAATCTTATTTCTTATTAAGGATTAGATTAAGAGGTTGTTGTCTATTACCGTTAAATTACAAACTTTTAATTAAAAAGGCATACATTGCTTCCTTTTTGGGAAGGCTCGTGTTTTGACATTTATATACCATTCCATTTTTGGAAATTTTTGTTTATCCAAATTTTTGGGGTGTTACATCTTCCTCCACTACAACCGCTTTTACCACTGTCCACCTCCACCCCCACTACCATCGTCGACCACTTATACCTCCGCCACATCAACCACAACTACCTCCTGCACCACTACACTCCACTATCTTTCACGTCCTTCACAACTACCGTTCTTCACCAGCTACTCATCGCCTTTATCTTTGCCTATAAAGATCTTCAAAATTGAATCAAATATTATTATTTTTTTGTATGAATCAGATTTTTCGAACTACCATAAGTTATTTCAGATTTTTTATTCAAATTTTTTCAAATATTATTATTTTTTTGAAGATGTGAACAAGTCTTTAATGCTGCTAGTTCAGAGTTACTACTGCCAGAGGACTTCAAAGATTAATACTGCTAAGTATTACTACTTCTAGTAGAATTAATACTGCTAGTCAAAGTTAGTGTTGCTTGAACAAAAGTTAGTACTGCTTAGCTAGTTAGTACTGCTAGAGGTTAGTGCTGCATAGTAGTTAATGCTGCCAAGTTTGAGTTAATGCTTCCAAGGTGTTAATACTGCTTCTAAGATAATGTGAAGATAATGATGAAGAGATTGTGTTTAAAGATAAACATGGAAAGTTTGAAGATATTCATGGAAGATATGCTGAAGATATTTTATTAATTGTAATTATCTTTTGTCTTTAGTATATGTATAGAGTTGATAGAATAGTTTAAAAATATATAGAATTCATTCTAAGTTTTTTTTGGTTTTTAGAGAGAGAATCAACCTCAAGGCATAGTTCCTAATTCTAGAGAAGTAGAATTCGTCTTGAAAGAGTCTGTTCTTCAAGATTGAGGTTGTGTGTGTAATCTTGTGATTTAAAGCATTCAATACAAGTTTACAAGTTGTTAATCATATACACTGTTTGTTTACTGTTACATTGAATATCAAAGTGTTATTCCGCAAACTCCTTTGATATTAGTTTCTGAGTATTTATAATTCTTGTTGAGAATTCGATCCTGACAAGTGGTATCAAAGCCTGTTCTCTCAGAAACATCTATTCATTCATCATGGAGAACTTTGCAGAATCAAACAGTACTCTGGTCTCTAAGGTTCCAATGCTCAAACCCAGTGAGTTTGACATGTGGAAGATTAGAATCAGGCAATACATTCTTCTCACTGACTACTCAATGTGGGATATCATTGAGAATGGTCCTTCTGAAGCAGGAAGGATTGGACCAGATGGGAAAAGACCTCCACCAAAGACAGATGGTGAGAGGAAGATCAGACAGACAGAGATGAAGGCCTTGAGCACTCTGCTCTTGGCCATCCCCAATTAATATCAGCATCAATTTTGTAACTACACTGATGCTCAGATTCTCTGGAATGCTCTAGAGAAAAGATTTGCTGGAACTAAGAGCATCAAAAGAAATCAAAGGGATGTTCTAAAGCAGCAGTATGAGAAGTTCACTTCTTCAAAGAATGAGTCTATGACTCAAACTTTTGACAGGTTCAACAAGCTTATTGGTGAACTGGCTATAGTTGGAGTGAAGATGGAGCAAGATGATATCAACAGGAAGTTCCTCAGATCTCTTGGGGATGAATGGACTATGTACACTGTCTCATATAGACAGAGTGACAATCTGGAAGAGAAGGAACTTGATGATCTGTATAATGATCTAAGAGTTTTTGAAACTGAGGTAGAAGCCAAGAAGAAGCCCACTGGGTATATTCACAATGCTGCACTTCTATCAGCATCTACTGATACTACTGCTAACCCTGAAGCAGTTAGTGTTGCTAGTGGAGTGAATTCAGAAAAATGCACTGAAACTGTCTTTGAAGCCTTTTTGTCCAGTCACAGCAACAATTCATTGATTAATGATGATCTGGAACAACTTCACCCTGATGATCTGGAGGAGATGGACATTAAATGGCAGATGGCCATGTTATCCATAAGGGTGAAGAAGTTTATTAAAAGAACAGGGAGGAACAACTTCTCTCAAAGAAGAGAAGATGGAGCTGGTTTTGACAAAACAAAGGTGGAATGCTATAAGTGTCACATGAAGGGACACTTTGCTAGAGAGTGCAGAAGTGGTGTTCCAAATAACAACCACCAACAAGCTCAGAATGGAAGCTACAATCAAAACAAGAACCCTGCTCAAGCCCTTGTTTCTCAACAAGGAATGGGGTTTGACTGGAGTGACCAAGATGAGGAAGCCATTCAGAATCAAGCTCTTATGGCAGAGGTGTCTGATCTCCCCTCTGAGGTAATTTCTAATCTTTGTACTCAATCCTGCATAGACATTGTCAAAAGGTACAGGGATCACAACCAAAACATGTGTGATGACCTCAAAAGATTAGAAAAGGACAAAAGAGATTATGTGTTGATAGTTGAGAGGTTTGAAGAACAAATCAAAGGCTTTCAAGCCAATGAGCTTCAACACTCTTATGACACAAACTACTGGAAGTGGGAAAAGAATGAGTTAGAGACCAAACTGTCTAAGTCCATAGAAGAGAATGATAGGTTGAAATAAGAACTATCTAAGGTTAAGCTTGACATAGAAAAGTTTTCATATGCTTCAAAAGCAATGGATTCTCTTCTAAAAGCTCAGATTCATGATAAGATGAAGCCTGGTATTGGATACAACAATACACCCCCTCCTTACAACAACAACTATATCTCTCCTACTTCAGACTTGTTAGAGACCAAGGAGAAAAAGGACTTGCCTGAGGAAGCCTTTAAGATAGATCTTGTGGATGAGGTAGTTGTTAAGGATATGACTGAGAAAGAAGCAAGTAAGAAGAGGAACAATGATGTGAGTAAAGAGATACCCTTAGAAAACAACATTGTTACCAATGAGGGTGGTGGAAGGATTTGGGTCAAGTCTAAAGAGATAGAGAAGACCAAAGGAAAGGGTAACAAGGTCTATTACAAACAGACCACTGTTGTGAATCCTGGCCCTTATAAACAGTGTGCTTGCAATAAATCTGAGAGCCTAAATTCTGGTATAAAAAGAGGTAACCAAAGAAACTGGAATAATCAATGGGCTTAGAAACAAGGAATTGATCTGAATAAAATAATCAGACCAAAACCTTGTTTCATATGTGGCAAGTTGAATCATTTGGCTAAATACTGTTTCTTTAACCCTATTAACCAACAGATAAACTTTCAAAGATTTATGCAAAAACCTGTTGGTTATAGGAAGGATGGAAAGAAACATGTGGCTAAGAAGTCTGTTGAAACCAAAGGCCAAATGAAGAAAAGGGTTTTAAAAGAGAGTATTAAAATGTGGGTGCCTAGAAGCACTAAAACTGTTAGTACTTCTACATCAAATAGTACTGCTGACAGGGATAGTGCTGCCAGTAGCAATACTGCTGCTAACAGTGTCAGTACTGCTGAGAATTTTAATGCTTCTAACACTGTTAGTACTTCTTCAAAGGTTACTACTGCTAACACAGTTACTGCTGCTAAAACAGTTAATACTTCTAACAAGGTTAGTACTGCTAAGCATGCAAGTGCTGATAATGCAGTTAGTTCTTCTAAAAATAGTACTGCTTCTAGCAAATATGCATCCAAACCCATTATTGTAACAAAGTACTCCAGTAATGAAGAGTCAAAGTTTAAAAATCTTGTCAAGAAAGAATGTAAATATTTTGATGAGAAAGGGGTACCCAAGACCACTGTGGCTTGGGTTCCTAATCCATACTAACTGATTTATCATATGTGCAGGGCAACCAACAGCTCAAGGGGAAGAGCATATGGCATGTGGATAGTGGTTGCTCTAGGCACATGACAGGCAACATGTCATGCCTTCAGGATTTCAAGCCTATCAATGGAGGACATGTTGCATTTGGAGACAATCTCACAGGTGGCAAAATAAGTGGGAATGGTAATGTTACAAAAGGTAAGATGACATTTGAGGATGTCTACTATGTTGATCAGTTGAAGTACAACCTGTTAAGTGTATCACAGGTTTGTGACAAACGACATAGTATAATATTTACCAATACTGAATGTATGATCCTTGCTCCAGGGTTCAAGGTAGTTGATGAAAGCATGATACTACTTAGAACTCCAAGAAAGGACAATGTTTATTGTCTAGATATGGACAATGTTTCAAGTGATTCATCCCTGAACTGTCTTGTTTCAAAAGCTTCTGTGGATGAATCCTCTCTTTGGCACAGAAGGATGTGTCACATGAATTTCAAGACAATGAACAAACTTGTTAAAAACAACCTTGTAAGAGGTTTACCATCAAAAGTCTTTTCATGTGATGACCATTGTGTTGCTTGTCTTAAAGGCAAACAACACAAAACTTCTCATAAGTCCAAAGAGTTAAATTCAATTTCTTTTTGCCTCCAGTTATTACATATGGATCTGTTTGGTCCTACAAATGTTATGAGTATAGGTAAGAAATCTTACTGCTTAGTTATTGTTGATGATTACTCTAGATTTACTTTGGTATATTTTCTAAGGACTAAGGATGAGACAAGTGGACTGATCAAATCCTTTATTCTAAGAATTGAAAACCAGACTAATCAAAAAGTAAAAGTCATTAGATCAGACAATGGAACTGAATTTAAAAATCTTGATCTAAACACCTTTTGTGAAGAAAAAGGAATTGAGAGACAATATAGTGCCCCTAGGACTCCTCAACAGAATGGAGTTGCTGAGAGGAGAAATAGGACACTAATAGAGGCTGCTAGATCTCTGTTGGCTGATTCAAAACTGCCAATTACTTTCTGGGCTGATGCAGTTAATACTGCCTGCTATGTCCAAAACATAGTTCTAGTGGTCAAGCCAAAGAACAAGACCCCATATGAGCTTTTAAATAAAAGAAAACCCTTTATTGGATTTTTCAAACCTTTTGGGTGTCCTTGTACAATTCTCAATACCAAATCTCACTTAGGTAAGTTTGATAGCAAGGCAGATGATGGATTTCTTGTTGGGTATTCATCTCAGAGTAAGGCCTACAGAGTGTTTAACTCTTCTTCTAGAGTAATTGAAGAAAGTGACAATGTCAAATGCAATGAGAACACACCAAATCCTGTTGGGTCTGGTCCTCAGTGGCTGTTTGACATTGACTCACTAACTAACTCTTTTGGTTTCAGTAGTGATAATGATGCAGGTTCAGGAAGTGTAGGATCAGGGACTACACAAGTTCAAGAAAGTATATCTCAGTCTGTGATTTTTCCCATACCTAAAGTGGATCCTGTTGAAGACTGTGAAAAGGAGCCATCTACTGAACTAAATCAGAGTGAAGAAGAAAGAAGAGATGAGGAGAGTCAAGCACATAGAGAACCTGAAGGAGCTGCTGAAATCACCTCATTTGAGTTGAATGATTCCAATCTAGAGGTGGAACTCAATAAAGAACCTAGTCATCACACCAGAACACAAAAGAATCATCCTCCTCAGGTGGTAATAGGAGATATATCTTCTCCTATGATGACTAGAAATCAAAGCAGGCTGCAAGATATGCAAGACCAACAGCATACAGTGCTTTCTTGCTTTCTATCCCAGCTTGAGCCTAAGAAGGCTCATGATGCTATGAAGGAGTCCAGTTGGATAGAAGCCATGCAAGAAGAGCTACTGCAATTTAAGCTGCAAGATGTTTGGGATCTGGTAGACCTTCCTAAAGGTCAAAGAGCAATAGGCACAAAATGGGTCTTCAGGAATAAGAGAGATGAAAGAGGAATAGTAATAAGGAATAAAGCACGGTTGGTGGCACAAGGGTATACACAAGAAGAAGGAATAGATTATGAAGAAATATTTGCACCAGTGGCTAGGATAGAAGCAATTAGATTTTTCCTGGCCTATGCTTCTTATATGAAATTCAAAGTCTATCAAATGGATGTAAAAAATGCATTTCTATATGGCTCAATTGAAGAAGAAGTATATGTCTGTCAACCACCAGGGTTTGAAAACCCAAGCTATCCAGACAGAGTATACAAATTGAAGAAAGCACTTTATGGACTGCATCAAGCACCAAGAGCATGGTATGACACTCTGTCATCCTATCTCTTGGAAAATGGATTTGAAAGAGGAGTCATTGACAAGACTCTATTCATCAAGAGAAAGAAGAAGGATATCTTGCTGGTCCAAATCTATGTGGATGATATTATCTTTGGATCCACAACAGACAACATGTGCAAGGAGTTTGAGGAACTAATGCATCAAAGGTTCAAAATGAGTTCTATGGGAGAACTTACTTTCTTCCTTGGACTCCAAGTTCAACAGAAGTCAGATGGTATCTTTATCTGTCAGTCCAAGTATGTGCAGGACATTCTAACCAAGTTTGGTTTCTCAGATTCAAAGTCTGCCAACACACCTATGGAGACACACAAGCAGATAACAGCAGATCTTGAGGGGGAGGATATGGATGTTCATCATTATAGATCCATGATTGGCTCTCTCATGTATCTTACAGCCTCTAGTCCAGATATAATGTTTCCAGTCTGTGTGTGCAAGATTTCAAGTTAGGCCAAAGCAATCACACTATCAAGCTGTTAAGAGGATATTCAGATATCTCAAAGGGCAACCCAGATTGGGACTTTGGTATCCTCATGACTCATCATTTGACCTACTTGCATACTCAGATAGTGATCTAGGTGGAGCAAACTTAGACAGGAAATCTACTTCTGGAGGATGTCAGTTTTTGGGTGCAAGATTAGTTTCATGGCAGTGCAAGAAACAAACCACAGTGTCCACATCTACAACAGAGGCAGAGTACATAGCAGCTGCAAGTTGTTGTTCTCAAGTCTTATGGATTCAGAATCAAATGTTGGACTATGGGGTAACCTTTCTACACACTCCAATTTTTATTGATAATAGCAGTGCTATTAGCATTGTTAATAATCCTGTCAAACATTCAAAGACAAAGCACATTGAGATCAGGTATCACTTTATAAGAGATTGCAATGAAAAGAAACTTATTCAAGTTGTAAAAGTTCATACTGATAACCAGTTTGCTGATCTATTCACCAAAGCCTTTGATGTGGGTAGATTCACTTTCTTGGTAACAAGTGTTGGAATGATCAACTCTGAATAAGCCCCTTCTCAAAAAGTGGTTAAATACCTGTATATTGTTTCTTCTTGGTGTTACTAATCTTCTTTTTCAGGAAATGTATAGCAGTACTCAGTTCATCACAAGCTTAAAAGTGTAAGTATGGTTAATACTGCCAGTATAGTTTTAATACTTCTAGTTAGCTAATACTGCTAGTGGTTAATACTGCTCTCAATTAATACTGCTAGTTAGCTAATACTGCTCTCAGTTAATACTGCTAGTTAGTTAATACTGCTAGTGGTTAATACTGCTAGTTAGCTAATACTGCTAGTGGTTAATACTGCTCTCAGTTAATACTGCTAGTTAGTTAATACTGCTCTAGGTTAATACTGCTTATGTCCCGAATACTATAAATACCCTTTGCCCGCCTAAAAAGTTCATAACGACTCTTTGCATACTGTCCACTTGCGCTCTAACCCCTTTTTCTCTCAAGTACCAAGTTTTCAGGCTAGAACACTCAAGCTCAATGGCATCCATGGCTTTCATTGACGAGCACAATGAAATCGCGATGCTCCAAAAGCCGAAACAAGCTGAAGGTTTTCACCAGATAGTCGACTTTCTGAAGTCCAGCCACATTGCTCATGCTCTCACTGTGTCTCCTACCATCTTCATAGAGCATCAGAGGCAATTTTGGGCCAATGCCACCATCGTTACTGAAGATGGTGTCCAAATGATCAAGACAAGGGTGTGTGACAAACCCTTGACAGTTACTGAGGAGACTATTCGCATCTGTCTACGTCTAGACGATGCTTCAAGTATTTCTTCTATCCCAAATGAGGATTTATTTTCAAACCTCACCAGAATGGGGTATGAAGGCCCATTGGGGATTTTCAAGTTTTTCAAAGCTAAGTTTTCACACCAATGGAGATTCTTTGTTCATACCTTGATGCATTGTATTTCTAAGAAAACAACTGGCTAGATCCAATTTAGCAGTCCAATTGCCTATGCATTGGTATGTTTATCCACTGCTAGAAAATACAACTTTCCTCAAATGATCTTCAATGATCTTGTCTCAAATCTGGACAACAAGAATAGTTTATTCATGTATCCCAGGTTTGTACAGGCAGTTATCACTAATGAATTGATGGATATACCTCACTTTAATGGGGTATATGTACCTAAACCCCCTAAAGGCAAGGTTTTCTCAAACATGAGAAGATCTGCTGGGGACTCGGAAGGAGTTGACACCCCATTGTTCTCCACAATGATGGTGGTGTCCCACACTGATGAAGGTATGGCAGCAGGGTCAAGGCCCTCATTAGACATTCCCACTGCTAGCCAAACCCAACCTTCCCACTCTATATCTATCCCACAGTCCCTACTTCATAAGCCCAATTCTCCTATTACCCAAACTTACAAAAGGAAACAGGTAAAGAAGGTTCCTTCCCTTCTTGTACCTTCACCCACTAAGCCTTTAAGCCCTCTAAGGGAGGATTCTCCTTTAGAGAATATCTACAGGGAAACCACAGGGGTGTCTCCCAACCCCAAGGAGGTGCTCTCTGAGGTGGAGGTTGAGCATATGGGTGAGAAGGTTGCCACTACTTCTGCTAGCACAGAGAAGAACATTGGTAACATCTCTAAGACCTTCCCCATGGCAACTTTGGGTGAGCAATCATCCAAAGGTCCCAGGTGCCAAGAAACCACGGGGGTGGATAGTGCTTCTGCTAGGCAGAAGACTTCCATTAATAAAAGATCCTATGATCCTTCGAAAGAGGGTAATACTTCTGGAGAAGGTGAGGACAGATATAACTATCAAGAATTGATGGATGCAATGGGGAACATCAATATGGATGTGATCAAACAAGGCCAAGAGATTGAAGAGCTTAAACTCATAGTTCTATCACAACAAGAACAAATCATCAAATTGAAGCAAATGGTAAGGAAACTGAATCTGCAAAGGAAGAAGAAACAATTTGTGCTCAGAAGGAGGAAACCAGTGACTGATGCTCCCAAAAAGGGGGAGTCAGAATCTGATGCCAAAGCTAAGAGGGAGCAAGAGTCAAAACATGATGTTGAGGGGGAGAATGAGAAAGCAGCAGAAACAGAGCCAGCAGCAGAAACCATTAATACTGCCAGTTCAAAAGAAGCAGCATAAATGGTTAATACTGCTGAGTTGATAGAAGCAGCAGAAACAGTAAAAGAGGTCCTTACAGAGCTTGAGATTGCAGAAACACTCATCAAAGCCAAACATGATACTCCCAAGGTCACCTCAAAGGCCAAAGGAGTTGTCATAAAAGAAAGAGGTGATGCAGCAAAGAACTCTAGCATTGAGAAGGTGATGGGTAAAGAGAAAGGTAAGGCAAAGCTAGTTGAATCTGATAAACCAATGAAAAAGCAGAAGATGATTGAATCAGATGAAACTTTAGCTAGAAAGATACAAGCTGAGCTTGAAGAAGCAGAAACCATGCAAGTGCAAAAGGATAGAGAGATAACTAAAGCAATGGTTGCAGAGTTAAACAAAGCCTATCAACAAAGCTTAGCAACAGAACAAGCCAAGCAGAAAGCCACATCTTGGAGGAAGCCTACTAAGATCAAAATGGCTGCAAGGAAAAGACTACCTTCAAAGACATACCTGGGTGCTCAAGAGAGAAAGAAAATGATTACTTTCCTCAAGGGTGCAGTAGGTGTCAAGGTAGAGATGTTTTCAAAGATGTCTTTTGAAAAGCTCAAGAAGATGTATGATGCTGAGATGATAAAGCTTCAAGGGGATAATCTTGCAAGGGTTGAAATGGAGAAAAGAATGAAAGAAAGCAATGATTTCTTACAAAAACCATTCCCTCATGAGCAAGAAACTCCAGAGAAGGAAGCAACAATTGGTGAAAGTCTAAGGACTTTAAAAAGAACAAAGATGATTGCCAGGAGAAAGCCTACAAAGAAGCCTAGATTAGTGGAAGAAGAGGCTGAAAAGGTTGCTGAAAAAGAAAAGGCACCTGAGTCATCTACAATAAAGAACCTGCAAGTACTGAGGATGTCAAGATATACATGGTTGTGATGGACAAAGTGCCTAAACCAATTTCAGCAGAACCTGTA
The DNA here is from genome assembly GCA_023525745.1 of Arctium lappa. Taxonomy (NCBI): domain Eukaryota; kingdom Viridiplantae; phylum Streptophyta; class Magnoliopsida; order Asterales; family Asteraceae; genus Arctium; species Arctium lappa. The sequence continues at coordinate 148,340,327 of CM042048.1, forward strand.
GGAGTTAAACCTCCTGAAGTCATTCACTGGGATGTTTTGGAAGTAGATGGCAAGGAGTATATCAGACTGAAGAGAAAAGATGAGAAATATGAAGTGTACAACACTTGGAACAAGATTGTCAGAATCTGCTCAAGGTCTGATATTGAAGAAATGTTTGAAATAGGGATGAAGTTATATGCAGATGAACTGAAAGCTCCAGTGATTTCAATTACAAAGTTGATAATGGAGTATCTGTGCATGATGTTCAAACCTGATGAAGTGGAGGAGATAATAAGGAATGTCTTTCAAACAGTGAATAATTGGACTCTATATGAAACTAGTGGAGTATATACAGTGACTTTGGATTTGAATCACACTGAGTACTTCCAAGTGGATAGAGTATACAATCATAGCAGACTAAAGTTTCATGCCATGCTGAAGAAGAAGCTAGGATGTATTCCAAATTCAGAAATGGCTAAATATTTGATCCAAAGAACAATTAATCAAAGTTTGGGATTGGATGCAAATACTGGAATTTAGGTCATGATGGAGTTTTGGGAGCATCTTGAAGAAGATCTGAAGAACTTGACTTCTCTTTCTAAAAGTCAAGTTAGGGGGAGATTGTTGGGAACTGAAGATGTGAACAAGTCTTTAATGCTGCTAGTTCAGAGTTACTACTGCCAGAGGACTTCAAAGATTAATACTGCTAAGTATTACTACTTCTAGTAGAATTAATACTGCTAGTCAAAGTTAGTGTTGCTTGAACAAAAGTTAGTACTGCTTAGCTAGTTAGTACTGCTAGAGGTTAGTGCTGCTTAGTAGTTAATGCTGCCAAGTTTGAGTTAATGCTTCCAAGGTGTTAATACTGCTTCTAAGATAATGTGAAGATAATGATGAAGAGATTGCGTTTAAAGATAAACATGGAAAGTTTGAAGATATTCATGGAAGATATGCTGAAGATATTTTATTAATTGTAATTATCTTTTGTCTTTAGTATATGTATAGAATTGATAGAATAGTTTAAAAATATATAGAATTCATTCTAAGTTTTTTTTGGTTTTTAGAGAGAGAATCAACCTCAAGGCAATATAATGGTATATCAACATCTCCAATTCCACACACAAACAATCTCATCTCCCTACCAAAACCACCAAAATCCCTTGTTATATTCCTCATTTTCTATATTCAAAAGCATCCTCATCGTCCTCATCTAGAAGTGGCTGGCCAACGGCTGCATCAAGCTCAACCTCATGCCTATAAAAAAACATCACCATCATTTACTTCATACCACACCAACACATAATTTTCTTAAAACTTAAAACCACAATTTATTTGGCTTACTGTTGTCGAGAAACAATGTCAATTTGCACTGTTGGGGGAGCAAGTGCAGGAGAGTCGACAAAATGCATAAGATCCCTAAAAGAACAATTTTACATACTGGTTCTTAAAAATATTCTCTAGTTAAAACTTATCTTATGAAGTTGATAATTGTTACCCAACAAGCTTTATGGCAAGATAGAGGAAAGGCATATCAAAGGTATCATTACTCTTGGCAGAGATCTCGTAATACTGCAAGTTCAATTTTCCACCGGTATCCCTGTATCCTAGCAGTAAAATTGAATCTTCCCAATGGTTGCTAAAGATGAACAAACATAACATCATCATTTATCCAAGTCCACAAACATAATATCACCATCACCAATGGTTATTTGTTAGATTGGTATTATATAAATATTATGCATTTTAAAAAACAATTAAATTCCCAACAGTAGCATCGGAGTAAAGACATGAAGAGAAAGACTCAAGAACAAAAGATTACACGTCTAAAACTGAACAATACTCAAAATAGTCATCATGTTTTAAGCCCCGTTTTGGCTCTGATTCCTAATGCTCTCATGTGCCACTGCTTGAGTCTAGCACGAAGAGTCCAAGTGACTATAGCATGTTCTATTGCAGTCTTAGTGAAGTTGAGGTGTGTTTACTTCAATCATGAAAGAGATTTTTTTAACTTTTAAGTGAAGTTGATCTAACACTTGTTTTTTCACGTTGGTCTTGAAAATTGAGACTTATACTTCAATGGTCAACTGGGATCATTGTATTGATATGTTGCACCCTTAAGCACAAAAGATTCAACCTAGAAATAGTTGCCAAACTAGGGAGCAGTCATTTTTGGGAAATACATAATAAACAAATTAAAACATAAAAAAAATACAATAATGCATTTCCAACAATAGATGTACAACTATAAGCCACAGCATAGAAGAGGGTAGATATTAGTGAGGTTTTATCCGAGAGCATAGAGAGTGCTTATACAATGGCATTCCAAATGTAAAAAAAATAATGCAATAAACTAATCGAACAGATAGGGCAGACACAGAGTCACCTAAAATTTAGAGATTTAAAACCCATAACAACCACTTAACATAAAAGAAAATCTTCAAACTATAAGGGGCTTGCATATAATCAAAAAACAACTATATGCAATTTTAGAGATGACAGATAAGCTATTGAAAGAAATGGAAGATTTCCAAATTTGCTAATTAGGTGTTGTTATTCAAAAGTTGCGAAAAGAGTACTCAGGTGGCTAACAAGATTTTTTTGTACTTTTGGTGGAAATGGAGTACTCTTTTAGTTACATTCCAACAACCAAAGTGTTTTTTTCCATTTTCGCATGTATTGTGGTTATTGAGGATCAAATTGCCAAGTATTATGGTTCAATATGATAATCACTCCTAAAGTCATTTTCAGAAAAACCTACACACAATCACATCCACCTATAATACAACCCAAAAAGTGCCTTTGAAAGAAACAACATTAGAGATACAATAAACATTGGTTTGAAAAAGGTGGACGAACCCATGGTTGAAAGTGGTTATAAGGAAGACCGATTGAAAAACATCGCATTACAAATGGGATTCCTCTTTGTCTCTTTCTCCCTCGTATTCTCTTTTCTCCCTGAAATCTATATATTCCAATTGTATATTCAGACTTTGTGCATCAATATGTATCCCTCCCTCCAAAAATCTGTTTCAGCAACTTGCTGACCAATTTACAGCGCATATTCATCGAACACAGAACCCTACAAACATTGCATATGAGAGAAATTCAAATAATTTACAGAAAAAAATACAGTTATGATATAAAATCAGGGGTGATATTACCTTTTTCTATGAGAACATGCGAAAGATCCACCTCCTTGTTCAAAGTACAAACACACCTTGAGAAGAAACACAGAACCATTTCTTATGATACTGGATCATTTTCTTAGGGAAGGGAAGAGGCAGACATTTGAGAGGAAATGGAATGGGGCGAGGATAAAATAGAATCTGCTAAACCTTAAACCCACCCCCAATAAAGCAATCCAAGTAGAAAGTTTGGACAAGATGAAGATGGAGCGATACATTTGTAAACAAACAAATTGAAAACAGAAATCGCAAACACTTACCTGAGATGAAGCGACGGAGAAGATGAAGATGGAGCGATTGATAACGCTTACTTGAGATGAAGCCGTATATATTGGGAAGATGGAAGAAGATTGAACCGACACCTTGGGCGGGCTTGGGGAGCTTCAATCGTCATCTGGGAATCGACAACATTAAAAGGAATCGCCTTGTGATCTGTGAAAGATTTTATGCATTAGTCGAGTTGTATCAAAGCAATTAAAACTTGTAAAGTTGGAAATTAAGTAAATATACAATAAAGGGTAGTACATAAGACTTAAAGCATTGTATTTAAAAAAGTAACCCAAATGCTTTATAAAGTAGTATAGATATGTATGAAAATTGTGTAAAAAAATAAAAATGTTTTTTAATTAAATTATTTAATAATATACTTTATTTGTGTCAGGTATAACTATTATATGACATATATAATTATCAAACAACTTTTAGGAAAACTTGTCCAGTCTTATTCTATCCAGTCCTAGTTGTATCAAACACAAAACAGTCATTTGTCTTTTCTAGTTCATAAACCAATTAACACAAAGAGGAAAACGATACAGGTTTTAAAAAAAATTGTCAAAAAATATAATAATATGATTTTTTGTTTTTGAAAACATAATAGATAATCAAGGAAACCACATGTTGTTGTAAAAAAATAAAATAATATGTTTTTTGTTTTTAAAAACATTCCATGATTATCTATTAGATAATCAAGGAAACCACATGTTGCACGATCTCCTAAACAAAAATTCCTAAACTACCATTTACTAACAAAATAAAAAGGTGAAATATAATTGGTCCAGATGGGTTAACAAAGTTAACACTAAAAGGGGCGTTTGGTTCACAGAATGTTTTTGGATGTAATGCAATCTGTTAAAGTAATTTGACTTTGAAAGAATTGGAATGGAATGTTGTCAGGTTTGACCACCTGTTTGGTTGACAGAATTAGAATGGAATCTGTTAAATGAATTGAAATTTTTCTGTTTGATTATTTTAGCACATAAATGATGAGAGAGAGAGAAGAGAGAGAGGAGGAGGAGGAGGAGAGAGAGGAGAGGGGGGAGGAGAGAGAGAGAAGAGAGAGGGGGGAGGAGAGAGAGAGGAGGAGGAGAAAGAGAAAGAGTTAGGGTAAAGGGTAACTTTGAAATTATTAAAATATGAGATTTCATTCCATTGAAATCATTGGATTTTATGATGGAATGTTCAAATCCTATATCTATAGAATTTATTGGAATTCAAAGATTTCATCCATTGAAAAGCTTAAACCAAACAAAGGAATGAAATTTGGTCAAAGGAATTCAACATTCCAATTCTACCAGATTTCATCACATTCTGCGAACCAAACTCCCCCTAAAACCTTGGTTAACAAAAGAATGATCATCTCTCTCTATCTATACTAGTGTTGGGCCCGTGCATTGCACGGGAAAATAAATTTTTTGTTGGAATATTGAACCGAGTTAAAATAAAACGTAATTTATCTGTTAACAGTTAATGAAATACAATGTGAAAAACGAATGTATTTTCATAAGTGGTTAACTTGCATATATTCTTAATCATTTGTTATTATGAGTTTGTGCAATAATATTGGTAATAGTTTTGTATTATATTATTTAAAACTCAAACGACATGTCTCACAACATATCACTATTATTGAAATAATTATAAATATGAACATACGTTTTTACAGATTTTGCAATTTTTCTGAAACCTCCTTGACAACACTTGACAATCACTTTGAACGTATAAATCTGTAGATTAATCAATAACATTCAACCCACATCAAATATGACAAAAAAAAAATGACTTCTATCTTTTGTAACCGACAGCTCAACTGGTATACTTCAAATTCACTCAGTACCACTTGAAAATTTATCTGAATATTGACTTCAAGACCTCATAGTATTAGTCGATAAAAATAAAAATATGTATATATATTTTATTTCCCTACTTCGAAAAATATGATTGTGGGTTTTGAAAAATATAAACAAATCCTCAGTAAATAAAATAAAATATAAAAAAGTAGTGTTTCAAATAAACAAAAATATAGTGGAATATCTTTTGTTCAGTTGCAGGTTCCGCCATTGACACCCGACCGTTTGTCTTCTTCTTGCACTCGGATGATACATAGAGAAGCTATATATATATTTATAGTGAATGTAGATAATATTTTAAAATCTTTTATTTTCATTTTTGATTTTACATTTAAATGTAAATATATTAAAAATATGGAAGAATATTTTTATATCTACATCGTTTCTATTTTAATTTCTTTACACTTGGTTAATTTTGAAAGTATTGCGGAATATTTTTATTTTAAAGAATACGATAATTTATTAGTGTATCTCGTTATTTTTTATTTTTAATTCATATCAACATTCTTTTTTCTTCTTTTAATGCTCGTGAAAAAAAATACGTGTAGATTTTATATTATGCTAATATAAAATACGTGTAGATTTTATAAAATAAAATAGATTTTATATTAGCAAAAAAAATACGGAAGAAAAAAGAGTTTATATTACATCTCATTATGTAAAAAGATTTTATAAAATAAAATATGAAAAAAGATTTTATATAATAAAATATGGAAAATTCATTATGAGATGTAATATAAAAAAATACGGAAGAAAAAAGATTTTATATTACATCTCATTAATATAGATTTAAATGTAAAATCTACATTTAAAATAGATTATGCTAATATAAAATTTATTTTATAAAATACTCCACCAAAAAAATAAATATTTATATTAATAAATGAGTATCCATTCCACAAATAGATGATTATGTGAGATACTGTGCTTGGAGACAATCTCACAGGTGGCAAAATAAGTGGGAATGGTAATGTTACAAAAGGTAAGATGACATTTGAGGATGTCTACTATGTTGATCAGTTGAAGTACAACCTGTTAAGTGTATCACAGGTTTGTGACAAACGACATAGTATAATATTTACCAATACTGAATGTATGATCCTTGCTCCAGGGTTCAAGGTAGTTGATGAAAGCATGATACTACTTAGAACTCCAAGAAAGGACAATGTTTATTGTCTAGATATGGACAATGTTTCAAGTGATTCATCCCTGAACTGTCTTGTTTCAAAAGCTTCTGTGGATGAATCCTCTCTTTGGCACAGAAGGATGTGTCACATGAATTTCAAGACAATGAACAAACTTGTTAAAAACAACCTTGTAAGAGGTTTACCATCAAAAGTCTTTTCATGTGATGACCATTGTGTTGCTTGTCTTAAAGGCAAACAACACAAAACTTCTCATAAGTCCAAAGAGTTAAATTCAATTTCTTTTTGCCTCCAGTTATTACATATGGATCTGTTTGGTCCTACAAATGTTATGAGTATAGGTAAGAAATCTTACTGCTTAGTTATTGTTGATGATTACTCTAGATTTACTTTGGTATATTTTCTAAGGACTAAGGATGAGACAAGTGGACTGATCAAATCCTTTATTCTAAGAATTGAAAACCAGACTAATCAAAAAGTAAAAGTCATTAGATCAGACAATGGAACTGAATTTAAAAATCTTGATCTAAACACCTTTTGTGAAGAAAAAGGAATTGAGAGACAATATAGTGCCCCTAGGACTCCTCAACAGAATGGAGTTGCTGAGAGGAGAAATAGGACACTAATAGAGGCTGCTAGATCTCTGTTGGCTGATTCAAAACTGCCAATTACTTTCTGGGCTGATGCAGTTAATACTGCCTGCTATGTCCAAAACATAGTTCTAGTGGTCAAGCCAAAGAACAAGACCCCATATGAGCTTTTAAATAAAAGAAAACCCTTTATTGGATTTTTCAAACCTTTTGGGTGTCCTTGTACAATTCTCAATACCAAATCTCACTTAGGTAAGTTTGATAGCAAGGCAGATGATGGATTTCTTGTTGGGTATTCATCTCAGAGTAAGGCCTACAGAGTGTTTAACTCTTCTTCTAGAGTAATTGAAGAAAGTGACAATGTCAAATGCAATGAGAACACACCAAATCCTGTTGGGTCTGGTCCTCAGTGGCTGTTTGACATTGACTCACTAACTAACTCTTTTGGTTTCAGTAGTGATAATGATGCAGGTTCAGGAAGTGTAGGATCAGGGACTACACAAGTTCAAGAAAGTATATCTCAGTCTGTGATTTTTCCCATACCTAAAGTGGATCCTGTTGAAGACTGTGAAAAGGAGCCATCTACTGAACTAAATCAGAGTGAAGAAGAAAGAAGAGATGAGGAGAGTCAAGCACATAGAGAACCTGAAGGAGCTGCTGAAATCACCTCATTTGAGTTGAATGATTCCAATCTAGAGGTGGAACTCAATAAAGAACCTAGTCATCACACCAGAACACAAAAGAATCATCCTCCTCAGGTGGTAATAGGAGATATATCTTCTCCTATGATGACTAGAAATCAAAGCAGGCTGCAAGATATGCAAGACCAACAGCATACAGTGCTTTCTTGCTTTCTATCCCAGCTTGAGCCTAAGAAGGCTCATGATGCTATGAAGGAGTCCAGTTGGATAGAAGCCATGCAAGAAGAGCTACTGCAATTTAAGCTGCAAGATGTTTGGGATCTGGTAGACCTTCCTAAAGGTCAAAGAGCAATAGGCACAAAATGGGTCTTCAGTAATAAGAGAGATGAAAGAGGAATAGTAATAAGGAATAAAGCAAGGTTGGTGGCACAAGGGTATACACAAGAAGAAGGAATAGATTATGAAGAAATATTTGCACCAGTGGCTAGGATAGAAGCAATTAGATTTTTCCTGGCCTATGCTTCTTATATGAAATTCAAAGTCTATCAAATGGATGTAAAAAATGCATTTCTATATGGCTCAATTGAAGAAGAAGTATATGTCTGTCAACCACCAGGGTTTGAAAACCCAAGCTATCCAGACAGAGTATACAAATTGAAGAAAGCACTTTATGGACTGCATCAAGCACCAAGAGCATGGTATGACACTCTGTCATCCTATCTCTTGGAAAATGGATTTGAAAGAGGAGTCATTGACAAGACTCTATTCATCAAGAGAAAGAAGAAGGATATCTTGCTGGTCCAAATCTATGTGGATGATATTATCTTTGGATCCACAACAGACAACATGTGCAAGGAGTTTGAGGAACTAATGCATCAAAGGTTCAAAATGAGTTCTATGGGAGAACTTACTTTCTTCCTTGGACTCCAAGTTCAACAGAAGTCAGATGGTATCTTTATCTGTCAGTCCAAGTATGTGCAGGACATTCTAACCAAGTTTGGTTTCTCAGATTCAAAGTCTGCCAACACACCTATGGAGACACACAAGCAGATAACAGCAGATCTTGAGGGGGAGGATATGGATGTTCATCATTATAGATCCATGATTGGCTCTCTCATGTATCTTACAGCCTCTAGTCCAGATATAATGTTTCCAGTCTGTGTGTGCAAGATTTCAAGTTAGGCCAAAGCAATCACACTATCAAGCTGTTAAGAGGATATTCAGATATCTCAAAGGGCAACCCAGATTGGGACTTTGGTATCCTCATGACTCATCATTTGACCTACTTGCATACTCAGATAGTGATCTAGGTGGAGCAAACTTAGACAGGAAATCTACTTCTGGAGGATGTCAGTTTTTGGGTGCAAGATTAGTTTCATGGCAGTGCAAGAAACAAACCACAGTGTCCACATCTACAACAGAGGCAGAGTACATAGCAGCTGCAAGTTGTTGTTCTCAAGTCTTATGGATTCAGAATCAAATGTTGGACTATGGGGTAACCTTTCTACACACTCCAATTTTTATTGATAATAGCAGTGCTATTAGCATTGTTAATAATCCTGTCAAACATTCAAAGACAAAGCACATTGAGATCAGGTATCACTTTATAAGAGATTGCAATGAAAAGAAACTTATTCAAGTTGTAAAAGTTCATACTGATAACCAGTTTGCTGATCTATTCACCAAAGCCTTTGATGTGGGTAGATTCACTTTCTTGGTAACAAGTGTTGGAATGATCAACTCTGAATAAGCCCCTTCTCAAAAAGTGGTTAAATACCTGTATATTGTTTCTTCTTGGTGTTACTAATCTTCTTTTTCAGGAAATGTATAGCAGTACTCAGTTCATCACAAGCTTAAAAGTGTAAGTATGGTTAATACTGCCAGTATAGTTTTAATACTTCTAGTTAGCTAATACTGCTAGTGGTTAATACTGCTCTCAATTAATACTGCTAGTTAGCTAATACTGCTCTCAGTTAATACTGCTAGTTAGTTAATACTGCTAGTGGTTAATACTGCTAGTTAGCTAATACTGCTAGTGGTTAATACTGCTCTCAGTTAATACTGCTAGTTAGTTAATACTGCTCTAGGTTAATACTGCTTATGTCCCGAATACTATAAATACCCTTTGCCCGCCTAAAAAGTTCATAACGACTCTTTGCATACTGTCCACTTGCGCTCTAACCCCTTTTTCTCTCAAGTACCAAGTTTTCAGGCTAGAACACTCAAGCTCAATGGCATCCATGGCTTTCATTGACGAGCACAATGAAATCGCGATGCTCCAAAAGCCGAAACAAGCTGAAGGTTTTCACCAGATAGTCGACTTTCTGAAGTCCAGCCACATTGCTCATGCTCTCACTGTGTCTCCTACCATCTTCATAGAGCATCAGAGGCAATTTTGGGCCAATGCCACCATCGTTACTGAAGATGGTGTCCAAATGATCAAGACAAGGGTGTGTGACAAACCCTTGACAGTTACTGAGGAGACTATTCGCATCTGTCTACGTCTAGACGATGCTTCAAGTATTTCTTCTATCCCAAATGAGGATTTATTTTCAAACCTCACCAGAATGGGGTATGAAGGCCCATTGGGGATTTTCAAGTTTTTCAAAGCTAAGTTTTCACACCAATGGAGATTCTTTGTTCATACCTTGATGCATTGTATTTCTAAGAAAACAACTGGCTAGAGCCAATTTAGCAGTCCAATTGCCTATGCATTGGTATGTTTATCCACTGCTAGAAAATACAACTTTCCTCAAATGATCTTCAATGATCTTGTCTCAAATCTGGACAACAAGAATAGTTTATTCATGTATCCCAGGTTTGTACAGGCAGTTATCACTAATGAATTGATGGATATACCTCACTTTAATGGGGTATATGTACCTAAACCCCCTAAAGGCAAGGTTTTCTCAAACATGAGAAGATCTGCTGGGGACTCGGAAGGAGTTGACACCCCATTGTTCTCCACAATGATGGTGGTGTCCCACACTGATGAAGGTATGGCAGCAGGGTCAAGGCCCTCATTAGACATTCCCACTGCTAGCCAAACCCAACCTTCCCACTCTATATCTATCCCACAGTCCCTACTTCATAAGCCCAATTCTCCTATTACCCAAACTTACAAAAGGAAACAGGTAAAGAAGGTTCCTTCCCTTCTTGTACCTTCACCCACTAAGCCTTTAAGCCCTCTAAGGGAGGATTCTCCTTTAGAGAATATCTACAGGGAAACCACAGGGGTGTCTCCCAACCCCAAGGAGGTGCTCTCTGAGGTGGAGGTTGAGCATATGGGTGAGAAGGTTGCCACTACTTCTGCTAGCACAGAGAAGAACATTGGTAACATCTCTAAGACCTTCCCCATGGCAACTTTGGGTGAGCAATCATCCAAAGGTCCCAGGTGCCAAGAAACCACGGGGGTGGATAGTGCTTCTGCTAGGCAGAAGACTTCCATTAATAAAAGATCCTATGATCCTTCGAAAGAGGGTAATACTTCTGGAGAAGGTGAGGACAGATATAACTATCAAGAATTGATGGATGCAATGGGGAACATCAATATGGATGTGATCAAACAAGGCCAAGAGATTGAAGAGCTTAAACTCATAGTTCTATCACAACAAGAACAAATCATCAAATTGAAGCAAATGGTAAGGAAACTGAATCTGCAAAGGAAGAAGAAACAATTTGTGCTCAGAAGGAGGAAACCAGTGACTGATGCTCCCAAAAAGGGGGAGTCAGAATCTGATGCCAAAGCTAAGAGGGAGCAAGAGTCAAAACATGATGTTGAGGGGGAGAATGAGAAAGCAGCAGAAACAGAGCCAGCAGCAGAAACCATTAATACTGCCAGTTCAAAAGAAGCAGCATAAATGGTTAATACTGCTGAGTTGATAGAAGCAGCAGAAACAGTAAAAGAGGTCCTTACAGAGCTTGAGATTGCAGAAACACTCATCAAAGCCAAACATGATACTCCCAAGGTCACCTCAAAGGCCAAAGGAGTTGTCATAAAAGAAAGAGGTGATGCAGCAAAGAACTCTAGCATTGAGAAGGTGATGGGTAAAGAGAAAGGTAAGGCAAAGCTAGTTGAATCTGATAAACCAATGAAAAAGCAGAAGATGATTGAATCAGATGAAACTTTAGCTAGAAAGATACAAGCTGAGCTTGAAGAAGCAGAAACCATGCAAGTGCAAAAGGATAGAGAGATAACTAAAGCAATGGTTGCAGAGTTAAACAAAGCCTATCAACAAAGCTTAGCAACAGAACAAGCCAAGCAGAAAGCCACATCTTGGAGGAAGCCTACTAAGATCAAAATGGCTGCAAGGAAAAGACTACCTTCAAAGACATACCTGGGTGCTCAAGAGAGAAAGAAAATGATTACTTTCCTCAAGGGTGCAGTAGGTGTCAAGGTAGAGATGTTTTCAAAGATGTCTTTTGAAAAGCTCAAGAAGATGTATGATGCTGAGATGATAAAGCTTCAAGGGGATAATCTTGCAAGGGTTGAAATGGAGAAAAGAATGAAAGAAAGCAATGATTTCTTACAAAAACCATTCCCTCATGAGCAAGAAACTCCAGAGAAGGAAGCAACAATTGGTGAAAGTCTAAGGACTTTAAAAAGAACAAAGATGATTGCCAGGAGAAAGCCTACAAAGAAGCCTAGATTAGTGGAAGAAGAGGCTGAAAAGGTTGCTGAAAAAGAAAAGGCACCTGAGTCATCTACAATAAAGAACCTGCAAGTACTGAGGATGTCAAGATATACATGGTTGTGATGGACAAAGTGCCTAAACCAATTTCAGCAGAACCTGTAGGAGTTAAACCTCCTGAAGTCATTCACTGGGATGTTTTGGAAGTAGATGGCAAGGAGTATATCAGACTGAAGAGAAAAGATGAGAAATATGAAGTGTACAACACTTGGAACAAGATTGTCAGAATCTGCTCAAGGTCTGATATTGAAGAAATGTTTGAAATAGGGATGAAGTTATATGCAGATGAACTGAAAGCTCCAGTGATTTCAATTACAAAGTTGATAATGGAGTATCTGTGCATGATGTTCAAACCTGATGAAGTGGAGGAGATAATAAGGAATGTCTTTCAAACAGTGAATAATTGGACTCTATATGAAACTAGTGGAGTATATACAGTGACTTTGGATTTGAATCACACTGAGTACTTCCAAGTGGATAGAGTATACAATCATAGCAGACTAAAGTTTCATGCCATGCTGAAGAAGAAGCTAGGATGTATTCCAAATTCAGAAATGGCTAAATATTTGATCCAAAGAACAATTAATCAAAGTTTGGGATTGGATGCAAATACTGGAATTTAGGTCATGATGGAGTTTTGGGAGCATCTTGAAGAAGATCTGAAGAACTTGACTTCTCTTTCTAAAAGTCAAGTTAGGGGGAGATTGTTGGGAACTGAAGATGTGAACAAGTCTTTAATGCTGCTAGTTCAGAGTTACTACTGCCAGAGGACTTCAAAGATTAATACTGCTAAGTATTACTACTTCTAGTAGAATTAATACTGCTAGTCAAAGTTAGTGTTGCTTGAACAAAAGTTAGTACTGCTTAGCTAGTTAGTACTGCTAGAGGTTAGTGCTGCTTAGTAGTTAATGCTGCCAAGTTTGAGTTAATGCTTCCAAGGTGTTAATACTGCTTCTAAGATAATGTGAAGATAATGATGAAGAGATTGCGTTTAAAGATAAACATGGAAAGTTTGAAGATATTCATGGAAGATATGCTGAAGATATTTTATTAATTGTAATTATCTTTTGTCTTTAGTATATGTATAGAATTGATAGAATAGTTTAAAAATATATAGAATTCATTCTAAGTTTTTTTTGGTTTTTAGAGAGAGAATCAACCTCAAGGCAATATAATGGTATATCAACATCTCCAATTCCACACACAAACAATCTCATCTCCCTACCAAAACCACCAAAATCCCTTGTTATATTCCTCATTTTCTATATTCAAAAGCATCCTCATCGTCCTCATCTAGAAGTGGCTGGCCAACGGCTGCATCAAGCTCAACCTCATGCCTATAAAAAAACATCACCATCATTTACTTCATACCACACCAACACATAATTTTCTTAAAACTTAAAACCACAATTTATTTGGCTTACTGTTGTCGAGAAACAATGTCAATTTGCACTGTTGGGGGAGCAAGTGCAGGAGAGTCGACAAAATGCATAAGATCCCTAAAAGAACAATTTTACATACTGGTTCTTAAAAATATTCTCTAGTTAAAACTTATCTTATGAAGTTGATAATTGTTACCCAACAAGCTTTATGGCAAGATAGAGGAAAGGCATATCAAAGGTATCATTACTCTTGGCAGAGATCTCGTAATACTGCAAGTTCAATTTTCCACCGGTATCCCTGTATCCTAGCAGTAAAATTGAATCTTCCCAATGGTTGCTAAAGATGAACAAACATAACATCATCATTTATCCAAGTCCACAAACATAATATCACCATCACCAATGGTTATTTGTTAGATTGGTATTATATAAATATTATGCATTTTAAAAAACAATTAAATTCCCAACAGTAGCATCGGAGTAAAGACATGAAGAGAAAGACTCAAGAACAAAAGATTACACGTCTAAAACTGAACAATACTCAAAATAGTCATCATGTTTTAAGCCCCGTTTTGGCTCTGATTCCTAATGCTCTCATGTGCCACTGCTTGAGTCTAGCACGAAGAGTCCAAGTGACTATAGCATGTTCTATTGCAGTCTTAGTGAAGTTGAGGTGTGTTTACTTCAATCATGAAAGAGATTTTTTTAACTTTTAAGTGAAGTTGATCTAACACTTGTTTTTTCACGTTGGTCTTGAAAATTGAGACTTATACTTCAATGGTCAACTGGGATCATTGTATTGATATGTTGCACCCTTAAGCACAAAAGATTCAACCTAGAAATAGTTGCCAAACTAGGGAGCAGTCATTTTTGGGAAATACATAATAAACAAATTAAAACATAAAAAAAATACAATAATGCATTTCCAACAATAGATGTACAACTATAAGCCACAGCATAGAAGAGGGTAGATATTAGTGAGGTTTTATCCGAGAGCATAGAGAGTGCTTATACAATGGCATTCCAAATGTAAAAAAAATAATGCAATAAACTAATCGAACAGATAGGGCAGACACAGAGTCACCTAAAATTTAGAGATTTAAAACCCATAACAACCACTTAACATAAAAGAAAATCTTCAAACTATAAGGGGCTTGCATATAATCAAAAAACAACTATATGCAATTTTAGAGATGACAGATAAGCTATTGAAAGAAATGGAAGATTTCCAAATTTGCTAATTAGGTGTTGTTATTCAAAAGTTGCGAAAAGAGTACTCAGGTGGCTAACAAGATTTTTTTGTACTTTTGGTGGAAATGGAGTACTCTTTTAGTTACATTCCAACAACCAAAGTGTTTTTTTCCATTTTCGCATGTATTGTGGTTATTGAGGATCAAATTGCCAAGTATTATGGTTCAATATGATAATCACTCCTAAAGTCATTTTCAGAAAAACCTACACACAATCACATCCACCTATAATACAACCCAAAAAGTGCCTTTGAAAGAAACAACATTAGAGATACAATAAACATTGGTTTGAAAAAGGTGGACGAACCCATGGTTGAAAGTGGTTATAAGGAAGACCGATTGAAAAACATCGCATTACAAATGGGATTCCTCTTTGTCTCTTTCTCCCTCGTATTCTCTTTTCTCCCTGAAATCTATATATTCCAATTGTATATTCAGACTTTGTGCATCAATATGTATCCCTCCCTCCAAAAATCTGTTTCAGCAACTTGCTGACCAATTTACAGCGCATATTCATCGAACACAGAACCCTACAAACATTGCATATGAGAGAAATTCAAATAATTTACAGAAAAAAATACAGTTATGATATAAAATCAGGGGTGATATTACCTTTTTCTATGAGAACATGCGAAAGATCCACCTCCTTGTTCAAAGTACAAACACACCTTGAGAAGAAACACAGAACCATTTCTTATGATACTGGATCATTTTCTTAGGGAAGGGAAGAGGCAGACATTTGAGAGGAAATGGAATGGGGCGAGGATAAAATAGAATCTGCTAAACCTTAAACCCACCCCCAATAAAGCAATCCAAGTAGAAAGTTTGGACAAGATGAAGATGGAGCGATACATTTGTAAACAAACAAATTGAAAACAGAAATCGCAAACACTTACCTGAGATGAAGCGACGGAGAAGATGAAGATGGAGCGATTGATAACGCTTACTTGAGATGAAGCCGTATATATTGGGAAGATGGAAGAAGATTGAACCGACACCTTGGGCGGGCTTGGGGAGCTTCAATCGTCATCTGGGAATCGACAACATTAAAAGGAATCGCCTTGTGATCTGTGAAAGATTTTATGCATTAGTCGAGTTGTATCAAAGCAATTAAAACTTGTAAAGTTGGAAATTAAGTAAATATACAATAAAGGGTAGTACATAAGACTTAAAGCATTGTATTTAAAAAAGTAACCCAAATGCTTTATAAAGTAGTATAGATATGTATGAAAATTGTGTAAAAAAATAAAAATGTTTTTTAATTAAATTATTTAATAATATACTTTATTTGTGTCAGGTATAACTATTATATGACATATATAATTATCAAACAACTTTTAGGAAAACTTGTCCAGTCTTATTCTATCCAGTCCTAGTTGTATCAAACACAAAACAGTCATTTGTCTTTTCTAGTTCATAAACCAATTAACACAAAGAGGAAAACGATACAGGTTTTAAAAAAAATTGTCAAAAAATATAATAATATGATTTTTTGTTTTTGAAAACATAATAGATAATCAAGGAAACCACATGTTGTTGTAAAAAAATAAAATAATATGTTTTTTGTTTTTAAAAACATTCCATGATTATCTATTAGATAATCAAGGAAACCACATGTTGCACGATCTCCTAAACAAAAATTCCTAAACTACCATTTACTAACAAAATAAAAAGGTGAAATATAATTGGTCCAGATGGGTTAACAAAGTTAACACTAAAAGGGGCGTTTGGTTCACAGAATGTTTTTGGATGTAATGCAATCTGTTAAAGTAATTTGACTTTGAAAGAATTGGAATGGAATGTTGTCAGGTTTGACCACCTGTTTGGTTGACAGAATTAGAATGGAATCTGTTAAATGAATTGAAATTTTTCTGTTTGATTATTTTAGCACATAAATGATGAGAGAGAGAGAAGAGAGAGAGGAGGAGGAGGAGGAGAGAGAGGAGAGGGGGGAGGAGAGAGAGAGAAGAGAGAGGGGGGAGGAGAGAGAGAGGAGGAGGAGAAAGAGAAAGAGTTAGGGTAAAGGGTAACTTTGAAATTATTAAAATATGAGATTTCATTCCATTGAAATCATTGGATTTTATGATGGAATGTTCAAATCCTATATCTATAGAATTTATTGGAATTCAAAGATTTCATCCATTGAAAAGCTTAAACCAAACAAAGGAATGAAATTTGGTCAAAGGAATTCAACATTCCAATTCTACCAGATTTCATCACATTCTGCGAACCAAACTCCCCCTAAAACCTTGGTTAACAAAAGAATGATCATCTCTCTCTATCTATACTAGTGTTGGGCCCGTGCATTGCACGGGAAAATAAATTTTTTGTTGGAATATTGAACCGAGTTAAAATAAAACGTAATTTATCTGTTAACAGTTAATGAAATACAATGTGAAAAACGAATGTATTTTCATAAGTGGTTAACTTGCATATATTCTTAATCATTTGTTATTATGAGTTTGTGCAATAATATTGGTAATAGTTTTGTATTATATTATTTAAAACTCAAACGACATGTCTCACAACATATCACTATTATTGAAATAATTATAAATATGAACATACGTTTTTACAGATTTTGCAATTTTTCTGAAACCTCCTCGACAACACTTGACAATCACTTTGAACGTATAAATCTGTAGATTAATCAATAACATTCAACCCACATCAAATATGACAAAAAAAAAATGACTTCTATCTTTTGTAACCGACAGCTCAACTGGTATACTTCAAATTCACTCAGTACCACTTGAAAATTTATCTGAATATTGACTTCAAGACCTCATAGTATTAGTCGATAAAAATAAAAATATGTATATATATTTTATTTCCCTACTTCGAAAAATATGATTGTGGGTTTTGAAAAATATAAACAAATCCTCAGTAAATAAAATAAAATATAAAAAAGTAGTGTTTCAAATAAACAAAAATATAGTGGAATATCTTTTGTTCAGTTGCAGGTTCCGCCATTGACACCCGACCGTTTGTCTTCTTCTTGCACTCGGATGATACATAGAGAAGCTATATATATATTTATAGTGAATGTAGATAATATTTTAAAATCTTTTATTTTCATTTTTGATTTTACATTTAAATGTAAATATATTAAAAATATGGAAGAATATTTTTATATCTACATCGTTTCTATTTTAATTTCTTTACACTTGGTTAATTTTGAAAGTATTGCGGAATATTTTTATTTTAAAGAATACGATAATTTATTAGTGTATCTCGTTATTTTTTATTTTTAATTCATATCAACATTCTTTTTTCTTCTTTTAATGCTCGTGAAAAAAAATACGTGTAGATTTTATATTATGCTAATATAAAATACGTGTAGATTTTATAAAATAAAATAGATTTTATATTAGCAAAAAAAATACGGAAGAAAAAAGAGTTTATATTACATCTCATTATGTAAAAAGATTTTATAAAATAAAATATGAAAAAAGATTTTATATAATAAAATATGGAAAATTCATTATGAGATGTAATATAAAAAAATACGGAAGAAAAAAGATTTTATATTACATCTCATTAATATAGATTTAAATGTAAAATCTACATTTAAAATAGATTATGCTAATATAAAATTTATTTTATAAAATACTCCACCAAAAAAATAAATATTTATATTAATAAATGAGTATCCATTCCACAAATAGATGATTATGTGAGATACTGTGCTTGGAGACAATCTCACAGGTGGCAAAATAAGTGGGAATGGTAATGTTACAAAAGGTAAGATGACATTTGAGGATGTCTACTATGTTGATCAGTTGAAGTACAACCTGTTAAGTGTATCACAGGTTTGTGACAAACGACATAGTATAATATTTACCAATACTGAATGTATGATCCTTGCTCCAGGGTTCAAGGTAGTTGATGAAAGCATGATACTACTTAGAACTCCAAGAAAGGACAATGTTTATTGTCTAGATATGGACAATGTTTCAAGTGATTCATCCCTGAACTGTCTTGTTTCAAAAGCTTCTGTGGATGAATCCTCTCTTTGGCACAGAAGGATGTGTCACATGAATTTCAAGACAATGAACAAACTTGTTAAAAACAACCTTGTAAGAGGTTTACCATCAAAAGTCTTTTCATGTGATGACCATTGTGTTGCTTGTCTTAAAGGCAAACAACACAAAACTTCTCATAAGTCCAAAGAGTTAAATTCAATTTCTTTTTGCCTCCAGTTATTACATATGGATCTGTTTGGTCCTACAAATGTTATGAGTATAGGTAAGAAATCTTACTGCTTAGTTATTGTTGATGATTACTCTAGATTTACTTTGGTATATTTTCTAAGGACTAAGGATGAGACAAGTGGACTGATCAAATCCTTTATTCTAAGAATTGAAAACCAGACTAATCAAAAAGTAAAAGTCATTAGATCAGACAATGGAACTGAATTTAAAAATCTTGATCTAAACACCTTTTGTGAAGAAAAAGGAATTGAGAGACAATATAGTGCCCCTAGGACTCCTCAACAGAATGGAGTTGCTGAGAGGAGAAATAGGACACTAATAGAGGCTGCTAGATCTCTGTTGGCTGATTCAAAACTGCCAATTACTTTCTGGGCTGATGCAGTTAATACTGCCTGCTATGTCCAAAACATAGTTCTAGTGGTCAAGCCAAAGAACAAGACCCCATATGAGCTTTTAAATAAAAGAAAACCCTTTATTGGATTTTTCAAACCTTTTGGGTGTCCTTGTACAATTCTCAATACCAAATCTCACTTAGGTAAGTTTGATAGCAAGGCAGATGATGGATTTCTTGTTGGGTATTCATCTCAGAGTAAGGCCTACAGAGTGTTTAACTCTTCTTCTAGAGTAATTGAAGAAAGTGACAATGTCAAATGCAATGAGAACACACCAAATCCTGTTGGGTCTGGTCCTCAGTGGCTGTTTGACATTGACTCACTAACTAACTCTTTTGGTTTCAGTAGTGATAATGATGCAGGTTCAGGAAGTGTAGGATCAGGGACTACACAAGTTCAAGAAAGTATATCTCAGTCTGTGATTTTTCCCATACCTAAAGTGGATCCTGTTGAAGACTGTGAAAAGGAGCCATCTACTGAACTAAATCAGAGTGAAGAAGAAAGAAGAGATGAGGAGAGTCAAGCACATAGAGAACCTGAAGGAGCTGCTGAAATCACCTCATTTGAGTTGAATGATTCCAATCTAGAGGTGGAACTCAATAAAGAACCTAGTCATCACACCAGAACACAAAAGAATCATCCTCCTCAGGTGGTAATAGGAGATATATCTTCTCCTATGATGACTAGAAATCAAAGCAGGCTGCAAGATATGCAAGACCAACAGCATACAGTGCTTTCTTGCTTTCTATCCCAGCTTGAGCCTAAGAAGGCTCATGATGCTATGAAGGAGTCCAGTTGGATAGAAGCCATGCAAGAAGAGCTACTGCAATTTAAGCTGCAAGATGTTTGGGATCTGGTAGACCTTCCTAAAGGTCAAAGAGCAATAGGCACAAAATGGGTCTTCAGGAATAAGAGAGATGAAAGAGGAATAGTAATAAGGAATAAAGCAAGGTTGGTGGCACAAGGGTATACACAAGAAGAAGGAATAGATTATGAAGAAATATTTGCACCAGTGGCTAGGATAGAAGCAATTAGATTTTTCCTGGCCTATGCTTCTTATATGAAATTCAAAGTCTATCAAATGGATGTAAAAAATGCATTTCTATATGGCTCAATTGAAGAAGAAGTATATGTCTGTCAACCACCAGGGTTTGAAAACCCAAGCTATCCAGACAGAGTATACAAATTGAAGAAAGCACTTTATGGACTGCATCAAGCACCAAGAGCATGGTATGACACTCTGTCATCCTATCTCTTGGAAAATGGATTTGAAAGAGGAGTCATTGACAAGACTCTATTCATCAAGAGAAAGAAGAAGGATATCTTGCTGGTCCAAATCTATGTGGATGATATTATCTTTGGATCCACAACAGACAACATGTGCAAGGAGTTTGAGGAACTAATGCATCAAAGGTTCAAAATGAGTTCTATGGGAGAACTTACTTTCTTCCTTGGACTCCAAGTTCAACAGAAGTCAGATGGTATCTTTATCTGTCAGTCCAAGTATGTGCAGGACATTCTAACCAAGTTTGGTTTCTCAGATTCAAAGTCTGCCAACACACCTATGGAGACACACAAGCAGATAACAGCAGATCTTGAGGGGGAGGATATGGATGTTCATCATTATAGATCCATGATTGGCTCTCTCATGTATCTTACAGCCTCTAGTCCAGATATAATGTTTCCAGTCTGTGTGTGCAAGATTTCAAGTTAGGCCAAAGCAATCACACTATCAAGCTGTTAAGAGGATATTCAGATATCTCAAAGGGCAACCCAGATTGGGACTTTGGTATCCTCATGACTCATCATTTGACCTACTTGCATACTCAGATAGTGATCTAGGTGGAGCAAACTTAGACAGGAAATCTACTTCTGGAGGATGTCAGTTTTTGGGTGCAAGATTAGTTTCATGGCAGTGCAAGAAACAAACCACAGTGTCCACATCTACAACAGAGGCAGAGTACATAGCAGCTGCAAGTTGTTGTTCTCAAGTCTTATGGATTCAGAATCAAATGTTGGACTATGGGGTAACCTTTCTACACACTCCAATTTTTATTGATAATAGCAGTGCTATTAGCATTGTTAATAATCCTGTCAAACATTCAAAGACAAAGCACATTGAGATCAGGTATCACTTTATAAGAGATTGCAATGAAAAGAAACTTATTCAAGTTGTAAAAGTTCATACTGATAACCAGTTTGCTGATCTATTCACCAAAGCCTTTGATGTGGGTAGATTCACTTTCTTGGTAACAAGTGTTGGAATGATCAACTCTGAATAAGCCCCTTCTCAAAAAGTGGTTAAATACCTGTATATTGTTTCTTCTTGGTGTTACTAATCTTCTTTTTCAGGAAATGTATAGCAGTACTCAGTTCATCACAAGCTTAAAAGTGTAAGTATGGTTAATACTGCCAGTATAGTTTTAATACTTCTAGTTAGCTAATACTGCTAGTGGTTAATACTGCTCTCAATTAATACTGCTAGTTAGCTAATACTGCTCTCAGTTAATACTGCTAGTTAGTTAATACTGCTAGTGGTTAATACTGCTAGTTAGCTAATACTGCTAGTGGTTAATACTGCTCTCAGTTAATACTGCTAGTTAGTTAATACTGCTCTAGGTTAATACTGCTTATGTCCCGAATACTATAAATACCCTTTGCCCGCCTAAAAAGTTCATAACGACTCTTTGCATACTGTCCACTTGCGCTCTAACCCCTTTTTCTCTCAAGTACCAAGTTTTCAGGCTAGAACACTCAAGCTCAATGGCATCCATGGCTTTCATTGACGAGCACAATGAAATCGCGATGCTCCAAAAGCCGAAACAAGCTGAAGGTTTTCACCAGATAGTCGACTTTCTGAAGTCCAGCCACATTGCTCATGCTCTCACTGTGTCTCCTACCATCTTCATAGAGCATCAGAGGCAATTTTGGGCCAATGCCACCATCGTTACTGAAGATGGTGTCCAAATGATCAAGACAAGGGTGTGTGACAAACCCTTGACAGTTACTGAGGAGACTATTCGCATCTGTCTACGTCTAGACGATGCTTCAAGTATTTCTTCTATCCCAAATGAGGATTTATTTTCAAACCTCACCAGAATGGGGTATGAAGGCCCATTGGGGATTTTCAAGTTTTTCAAAGCTAAGTTTTCACACCAATGGAGATTCTTTGTTCATACCTTGATGCATTGTATTTCTAAGAAAACAACTGGCTAGAGCCAATTTAGCAGTCCAATTGCCTATGCATTGGTATGTTTATCCACTGCTAGAAAATACAACTTTCCTCAAATGATCTTCAATGATCTTGTCTCAAATCTGGACAACAAGAATAGTTTATTCATGTATCCCAGGTTTGTACAGGCAGTTATCACTAATGAATTGATGGATATACCTCACTTTAATGGGGTATATGTACCTAAACCCCCTAAAGGCAAGGTTTTCTCAAACATGAGAAGATCTGCTGGGGACTCGGAAGGAGTTGACACCCCATTGTTCTCCACAATGATGGTGGTGTCCCACACTGATGAAGGTATGGCAGCAGGGTCAAGGCCCTCATTAGACATTCCCACTGCTAGCCAAACCCAACCTTCCCACTCTATATCTATCCCACAGTCCCTACTTCATAAGCCCAATTCTCCTATTACCCAAACTTACAAAAGGAAACAGGTAAAGAAGGTTCCTTCCCTTCTTGTACCTTCACCCACTAAGCCTTTAAGCCCTCTAAGGGAGGATTCTCCTTTAGAGAATATCTACAGGGAAACCACAGGGGTGTCTCCCAACCCCAAGGAGGTGCTCTCTGAGGTGGAGGTTGAGCATATGGGTGAGAAGGTTGCCACTACTTCTGCTAGCACAGAGAAGAACATTGGTAACATCTCTAAGACCTTCCCCATGGCAACTTTGGGTGAGCAATCATCCAAAGGTCCCAGGTGCCAAGAAACCACGGGGGTGGATAGTGCTTCTGCTAGGCAGAAGACTTCCATTAATAAAAGATCCTATGATCCTTCGAAAGAGGGTAATACTTCTGGAGAAGGTGAGGACAGATATAACTATCAAGAATTGATGGATGCAATGGGGAACATCAATATGGATGTGATCAAACAAGGCCAAGAGATTGAAGAGCTTAAACTCATAGTTCTATCACAACAAGAACAAATCATCAAATTGAAGCAAATGGTAAGGAAACTGAATCTGCAAAGGAAGAAGAAACAATTTGTGCTCAGAAGGAGGAAACCAGTGACTGATGCTCCCAAAAAGGGGGAGTCAGAATCTGATGCCAAAGCTAAGAGGGAGCAAGAGTCAAAACATGATGTTGAGGGGGAGAATGAGAAAGCAGCAGAAACAGAGCCAGCAGCAGAAACCATTAATACTGCCAGTTCAAAAGAAGCAGCATAAATGGTTAATACTGCTGAGTTGATAGAAGCAGCAGAAACAGTAAAAGAGGTCCTTACAGAGCTTGAGATTGCAGAAACACTCATCAAAGCCAAACATGATACTCCCAAGGTCACCTCAAAGGCCAAAGGAGTTGTCATAAAAGAAAGAGGTGATGCAGCAAAGAACTCTAGCATTGAGAAGGTGATGGGTAAAGAGAAAGGTAAGGCAAAGCTAGTTGAATCTGATAAACCAATGAAAAAGCAGAAGATGATTGAATCAGATGAAACTTTAGCTAGAAAGATACAAGCTGAGCTTGAAGAAGCAGAAACCATGCAAGTGCAAAAGGATAGAGAGATAACTAAAGCAATGGTTGCAGAGTTAAACAAAGCCTATCAACAAAGCTTAGCAACAGAACAAGCCAAGCAGAAAGCCACATCTTGGAGGAAGCCTACTAAGATCAAAATGGCTGCAAGGAAAAGACTACCTTCAAAGACATACCTGGGTGCTCAAGAGAGAAAGAAAATGATTACTTTCCTCAAGGGTGCAGTAGGTGTCAAGGTAGAGATGTTTTCAAAGATGTCTTTTGAAAAGCTCAAGAAGATGTATGATGCTGAGATGATAAAGCTTCAAGGGGATAATCTTGCAAGGGTTGAAATGGAGAAAAGAATGAAAGAAAGCAATGATTTCTTACAAAAACCATTCCCTCATGAGCAAGAAACTCCAGAGAAGGAAGCAACAATTGGTGAAAGTCTAAGGACTTTAAAAAGAACAAAGATGATTGCCAGGAGAAAGCCTACAAAGAAGCCTAGATTAGTGGAAGAAGAGGCTGAAAAGGTTGCTGAAAAAGAAAAGGCACCTGAGTCATCTACAATAAAGAACCTGCAAGTACTGAGGATGTCAAGATATACATGGTTGTGATGGACAAAGTGCCTAAACCAATTTCAGCAGAACCTGTAGGAGTTAAACCTCCTGAAGTCATTCACTGGGATGTTTTGGAAGTAGATGGCAAGGAGTATATCAGACTGAAGAGAAAAGATGAGAAATATGAAGTGTACAACACTTGGAACAAGATTGTCAGAATCTGCTCAAGGTCTGATATTGAAGAAATGTTTGAAATAGGGATGAAGTTATATGCAGATGAACTGAAAGCTCCAGTGATTTCAATTACAAAGTTGATAATGGAGTATCTGTGCATGATGTTCAAACCTGATGAAGTGGAGGAGATAATAAGGAATGTCTTTCAAACAGTGAATAATTGGACTCTATATGAAACTAGTGGAGTATATACAGTGACTTTGGATTTGAATCACACTGAGTACTTCCAAGTGGATAGAGTATACAATCATAGCAGACTAAAGTTTCATGCCATGCTGAAGAAGAAGCTAGGATGTATTCCAAATTCAGAAATGGCTAAATATTTGATCCAAAGAACAATTAATCAAAGTTTGGGATTGGATGCAAATACTGGAATTTAGGTCATGATGGAGTTTTGGGAGCATCTTGAAGAAGATCTGAAGAACTTGACTTCTCTTTCTAAAAGTCAAGTTAGGGGGAGATTGTTGGGAACTGAAGATGTGAACAAGTCTTTAATGCTGCTAGTTCAGAGTTACTACTGCCAGAGGACTTCAAAGATTAATACTGCTAAGTATTACTACTTCTAGTAGAATTAATACTGCTAGTCAAAGTTAGTGTTGCTTGAACAAAAGTTAGTACTGCTTAGCTAGTTAGTACTGCTAGAGGTTAGTGCTGCTTAGTAGTTAATGCTGCCAAGTTTGAGTTAATGCTTCCAAGGTGTTAATACTGCTTCTAAGATAATGTGAAGATAATGATGAAGAGATTGCGTTTAAAGATAAACATGGAAAGTTTGAAGATATTCATGGAAGATATGCTGAAGATATTTTATTAATTGTAATTATCTTTTGTCTTTAGTATATGTATAGAATTGATAGAATAGTTTAAAAATATATAGAATTCATTCTAAGTTTTTTTTGGTTTTTAGAGAGAGAATCAACCTCAAGGCAATATAATGGTATATCAACATCTCCAATTCCACACACAAACAATCTCATCTCCCTACCAAAACCACCAAAATCCCTTGTTATATTCCTCATTTTCTATATTCAAAAGCATCCTCATCGTCCTCATCTAGAAGTGGCTGGCCAACGGCTGCATCAAGCTCAACCTCATGCCTATAAAAAAACATCACCATCATTTACTTCATACCACACCAACACATAATTTTCTTAAAACTTAAAACCACAATTTATTTGGCTTACTGTTGTCGAGAAACAATGTCAATTTGCACTGTTGGGGGAGCAAGTGCAGGAGAGTCGACAAAATGCATAAGATCCCTAAAAGAACAATTTTACATACTGGTTCTTAAAAATATTCTCTAGTTAAAACTTATCTTATGAAGTTGATAATTGTTACCCAACAAGCTTTATGGCAAGATAGAGGAAAGGCATATCAAAGGTATCATTACTCTTGGCAGAGATCTCGTAATACTGCAAGTTCAATTTTCCACCGGTATCCCTGTATCCTAGCAGTAAAATTGAATCTTCCCAATGGTTGCTAAAGATGAACAAACATAACATCATCATTTATCCAAGTCCACAAACATAATATCACCATCACCAATGGTTATTTGTTAGATTGGTATTATATAAATATTATGCATTTTAAAAAACAATTAAATTCCCAACAGTAGCATCGGAGTAAAGACATGAAGAGAAAGACTCAAGAACAAAAGATTACACGTCTAAAACTGAACAATACTCAAAATAGTCATCATGTTTTAAGCCCCGTTTTGGCTCTGATTCCTAATGCTCTCATGTGCCACTGCTTGAGTCTAGCACGAAGAGTCCAAGTGACTATAGCATGTTCTATTGCAGTCTTAGTGAAGTTGAGGTGTGTTTACTTCAATCATGAAAGAGATTTTTTTAACTTTTAAGTGAAGTTGATCTAACACTTGTTTTTTCACGTTGGTCTTGAAAATTGAGACTTATACTTCAATGGTCAACTGGGATCATTGTATTGATATGTTGCACCCTTAAGCACAAAAGATTCAACCTAGAAATAGTTGCCAAACTAGGGAGCAGTCATTTTTGGGAAATACATAATAAACAAATTAAAACATAAAAAAAATACAATAATGCATTTCCAACAATAGATGTACAACTATAAGCCACAGCATAGAAGAGGGTAGATATTAGTGAGGTTTTATCCGAGAGCATAGAGAGTGCTTATACAATGGCATTCCAAATGTAAAAAAAATAATGCAATAAACTAATCGAACAGATAGGGCAGACACAGAGTCACCTAAAATTTAGAGATTTAAAACCCATAACAACCACTTAACATAAAAGAAAATCTTCAAACTATAAGGGGCTTGCATATAATCAAAAAACAACTATATGCAATTTTAGAGATGACAGATAAGCTATTGAAAGAAATGGAAGATTTCCAAATTTGCTAATTAGGTGTTGTTATTCAAAAGTTGCGAAAAGAGTACTCAGGTGGCTAACAAGATTTTTTTGTACTTTTGGTGGAAATGGAGTACTCTTTTAGTTACATTCCAACAACCAAAGTGTTTTTTTCCATTTTCGCATGTATTGTGGTTATTGAGGATCAAATTGCCAAGTATTATGGTTCAATATGATAATCACTCCTAAAGTCATTTTCAGAAAAACCTACACACAATCACATCCACCTATAATACAACCCAAAAAGTGCCTTTGAAAGAAACAACATTAGAGATACAATAAACATTGGTTTGAAAAAGGTGGACGAACCCATGGTTGAAAGTGGTTATAAGGAAGACCGATTGAAAAACATCGCATTACAAATGGGATTCCTCTTTGTCTCTTTCTCCCTCGTATTCTCTTTTCTCCCTGAAATCTATATATTCCAATTGTATATTCAGACTTTGTGCATCAATATGTATCCCTCCCTCCAAAAATCTGTTTCAGCAACTTGCTGACCAATTTACAGCGCATATTCATCGAACACAGAACCCTACAAACATTGCATATGAGAGAAATTCAAATAATTTACAGAAAAAAATACAGTTATGATATAAAATCAGGGGTGATATTACCTTTTTCTATGAGAACATGCGAAAGATCCACCTCCTTGTTCAAAGTACAAACACACCTTGAGAAGAAACACAGAACCATTTCTTATGATACTGGATCATTTTCTTAGGGAAGGGAAGAGGCAGACATTTGAGAGGAAATGGAATGGGGCGAGGATAAAATAGAATCTGCTAAACCTTAAACCCACCCCCAATAAAGCAATCCAAGTAGAAAGTTTGGACAAGATGAAGATGGAGCGATACATTTGTAAACAAACAAATTGAAAACAGAAATCGCAAACACTTACCTGAGATGAAGCGACGGAGAAGATGAAGATGGAGCGATTGATAACGCTTACTTGAGATGAAGCCGTATATATTGGGAAGATGGAAGAAGATTGAACCGACACCTTGGGCGGGCTTGGGGAGCTTCAATCGTCATCTGGGAATCGACAACATTAAAAGGAATCGCCTTGTGATCTGTGAAAGATTTTATGCATTAGTCGAGTTGTATCAAAGCAATTAAAACTTGTAAAGTTGGAAATTAAGTAAATATACAATAAAGGGTAGTACATAAGACTTAAAGCATTGTATTTAAAAAAGTAACCCAAATGCTTTATAAAGTAGTATAGATATGTATGAAAATTGTGTAAAAAAATAAAAATGTTTTTTAATTAAATTATTTAATAATATACTTTATTTGTGTCAGGTATAACTATTATATGACATATATAATTATCAAACAACTTTTAGGAAAACTTGTCCAGTCTTATTCTATCCAGTCCTAGTTGTATCAAACACAAAACAGTCATTTGTCTTTTCTAGTTCATAAACCAATTAACACAAAGAGGAAAACGATACAGGTTTTAAAAAAAATTGTCAAAAAATATAATAATATGATTTTTTGTTTTTGAAAACATAATAGATAATCAAGGAAACCACATGTTGTTGTAAAAAAATAAAATAATATGTTTTTTGTTTTTAAAAACATTCCATGATTATCTATTAGATAATCAAGGAAACCACATGTTGCACGATCTCCTAAACAAAAATTCCTAAACTACCATTTACTAACAAAATAAAAAGGTGAAATATAATTGGTCCAGATGGGTTAACAAAGTTAACACTAAAAGGGGCGTTTGGTTCACAGAATGTTTTTGGATGTAATGCAATCTGTTAAAGTAATTTGACTTTGAAAGAATTGGAATGGAATGTTGTCAGGTTTGACCACCTGTTTGGTTGACAGAATTAGAATGGAATCTGTTAAATGAATTGAAATTTTTCTGTTTGATTATTTTAGCACATAAATGATGAGAGAGAGAGAAGAGAGAGGAGGAGGAGGAGGAGGAGAGAGAGGAGAGGGGGGAGGAGAGAGAGAGAAGAGAGAGGGGGGAGGAGAGAGAGAGGAGGAGGAGAAAGAGAAAGAGTTAGGGTAAAGGGTAACTTTGAAATTATTAAAATATGAGATTTCATTCCATTGAAATCATTGGATTTTATGATGGAATGTTCAAATCCTATATCTATAGAATTTATTGGAATTCAAAGATTTCATCCATTGAAAAGCTTAAACCAAACAAAGGAATGAAATTTGGTCAAAGGAATTCAACATTCCAATTCTACCAGATTTCATCACATTCTGCGAACCAAACTCCCCCTAAAACCTTGGTTAACAAAAGAATGATCATCTCTCTCTATCTATACTAGTGTTGGGCCCGTGCATTGCACGGGAAAATAAATTTTTTGTTGGAATATTGAACCGAGTTAAAATAAAACGTAATTTATCTGTTAACAGTTAATGAAATACAATGTGAAAAACGAATGTATTTTCATAAGTGGTTAACTTGCATATATTCTTAATCATTTGTTATTATGAGTTTGTGCAATAATATTGGTAATAGTTTTGTATTATATTATTTAAAACTCAAACGACATGTCTCACAACATATCACTATTATTGAAATAATTATAAATATGAACATACGTTTTTACAGATTTTGCAATTTTTCTGAAACCTCCTCGACAACACTTGACAATCACTTTGAACGTATAAATCTGTAGATTAATCAATAACATTCAACCCACATCAAATATGACAAAAAAAAAATGACTTCTATCTTTTGTAACCGACAGCTCAACTGGTATACTTCAAATTCACTCAGTACCACTTGAAAATTTATCTGAATATTGACTTCAAGACCTCATAGTATTAGTCGATAAAAATAAAAATATGTATATATATTTTATTTCCCTACTTCGAAAAATATGATTGTGGGTTTTGAAAAATATAAACAAATCCTCAGTAAATAAAATAAAATATAAAAAAGTAGTGTTTCAAATAAACAAAAATATAGTGGAATATCTTTTGTTCAGTTGCAGGTTCCGCCATTGACACCCGACCGTTTGTCTTCTTCTTGCACTCGGATGATACATAGAGAAGCTATATATATATTTATAGTGAATGTAGATAATATTTTAAAATCTTTTATTTTCATTTTTGATTTTACATTTAAATGTAAATATATTAAAAATATGGAAGAATATTTTTATATCTACATCGTTTCTATTTTAATTTCTTTACACTTGGTTAATTTTGAAAGTATTGCGGAATATTTTTATTTTAAAGAATACGATAATTTATTAGTGTATCTCGTTATTTTTTATTTTTAATTCATATCAACATTCTTTTTTCTTCTTTTAATGCTCGTGAAAAAAAATACGTGTAGATTTTATATTATGCTAATATAAAATACGTGTAGATTTTATAAAATAAAATAGATTTTATATTAGCAAAAAAAATACGGAAGAAAAAAGAGTTTATATTACATCTCATTATGTAAAAAGATTTTATAAAATAAAATATGAAAAAAGATTTTATATAATAAAATATGGAAAATTCATTATGAGATGTAATATAAAAAAATACGGAAGAAAAAAGATTTTATATTACATCTCATTAATATAGATTTAAATGTAAAATCTACATTTAAAATAGATTATGCTAATATAAAATTTATTTTATAAAATACTCCACCAAAAAAATAAATATTTATATTAATAAATGAGTATCCATTCCACAAATAGATGATTATGTGAGATACTGTGCTTGGAAAGGTTGTACCAAAGTATTAAGAAATTGTAAATTAAGTAATTGACTTTAATTAGTTGTACTTTGTGCTTAAAATGTTGTAATTAAGAGTTTTTTATATCGTTTTTATAATATAGTATCTATATATTGAAAATAAGTATGCAGTAGAGTTTTTTTCAGAGAGTTGGTGAAAATATGTCAGAGAAAATATGGTGGGTAAAACCATCACCGATGGCCATTTTCAAAGACGGTTCACCAACGCCCAGATATCACCGACGGGTAATATTGCCGAAGGATCATCGGCGACTAATATTACTGACAGTTCACCGACGGTTGGTGTGCTCAAAATTCCGACTAACCCAACCAACCCAGTTCACCCCCGGTAAGTGTGAGTGAAGACTCTTACCACGATTAGCGCTTACCGGAAAATTTGTTGCATACTATACCGTTTTGGTGGACCAAAATTTTTCCCCTTAAGTAAGTGATAGTGTTAAATTTTACCGCTAAACACTTACCCGATAAGGTAAACGACCCCTAAGTCCCTGTTTGAGTTGCTTTCACGACATCTAAAATGAACATACCAAGTTTTAGACCAAACTTATTTTTTTGTACCAAATATTTTTTGATGGGTACACCAAAATTTGTATGAAAATGATATTATGACCGATAAAAAATAAAATTTGGTGTAACACAAATCATTTACACGTTTTTTGTTACTTTAAACATTATGTTTGGTGTTAAAGTCATATTGGAAATAAATTTTTGGCAGGTGAAAGATGATATGAACTTCATAATTTTTTTTGGCAGATGACAATTGTAAAGACAACTTCTGTTATTGGGTCTTTAGTAGAACTATGGCAAAAGCGAATGGGACATCCTTATGAGAAAAGTGTTGAAGTTGTTTTTATCATGTTAGTAATTCTATGGACGGTTTTTCTTTGAAGGCATTGTTTAACAAACTAGCTTATAAGCTATAGCTTGTAGCTTACAAGCTAGTTTTTCAAAACGCTAGTTTCAATAAGCTAGCTTATGGTCATCCAAACATATACCAGGAAAAAAAAAACTAGCTTATAAGCTAGCTTTTTTTGCCAAACATAGCCTAAGTGATAATAAATTGACACAGATATTTAAATGAGTTGATTATTACTTTTGGGGTCGTTACAACACTTCATCCTCTTATGGAGTACGCTATTTCTTGATATTGGTCGATGATTTTTTCTGTATGGTTATGTATGTTGATTGATAAACGACAGATGTTTGAACTTATCATGATATTCATTGCCAAAGATCGAGCGGGAATTTCCCTTCCTGAATAGCAAAGTTGTTAATGGTGACCCAATCTTTACCTCTGATGTGTGGGAACTTAAGGACAACTTGGAAGAGTGGAGTCGCTCGTTGTTTAACGCGTTGATGTTAATGCGTGTGAGAAGAAAATTAAGTAGGTACGGATGCATTTAGCCCACTCCTTCTGAATTTGCAAAATTACATTTAGGGGTTGTTATATGCAGACCTTGGTTAACATCAGGTAAAATTATGCATTGAAACTGTAGAAAAAAAGGTTTGATGTTGATGGGTGAAAGAAGGAAATCAATAGGAAGGGGTGCATTTATTATAACACTTACATTTATATATATAAACAAGTCTGCAAATAGTCATCATCAGTTTGATTGAACTATAGTGAAGACTTCAAACACTATAACATCTTAAATCTAATAACATCATCAAACACTTTGGTTATCTTGGATGGGTACCAATTTCAGATTGCCACCATAAACTTCTGGAAGCTGGCTCTCATCAATGTCTTTCAGCAGTGTTGATTTCAGATGTTTGTTCTCAACAAATGTGATCTGAAAGTTAAACATATATATACATTCATACTCTATCTCTATAGTTTACCAGTCTAATGGCTAATGATAACAAGCAGTTGTTATCAAGACTGAGAAAAGCTTACCTTTTTCTTCGTTTTTTCGTCAATAAAAGGATAAACCATCTTCCATACGGTCATAAATACGTACGGAACGTGCACGATAAACAGTTTTCCGAGCCTTTCGGGATAATAATCCTGTTATAATCATCAATGTGGTACATCACAAGCTGATTGATACATATCTACCTTCTTTAGGTAGCTATTAAGAGGAAGGTTCAAACGAGAACGCTAACTATTTAAGAAAACACAAATCATGTACAAAATCATATATGATTTTGTACATGAATCATATATGATTTGTATGCACTTGGTCGTTCTCGTGTTTTCTTAAATAGATAATGTTCTTGTATGAACCCACCTCTAACCATTAATGAGCGTTATCTAGGGGAATTGTCCAAAATAGCCATTTTGGCCGAACTGAATGAAATAGTCAAGATTTCACAAGTAGTGCTTTCGCAACTTGCAGAATCCACTTTTATGAATATAATATTCATACAACATTAGACTTTCCGCAAGTTGCGAAAGTGCTACAAATACGAACGTGACAAGAGTGGCTTTCGGGTTTACTTTATTTAAACTCAATTTTCATACACCAATAATTAATAACATACATAAATATTAACCATGAACATTTTCCTAAATTCGGGTTCGGCAAAAGCAGTGACAAGTGATGTTATTAGGATTGACGTCCTTCATGCCTAAAGACGGAAATTACATAATTTGCTTTGAAACCAAGGAACCATAACCATCGTTGTCTTAATCGTTTTAGTACTTCGTTTGTATTTGTAGCACTTTCGCAATTAGCAAAAAGTCAACTTTTTGTGAATATTATATCCAAAAAAGATGGATTTCGCAAGTTGCGAAAGTGCGACTTACGAACTCTTGGTTGTTTCTATCAATTGATTGAAAAGGTGGCTATAAAGTAAAAAGAGAAGGCCAAAATGGCTATTTTAGGCAATTTCCCCATTATTTATTGAAAGGTGGGTGAAGTTTATGTGAATATAGTTGGGTCATTCATTCATCAAGTGCATCTTGTAGACCTCATGATCCATGACCCTTAAAAACATTGTGATCTTAATTAACAAAAAGGGTGTTCCTCAAAACACAAAGATGGCTGCAAACCTGCAAAATAGCGAGTGCCGCAAGATACCCACGTATATCGCTACACGAGTACCCCCATCCTTGAAGATCTCCGATAACCACAAACTTCTCCTGGCCTAAAGGCATCCTGGTGTTCACATTTCACATATCGCTTATCGATCTTTATCATAAAATTTAACCCCTAATTCGGATCCCAAAAAGGAACGAGAAATTGTACCTGGAACATAATTTTTCTAGCCCAAACACCACAAAACCTACAAAAAGATTGCGATTAATTGACAAACATGTGAAAACTCTTCGTCTTAGGCTGATAAACATGTGTGTTGAGTTCGAGATTGCATACGTTTGAACTCTTCTAGACCTCCTTTTTTGTTGCACTGATGTCTACCTCCAAACACGACTGCGATTGGGCGTCCGTTTTTATCTGATCCTTGCATGAACATCTTGTTTTGTGCGATTTCGTTATGGATTTCTGATACAGGGATAGACCCATCTGGGATAAATGTTTTCCTCCATTTCAAGTACTTGAGAAACATGGCACAAGCTTTTTCGATGTCTAGATCACGTGCACGAAGAAACCGTCTGATTGTAACATCATCACACTCCTGGAATACAATTCAATTCAAGAAACTTCACAATCAGATTGATTTAAAATCAAGGTGATCTTGCTAACAGTTTTTCAAGATTTCTTTAGCATATTTGAACTGATCTGCACCATTTATAAACCCTCTGGTTTTAAGTTCTTTAGATTTCACATAACTTTTGACAAATCACTTGAAGGCATTTGAAAATTGAACCCTCAAACTCCTTACAATCTTGACAAATTTTGATGCAATAAACTACATATGATGACATTATATCCACCAAAAGTCTTGGCAAACAGTCAACATTAATTCTATGATGGCATCCTAATGAAGTTTATTGCATCAAAATGTACTTTTTTGTTCTTGTGATTTTCTTGGGTTTACCATTCAAATCCCAATAGTCAATGTGATAGACTTTTCTCCCTAGAAAATAGGATCAAGATTCATGAATCAATTGTTTAGAAATATCAAAGGGTTTTAACTACACCATGTGATGGGAAAAGATATATCTATATAAACTGGGGTAGTTGCAAACGGTGCAAACCGCAGATTTCGTCGGTCAAGTTAATGAAATTATTTCATAAAATTATTTAATTTGAAGAAATTGTTTCATATAATTCTTTTCCTCCTGAACTTGTTTCATATATTTGTGTTTTTATGTAAAAATTAAAAAGTTTCATCAAAAAATATACGAAACAATTTCATTAATCGATTTCATCACCTTAACCAATGAAATCGACCCGTTTGTAAAATTAGGATGATTTGCATTTCATCTCTCATATATAGAGAGAGAGAGATCTTCAAAGAATCTTAAACAACTTTTTCACCAGTCTTGATTTTGTCTTGATGCCATTGGCTACCCAGAACAATTTTTTAGGATTTCTAGAGAGAGAAAGAGAGAGAAGAGAGAGAGACCTTGGAAGTGGGATCATGGTTTTCAAGTAAAGCTCTCATTTTGAGAATTTTCTTGTGCTCTTCTTGACTGCTTCCATCCTCACTCTGTGTTTTCTCTGTTTCTGTGTAAATCTTGCATTGCTCCACCACTGTTTTCCCCTCCATCAATTTGGGTTTCTCTCACTAAACCCTAAAACTGAAATTAAACTGGAGAATTAGGGGGTTTGGATTCTTTTTCTACATGTATGTATATATAAATATATTTGTATTTATGGGGTTCTTGAAATTTATAGAGATGAATCTTGATCAGCTGCTGGTTGGTGCACCACTGCCACCACAATCAGTGTGCAACACACCCACCAAATGACTGAATCACCCTTTATTGCTACTAAAAATAGAGGGCAAAAATCATGTTCATAAATTTAACGAGTAAAAAAAAAATGGGAGATGGGGAAAGAAGACAAAGAAATTTGCCCCTTGGAAGCCTAATTCTGAACCCAATTGATTATGTATCCCAAAATTCCACACACACGCACATATATAGATACATTGATATATATATATATATATATATTATTTGTATGTATGTATATGGTTTGACTTTTTCCTAGAAAGTTTTGGTTGATCCACCTTTTATGACTTGTATTTTATGAGGTAAAAGTAGTATCTAATTGTTTATGCTTGCAAAAAGACGATTATAATGACGAAAACCAGCCTATAGAGAACGACATTTTCTTGGGGTCAATGAGTTAGAGCATCTCTAATAAATTCTTAAAAAAAAAATCGAAACAGAGGAACAATAGTCAAAATTTTCAAAAAAAATTGCAACTATCTCTAAGAGATTCTTCATTTTGCAGATAAATCATTGATTATATTATAAAAATATTCTATATATTTAATAAAATAGTATTTCTCTCACCTAAATATTTCATTTCAAAGTTTTTTATTGGTGAGATATAATAAAAAATCATTTCTCTCTATTGATAATCATTTTTTGGAGATATCTCCAAATTTAGA
The DNA here is from genome assembly GCA_023525745.1 of Arctium lappa. Classification (NCBI taxonomy): domain Eukaryota; kingdom Viridiplantae; phylum Streptophyta; class Magnoliopsida; order Asterales; family Asteraceae; genus Arctium; species Arctium lappa. The sequence goes on from CM042048.1 coordinate 148,376,973, forward strand.
GAAAATTACGTTCTCTCTTCTATTTTCTCTATTTTGGAGAAAGTTAATGGAGATTTTGTTGAAGCAAAAATTTGCTCAAAATATTTATTTTTTCTATTTTGGAAAAGCTGTTGTAGTTGCTTTTATGTATGGAAAAGGGTTCGAGTTATTATCAACTAACTGATTACTTAATTTTATAGCTTTCCTTTCATAGTCAGTGGTTGTATCCACATGTAAAATTGTTAATGTAGCCATGAGGCGTGCATGAATATATATATATATATATATATATATATATAGGGAGGATCATGCAAGAAGTAAACTAAGGGGTTGTTTGACAGTTACTGAATGGTTTAGTGCAGAATGATTAAGTGGTCTGAATGATTAAGAGTTTTTTATGACATTGTGTAAAATGAAATATGGTTGTTTTCTAATTGTTCATAATGAAATCAGGGCTCTTAATGGTTAAGGGAGGGTCAGAATACTAAATCATTAAGAGGATTTTGAAACCATTAAGAGGCAACACTTTTTTTTGCCAAACAAGATTTACCTCTTAACGATTCAGAGGTTGCTTCTTAATGGAACCATTAAGAGGTAAACAAACAGCCCCTAATTTGCGAGAAGACAAGAAGGAATGTGGGTCACATAATTTATTAATTAAAAAAACTATAAATAAAAAATAAAAAATAGTTTTAGAAATTAGGATAATTATCATTTTAAATTGGATAAATCCTTAAAACTCTCATTATATCTTTTAGATTTATTTATTTTGTAATTTTAATTATTTATTAAAAAAATTTCTAAATATACTTTTAATAAAAAAAATCAAAATTTTAACCAAATATCACACGTGATATCATTATATGAATATTTATGCATATCACATATCATATTATTACATGTGATAGTTATATATATTTTAGTTAATCATATGTGATTATGTATATTTATATTTATAGATCTTTTTATGATATAATATTATCACATATGATTATGCGTCATTTATATTCAGACATATATTATCATATGTGATATTTACAAAAATCCACCTAGTGGGATCATATGTGATACATAATAATATATCACACGTTAAACGAAGTTAATCACATGTGATTCAAAACATAAATCTAAAAAATAGAGAAATAAATGGTGAAATAAATAATGAATTAGTTATGGATATCACATGTGATATTTGATGAAAATTATGATTTTATCTAGAAAATAATAATATAAATTTGATAAAAAAAAATTATGAATTAATAAAAAAAAAATTTAAAAGATATTATGAGATTTTTAAGGATTTATTTAATTCAAATTGTAATTATCTTAATTTAAAAAAAAATATTTATGTTATTTTTTAAATTAATAAATTATGTGGCTCTTATTCCTTCTGGCATTCTCGCAAATTGACTAACTTCTCGTTTGAACATGTCCCTATATATATATATATATATATGATCGATGTTATGTATTACTTGATTAAGGGGTTGTTTACTAACTGCTGACCGGACTGACTCGGTCAGCAGTCAGAGTGTTTACCAAATCCCGAATCTGACCGAGATCTTACCGAGCCAGATCCAAAATGATGCTTACCCGGTCATTACCCCAGTCAGATTCACGATTCCAGACCTGCCCTTCCCAAAGTGTGATTAGGGTTTTTCTCGCTTCTCGTCGCTCTTCCGCCGTCGCTCCTCCTCCGCTGCTCCTCCCTTCGCACCGCTGAAAGTGGTTAAGATAAAATCAACAATCGGAAGTCAGTGAGGTTGAAGTTGGCATCGCCGAAAGTGGAAGCATGGAGAAGTAATTTCCACCGGATCTGTCATCACCTACGGCGAAATCTTGATAACGACGACGACGGTGTAACGACGGTGGATCAATCGCCAGGATCTTGTTACCGACGGCGGGGCAGGACGCAATGGTGTGATCTTTGTGGTTAATGTGTTGGTGGTGGGTGGTGGTAGTGGGAATGTGGGTGGTGGAGGGACGACGGCGCAGTGACGGAGGTCTTGACGGAGGAGAGATGAGAAGGGAAAGTGCAGAGGTCTTGGGAGGAGGTCTGGTGTTTGACTATTGAACTTTTCCTTAGGGTTTTCTATTGTATCTATATGTTAAATTTGACCATTTTTTAAAGCATAATAGTCTCTCTTTTTTTTGTAGTTTTAAAATTAATTAATTATTTAAAAAACATGAATCCATCCATTAAACAATGGATAATAGAAATGATTATATATTTATATCTAATTTTAACATCTAATTGTAAAAGGGCTATAATGGTCATTTTTTATTGGTAAGCACCTACTAGAAAAACACTTGGTAAACATTTTTATCCGGATAGCACTTACCCAAGACAGCACTTACCGGAGACAGAACTCTTACCCAAACAAAACTTACTCGGTAAGAGTTGGTAAACAGCCCCTAAGTAATTAAGATCTGGTTGTTATTGTTCTTTAAACAATTGTATTTTATTTTAGTTTTTGGTTTTTAAAGAATTTAATTTTTTAAACAAGCGAACCATAAGATTTAAAAAAAATTAGCAAAAAAATTAGACTTTTTTTTCCTTCAAGTCGAAAACAATAATTTTTTCATATTTTTTCCTATCTAAATTATTAAATGTGTTCAATTAATAATTACGTCTTTTATGACTAATGAATATTGCATTTATTATAATATTAAAAAAGAATGATTTTTTCGGGTCACAAAAGAAAATAGTTAATTTTGAGTAGATGTTACGTGGCTTATAAATGTCATGGCTTATTTATTTTAACAACTATTTTTGGCAAAATGTAGATATACCTAGATGTAGTTGCACCTGCACCTACTCTACATTTAATATTTTTAATTTTTAATTGAGAAAATAATTGATTTACGTATACTTTTAAATGATAAATTGCTTAAAAATGTAACGTATTTATTTTCTTTTATATTTTAATTAACATATTTTCAAAGCCTTGATTGGGTTATGTTTTATGTCATCTTAAACATTTAGGTAACTAGTTTACATTTGAAATTGTAACATATGTTGGTTCGATTTTTATTACGTATCTAGATATCCAAGTTACTATTGAGGCTGAGGGATGAAGAAAAATCTAGAGCCTATTTCAAGATTATCTCAATTCATCCCCTCATGAGGAATTGCCAAGCCATTTGACTCTTCAATGCTTCTTCTCTAGTAGATAATTTACGTAGTATATTGTTGTTGAAGTTTATACAACCTCAAGATTCATGCAAACAAATTGTAACAACCCAAAATCGCCAACAATAGTTTAAAGATAAAATTCCAGCAAAAAAGGTCCCACATGCTAATTACAAACATTACAACATACTAAATACAACGATAAATATGACTACAACTGAGATATACCTAGTCTACCATAACTTCGGGCTTCCACGATACCCCTCCCATCGATCCATGAACGAACTTCTGCTAAACCCTTACCTGAAATGGGTTTTAGTTTTGAAAAACGAGGGTTAGACCATGAGGTCTAGTGAGTTCCCTCTAATAACAACAGTCGCACAACAAAAGCATTTAAAACAGTTTAAAGGCATTTATAATAATTTTCCACTTGATAACATTTAAACTTTCAATCGCAAAACCACACATGTAGTCGGTACATTGAAGTCACACCACCCATGACAACGTGTCAGTCTCATTATGCCTTAACTGGAACACACTCTCCATGGCATAATCGGGACCCCCCCCCCCCTCAACGTGAGCACTGGCGAAACACACCCTCCGACTTAGCCGTTACACACACCCCCTCCCAAATGTATGCATACAAAATATCTCAACAATAACAACATATCAAAACATGCAATTCATATAAAGACCAACATGCAATTTCATAGTATCTTACGCATTTTATTATGAAACACAATTCAACACGTTTTCGGTTAGAAAGACTCACATGGATCTCCCGCGAAATCTCCCTTTCTACCGACTTCAACCTTTATAACAAACACCTACCAAGAAATAAACAGAACGGTAAGGTATCTGAACCCCAAAAGTACTCACCTAAGTCCTTTACTTAAAATGGGTTTGGCCAAGGGCCTCCCCCTCCCGGCTCTCCTCCCTCTCACCGACTCCCAGCTCTCTCTCTTTCTCTCTCTCTCTTGCTCTCGCTCGCTCGCTCGCTCTCCCCCCTCTCTATCTCTCGGCCGACTCCCGACTCCATACCAGGTCACCCGACTCTCGGGTTCCCCCGGTCCCTACCCGCCTCCCGGGCCTCACATCCCCCCGGCGCCCCGACTTCCGGGTCACCGCCCGAGTCCTTCCTCCCCAGGGACGGACCCATAATTTTTTTCATACGGTGGTACCATATAATATAGACAAAAAATAATTACAAAAAACATGGTTTTTTTATCGACGTGTCTTCATCTTTTTACCGACGTTTAATATTGTCAGATGTGTTTTTAGCCTAATTCCATAATTTCGAGGGATTTTTTTTTCCAGTTTTTTGGTTGATTTCGATAGTTTCTTTTGGTTTTTTGGTTGATTATGAGGTATGGTTGCACCTTCACCTCTACAATCACCTTTTTCTTCAATTTCTTCCCACTTTGCTTGTTCCTCCCTTTTGCTCTGATAACCCTTAGCCTCTTCTAACACCAAATGAAATGAGGAATAGGAGTGCTAGGGTTAAACCCCTTTTTCTAACTTTTACACAAGGCCCCTTGCACTTTGGGCCTAATAACAACCACCCTCCCAAAGATCCAATCTTTACAGAAAAACCCATATATTACAATATCCTCCCCTCAAAAGAATTTCGTCCCGGAATTCCATCGTCGAACAAACTCGGGTATTGGGACCTCATATCCTCCTCCACCTCCCAAGTTGCCTCTTGCCCTTTATGATGTTGCCATTGCACTTTCACAAGGCGGGTCTCCTTTGTCCTGAACTTCTTCACCTTATGGTCCAAGATGGCCATTTGTTCTTCTACATAACTCGACTTTTCATCCACTTGAATGTCTCCCAATGATATGACCACATCAGTTTCCGCTAAACACTTCTTCAGGGTTGACACATGAAAAGTAGGATGGACACCCTGCAACTCCTCGGGTAAATCCAGTCTATAAGCCACCTTTCCCACTCGTGCTATTGTAGCGAAAGGCCCGACACACCTAGGCCTCAACTTTTCTTTCTTCCCAGAATGATCCACATCCTTCCAAAGCGAGACTTTTAACATTACCTTGTCCCCTACTTGGAACTCAAGACTCATACTTTTCAATCTAATCAACTTAGCTCCACTTAGTCGCCCAAGCCATTTTGATCAATTTCATAATCGTAACATATTCATCGGATTCACCCCTCAAAAACCACAACTTTCTTATGTCGGAAAAGATTCGTCTAACATACTTGTAAGTTGTAACGTCTCCAACAACTAAACCAGATATTTTCTGCTTCACCCACACACCTGGACTACCGTTTTTTTTTAAACACACCACGTTAAGGCTTTCACATACAATTTCACTTCTTAAAGAAATAATTTTACCAGAGTCAACTCCTCCGACAACATGCATTCCTGACAAAAATAATAACCACTCAACTCGCCAACATAACATATAGTCAACCTTAGCTATCACAGTAAACTCACATTTATGAGTTTCTTCATCCAGTAACCTGTCATTGCAAAGTAACTTCTCTCAGTATGGCATATGGCTAATGCAAAAGCACTTTCTTTCCCGAACCGCACCGATCACAAGCCAACGGTGTTACTCAACTCATACGCATTATACATACATCGCCCCAAAGGTCATCACCCCATTCCCACATAAAAAGAAGAGAAATTCCACATTTCATCACCTTCATAGTCCAATATCTCCAACTGAACGAATCATAATGACACCCACGTCAACTTCTCATCGCATCTAACAATCGTCCGATCATATTTGTAATAAATTCAACCTTTACTCGCGCAACAAGGAGTGACCATGCCCACCAAAAACTATTCCAAATAGCTTAACACTGGATGACAGGTTCACTTGGAACCTTTTCCACACAATACCAAGTCTGACACAAAGGTCTTTCACTCTGAGCACTTTTCATCCACCTACCTGTTTCCACCTTCTCGAAAACCTCAAACATGATATGACCTAAATAAAGATATGGAAAAATGTGTTTTAAACTAAGACTAATAGTTTTCTAAGACTTCTACTTATTTGATAGTCAACCCTTATTCTATGGGATTTTGGTAAACCTAATGTGAAATTAGGATCCGGTGAGATTTATGTATTGGGTTGATTAATAGTAATCTTTACCTTTGAAATGGGATGTATGGTATTATTGTTGATGAGGTTGTGTTTATAAAGTTTCCTAAATGATGGGAGTTAAGACCCATGTTAATAACCTTATATATGTGATTTGGTTTTAAGACTTACATACATGATTAATAATATCTGTGTTAGCATGTTTTGGTATTTGGTCTTAGTGCAATGGATCCATAGGCACAGTGTTCCTATGTCCCGTTTTGGACATTAGGTTCACCACTTTGGTACGGAATAGGCATCGGGTTCCATGGTAAGTAAGGTGTGGGCCTATACGGTCGGGCAGTGTCCCATGGGCAGTAAGGTGTAATTCCATTATGCACGAGTTCCCATTTTGGAACTCTCAAGAATAGACCTAGAGGGGTTGACTTGATATTTTCGAGCAATAGACTTGGAGTAGTTGAGCTCATTATGTGATTAAGGTATTTGTACCATATAATATTCACTAATAGTTTGATTGGCTTGATTTGATTTGATTTAGCTCACGACTAGATCGGTCGTACGACTCCAAATGGGTTTATTATTTATTATTCCATTTAATTGTTCTCACTAGGCTTTAGCCTAACGCTTGTTCTTTGGTTGTCCTGTACGGCAAGTCATTCTAGCGGTGGGACTCGTCGGGATTGAGTGGACGACCTTGGGGTCGAGAGCGGTCTTTTTTAAGATACATTGACCATTACATGGATTTTAGAAGATACACATTTTGGGAGAATAGCAACACCCGATTATAATCTATCTTGACCAAGTTAGATTTTTAGGTTGTTGAAATTTATTCTTCATTTGATTGGGTTGTATATGTCTTACCTTATTTCCCCGTTTTGGGATGACACTTTGGTTTAGGTTGTTTCTACCGTATATGAGAATTGGTTGTCCCCATTTTAGGGTGAACATGTTTATCCTATTTATAGACGTTATATTGCCGAATTTTCAATTTTTAAATTCACTCCAAATTTTAGGATGTTACAGATGATAATTAGATTGGATCGGTTTAGTTTTATCAGATTCTAGACTGTCATCCAAGAACCGACCGATTCAATTGGGTGTTGAAAATTTAGATCCGATCTTATCCAATTACAATTGGATATTCGATAATGTTCGATCAATTCTAATTAGATCGATCGGTTTAAATTAGATCAGATGACTTTTTGCACACCCCTAACGGGGAGGACTTATAAAACTTCTTCACCAAGTCCAATCTATAAAAGCTAGTTTTAGATGGCGAAATCATAGAATTTGTTTGGTGTATGTGAGTTATCAACAAAGGAAATCACTCATAAAATAAGAAGCAAATGGTGTAAAGGTTTGTTAAGACAAAAACAAATAATCCGGTAAAAGATATTGTAGCACAACCAGTAAGAAGTCCTATAGTACCACAAAATGGTATTATAGTATTGTCACAGTTAAATAAAGTCCATAATGTAACACCTGTATTTTATTCACCTTCGTGTTATGTTTTAATCATTTGTTTTTAGCCTTAAATCTAATTATTTAGTGAGGATTTCTATGGTTAATGTGTTGGTAGAAAGCCTCACGAGAAAAACCAAGAAAACGGTTGAAACAGGAGATTTTGGGGTTGCGACCCACCCCGCAACCTCAAGTCTCGCTGGTGGTCCCGTAACTCACTGTCGAATTGGCCGCTGGGGTGCGCAGCCCACGCCGCAAAGTCGCGTATAGTGCGGACATGCGCATTAAAGTCCGAATTTTGGGTTTTTCTCTCATTTTTCCATCTACATCATTTCTCCTCCAAATTTACCTCTTCTCCCTTAATTAAAGTAGATCAAGGAAGCATTTAAGGTACTTCTCCAACCTTTTCAAAGAGGTTTATCAATATCTAAGCTAGGGATTGAAGGCTAGGACTCAAGAATCCAGGTGTTCGTCTTCATTTTTGGGGTTTTCTTGATATTATAGGTTTTCATCAAAACTAGTATTGTGAGTTCATCCTATAGTTTTACAAAACTATATATATGTTAAAATATTGCATTTTAGTTCCTCAAAGCTTTTATTTCATGTATTTCACATTTAGGTAATTTTGGACCAACTATGTCAAATTTGGGATTTTGGGAACTATGTTTTTTGATGAGTTAAGTGTGGAGAATGTTTTTATGTACATGAGGGATAATTATCTCCCCGTTTTGATGGGTTTTGGAATCAAAATTTTTTAAAGTAGTCTTAACTTGGATTTGTTGGTATAAATGGGGATTTTTCCCACTTGATGACCATTTACATATGTTTGTTAACATGTTGGATATTGTTGGACATGTCTAGATGATTGTATATTGGACTATAATCTAATGGATCCATTGGCATAGAAGTCGATTTTATTTAATATGTATGGGACGATATCCTCTATTTGTAACTTGAAATAGGCATTGGGTCTTCATAGGTAATAAGGTGTGGGCTCTTGGAGTTGGGCATCGGCCATTAACCAATATAATGTAATTTCAAAGTGGATGAGGTTAACTTGGATTTTGGAGATCTCAAGATATAGATCTAGTGTGGTTGAACTTGGTGACTCCACAAGCAATAGACTTGGAGTAGTTGACTTGTTAACTCATTAAACTATTGGAGTGGTTGATCTTAATGAATGTTAATCCATAAATGATGCTCATATAACATGGATATATGACTTACTTTTGTGTTCCGTCACTATCAACGGTAAATCAGGTCTCTTCCTTCATCATAAGATGTCTTGTTCTCTTCCAAGGGCAATAATGGTTTAACTTGTTAAATTGTCTAGATTTATGTTTTCGGTTTTAATATTTTATATTTTTATTCTATAACTGTTTGAACTCACTAGGCGTAAGACTAAAACTTTTTCTTAAAATGACATGTATATCAGGATCTCTGAGGGTGGGGTTCCGAAGGCTTGAGCGGAGTGATTGGATGCCAATAGAGGCACTTTTTGGGAATGATAGCTTTTGCCATTTTGGTGTAACATTTTGACAGGATTATTTTCATGATGATAATGACAACCCATCCGTAATCTGAACTTAGTCTAGTTTAGATTAGTAGGTTGTTAATTATCATCTATTCCTTTGAGTTGTACACGTTTTACAACTTCCCTATCTTGGGTGATTTCTATTTATAAAGTTATTTTCTGTATCGACTTTACGGTTTAAATTTACTCTTATTTTAGGGGAATACACATAAATGTCCAAATTCTATATCCAGTTCCATAAACAATAAAAGTGTAAAATAATTTAACGAAAGACTCGAATATTGGATTTTGGGAAAATAAAAATAAAGAGAAAAGATGGAAAAAGTGGTGTTTAGTCATAAATAGATAGTCACTATATACGTATGGACAGTACACTTAATCAAGCAAAGCCTCTCAATTTGCTTTTGTTCACATGTTTGCTTCTCTTTTGATCTGTGGGCTACCACCGATAAGTGGCCAGTCGTGTTTCTTGAAAGTACAATTTGTAAATCCATCGTGGGGTGTGGAGTGTTTTGATCATTTTGTTCCGGAAGGAAAAGTCTCTCATTATAGGAGGTGCATAAATAAAGTTTTTAAAATATATTACATAAAATATGAATTAGAGCATAATATGTTAGATTTTAATGCAATTTGTGTTTTTCAAAATGCAAAAACAATATTATAGGTGCTAATAATATGCACAAATAAATAAACATTATTCTTTTTGCAAATGACGATTAATTTTCAACTACAATGTTTTTATTCATTTTTTCAAATATTATTGTAGGATAACAAGTTAAGACGTATCTATTAAAATATATGATCTTTGAAATAAGTCATAACGGGTTGAATTAATCCACATATATCTTTTTATCTGTTTTTTCTGTATTTAAATAATTATGATTGTAAAAAAAGTATATAATTAAAATAACCATCAATTTTTCACTTTAGCATGTTTCAGTTCTAGTATAGTGACTACATATAATTTTCACTCAATTTTTTATCATAAATATTATGGTTAATTAAGAATTCATGTTATTGATTTGGTAAATAATGGTTGTTGGTAATATGTCTATGTTGTAGATGTGGATCGGTTGGAAGACTTTAATTCAACATTAAATGTTTCCACATTATTGAGATATTTTATAATGTGACGTGTATTTAAAATGATTCAAATTCAGATAAAAATGGAAATGTGGTTGGAAATGCCTCCCTGTCTAATCCTCAACAGGTTTGGGGGAAAGGATTCTCATCAGTCATAAGGTACTAGTTGGATGCCCAACAACAACAATAATAATATAGCATTTGTGTTTGTATCGGGCCATAAAATTTTTCATCTAGAAAAAATTAAGAAAATTCATAGTTGTTATAAAAAATAGTTGAAAAACATGAGTGACCTAAACAACATAACTATATCTATATTTATATTTATAAAAACTAATAGAGCAGACATTTGTTTTGTTCTGTTTTTGTGAAAATATCGATACTAGGAAAGACGAAAAAAAAAACATATACATAAAAACTGAGAATATTATTAGGGGGAGAAGGGGCCAAGTGCATTACATTTTAAAATTTTGACCTTAATACTAATACATAAAAAAAAAATTAAAAGGGTGAGGGGGAGCCACTACACCTTTTGGTGCTAAGGTGGCTCCGCCCCTTACAAGCAGGAATGATTGTGCCCATTAGGGGAGGATACGTTATAAAATTCAATTAATCAACAAAGTTCTACATAGCATCTATTTAGAGATAGGCAAATGTAACAGAACCTTAAGGATCGGTCCGGAAAAACCAACCCCCGGGCTCAAATCATAACCGATTAAGGAAGGACCGATTTGTGCTCGTTAAGGACCGGTGAGGCTCAACAGGTTTACTCAAAAAAAAAATAGTGTGTTTGGTTCGCATAATGGAATTTGATGGAATTGGAATCCATTGAAGGAATTTGACTTTGAATGAATTGAAATGGAATTTGACCATGCGTTTGGTTGATATGAATTGAATGTAATTCAATTCTTTCACTTAAGCCAATGAATGGTGAATTATTTAATTTGTGAAATTCAATGGAATTCAAAAGATTCCATCATTTTCATTATATGAACCAAACATGAGATTTGAAATTTGATCAAAAAAATTATCCATTTCAATTACTTTAAAATCTATGAACCAAACACCCCTAAGGTTTGCAGTAGGCTTTTTGGCAGTGGCGGAGGGCCCTTAGGGCTACCAGGGGCCAGGCCCCCCCCCCCCCCCCCACATTTTGAAATTACATGCAACAATTTTCAACAATGTAATTTTGGTTTAGGTATAAAATAAATAAAGAATTAACTTGACCCCTCCATCTTTTCCACCATGTTCTACTAATTATGCTCATTCTATCTATAATGCTAATTTTGCTTTATCTTCTCCAACTAATTGCATTTTTTATAAACATTTTAACCGGTAGGGTTGGGTTCCGGTGAGAAGTTGAGTTAGTGGTGAAAAGTGTGAGAAGTGATTATCGACCTTTGGATGAGAACTAGGCATCATTTCTCTACGAGTGTGATTCAAAATGATATATACGGCTTAAAATGTTAAGCAGATTCTGTGTACTCCATTGCTTAAAATGTTAAACAAATATTGTTCCCACACTTTATCGTCCGATGTATTTTTAGCGTAATTTCACGGTTTCGAGGGATCTTTAAAGTTTTTTAGTTGATTTTGAGGGATTTTTACGTTTTTTTGTCGATTTCGAGGGACTTTTTCGTTTTTTTTTTGTTTGATATCGAGAGATTTTTTTGGTTGATTTCAAGGTACTTTATTTGGTTTTTTGGTTGGTGGGGGCACATGCGAAAAATTACTAAGCGATATTTTGCATACGCAAAAGATCGACGGGTTCCATTTTAATAAGTGATGTTTGATATTTCATATTTAACTTCTAGTTTTAAAGATTTTACTATGTTATAACTTTGGATAATGTATTTTTTATATTTTTTTGAAATTGTATATAATATATTATCTCCGGCCCCTGTGGTCGGGAAACTTGTTTTCCGCCCCTGCTTTTTGGGACCGGTTATGAGGGCGGTCAAAGTAATCTTTACGGTCAAAATTTTGAAAGATTTAACAACCACGTGGTAGTCGGTCACTGGCCAATCGTATTACCGTTTAGCTTCTATTACCATTCTTTGACTCTTTTTTTAGCTTTTTTTTCTTTCTAATTCCTAAATTGAAGATTTTTTTTAAAGATAGAAGATATTTTTGCCAAATTATTTTTCACACAATTATTAATTCTTTCAATTTTGTGTCTATCTCCCAACTATCAAGCTTATATTATAATTTCAGCTTCGATTCTGCTAATTTTTTGTTATGAGACAATTTTGATTGAAAATCCTCATCTCACATTTTTCTCAAGTCTCAAAGCCGATAGTTCTCAAGCACACTCTTTGGTTCTCGATTACATTATCGAAGTAATTGTGGATTATAACTAAAAAGTCTCGGTTTGTCAACAACATGATTTGACAAGTATGTTTAGTGGAAAAGGAAAGACATAATGTAAAAAATTTCTTGCTCGTCGTACGTTGGAGGGAAATTCTACATGGAAAATCTTGCATAGCATCAAAATCCATGGATTCGAATTCAATGAAAGTGACGATTGATCCAACGAAATCCACTTGGACTTATGATGCCGAACTAACTCGATGATGCAAGTAAGTTGGTACTTGGTAGGGCCCGACTAAGGGCCCAACCAATTAACCGACTTGCCCATCTCTAACGTCTACCTATACATGAGCATGTGATGCTACATTTTTATAGTTCTTTTACATCCGATGAGATCTATATTATCTCAAGGTAGAAGATATAGAAATTATTCATTTCCCAAAAATTTTGCGGTCATGTTTGTCTATTTGATTGTTTAAAATTTGAGGGTCATTTACGTCTGCAAACAAAGATACCCTTTGTTGTTTTTTAACAAGTTCATAAAGAAATGTATCCAATATAGGTCACTTTACATCAACTTATTATATACACCTTTTCTGTAATAACCGGATATTTATTTATTAAATAGAGACTTGGGAGTTATTAAGTCAAAGACCAAAGTTGGAGGGGGTTAAGTGAATTATTGTCAAAAAGGGGTTTTAACCCTAGAATTTGGGTAGTGTGTTGGCAGCCAATAATTTTGGAAAGAAGAAAGGAGAGGACGGCGATTCGATCAACAGGGAGCAAAAGAAGTCGAGATTGGGTGTTCTTCAAATTCTAAGGTAAGAATCTAATCTTGTTCCCTCAATTATTAAGAGATTAGTTGATTATTTCAAAATCTTTTAGTGGGTTGAGTTCTCTTGGATAGTTCCCTGAAATTTGGGTTCCTGGATTGGGTCTGTATGTTGAAATTATTTTAGTTAATGGAGTTATTAGTTATTTGTTTCCTGCTTTGAATTGGGTATTGGTTGAATTTGTCCATCGATGTCGGGATGTAGACTATAACCGGTGTTTCTGGATATGGAGAGTTCGGTGATGTTCCTCGTAAGGATATCGATTGATGACCCCGGTTTTCGAGGTAGACACCGGTCGCCACAAAAGGGTGTTAGACACCAGTCCTTAGCCACACCGGTCGCTTAGCTACACCGGTCGGTTGCTGGACTTAGACCCCGGTCAAGGAGGGACCCCAGTCAAAAGGGACCCCGGTCAAGGAAGGAGGGCACCGGTCGACCCTCGATCCGGTCCTCGGGTTGATGAGTGGGCCGAAGCCCAAATTTTCTAATCAAGTTATTTGAGATTTAAGTTAGTTTGTTTTGGTGTTGGGCTTCATTGAGGGGTCTGGCCCATTTCTGTTGGGTTAAGTTAGGATGTTTCAAAATATTGTCTTGGGATTTTGGCGAGTCGGATTTTCTTATTAGTAAGAGACCGTAGAGATTGTGAGTTTAGTGCTATCTTTGTTAATTAAGAAGTATCGAGAATTCATCGGGCAATACCTTATTTTATAGGTTTTGGACCGAATTATAAAAGTAGACGTGAGATTTGAGCTAAGGACGCCAGGTGAGTTTTTCTGAACTAAACCTTTTTGGTTACGAAAGCTTGTAAAGTTTAATTTTTTAAACTTTGATTTATTTATGATGGCATGTTTAATATGAGATTATTTAAGTGTGTTTTAAATCGTTGATGTTTAAATGTATGCATACATTATATGTGAAGATTGTGACCTAAGTCGGGGAGTGTGACCCGCCTACTCGTATCGGGGTGTGTGGCCCGTTTATGCCATTGGGGGTGTGTCCCAAAATTAAGGCAGTGTGAGTTAGACACATCGTCTTTGACGGTTGTGTGGTCAGTAGCGTGTTATTCTTATGTGCTTATAAAGTTGTTGATTTAAATTGCTGGAAAGTTATTTTTGTTGCTTATCTGTTAGAGGGGACTCACTAAACCTATGGTCTAACCCTCGCTCTTTCAAAACTAAAAATCTTTTCAGGCAAGCGTGAATTTGTGAGATCAGATAAGGGCAAAGAGAAGATGTAGCTGGAAGAGTTAGAAGACCGTCACCTTAGTTACTCTTGCTATTATCTCAGTTGTGTAGGTTGTCTATGAAAACTTTGAATTTTAAATTATAAGCTTGGGGTCGTTGCGGCATGAATTTTTATTCTTCTGTTAGAGTTAAATTGTTATTTTGTCGTTTAAGGTTGGGATGTTAACTTTTATTTTGATTGAACTACATTCTTGGTCCTTCACTTGTTGTTTTTTTTATTTTACTCCCTACAATTCAGAAAGTACACTAGTGGTCAAATTTTCGTGTTTCAAAAGCCCAAACTAGTCTTTCCTCTTAACACCGTTAGAGGATATTTTGTTAAGCCATGTGCCCCTCACGTGAGAGGCAATTTGGTTATTTTACCTATTTTTTTATCCTACCTCCATCTCCAATAACAATCATATTTCATACCCATCACTGCCACCCACCATCGTCCTGGCGTCCCTCTTGCCACTATCTACAACCAACACGCTAACCCACAACCACTACAATCCAACACAAAATCACAACTTGTGTTTGGATTCGATTTTCAGGGATTGATTTGTGTTTAGATCGTGGTGGTTGTAGGTGAAGAAAGGTGGTGGATGGTAATGGTTAGGGTGTAAATGATGCGAGTCGAGCTCGAGTATCATTATATACTCAACTCGAACTCGAAACCCTATTACCAAGCTCGAACTCAACTCAAAAACTCATGAGTTGTGAAAATACAAATTCGACTTGAACTCCATAACCAATTTTCAAACTCGAACTCGTTTCAAGCTTGAATCAAAGCTCAAAAACTCGAATCAAGCTCGAACTCAAGCTCAAAAACTCAAATCAAGCTCGAACTCAAGCTCGAAAACTCGAATCAAGCTCGAACCCATTTAATGCATAAAAGAACTTCTGGTAAACAAATAGCTTAAAAGAACTCAAGGTGAATCCGCTTTCATGGGGTACTCCTATTGAAAGAATCACATAGGCTCAAGTCATTTAGCAAAGGCAAATGATGTAAAAACAAGGGAGGAGAAAGATCTATATATACTGGAGTTCAAAGCATTGGGTTCTATATCCCACCAATGTGTGATGGATTAGACACACACCCTCAAGAGTTTCCACACATGTCTTTTACACCATAATTTTCCAAAAAAATTGAGTTTCTTCTTCTTCTTCTTCTTATTATTATTATAATCATCATCATCAATTAAATTAAAATAATATTACTAACTATTATTATTGTTTTGCTTATCGAGTATTAGATCGCTCGACTCGACTCGTTAGTATATTGAGTCGATAATATTCGAGTCGAGTGTTGACCGAGTCGATTTCGAGTAGCTCGCGAGTTGTCTCATCTTATTTACACCCCCTAATAGTGGTGGTTATGAAATATGACTGTTCTTGGAAATAAAGGCGGTATAAAGAAGATAGGTAAAATGACCAATTGCTCCTCAAATGAGGGGCACATAACTGATTTAACAGATCCTCCTCTAACGATATTAAGAGAAATGACTAGTTTGATTTTCAAAACACGAAAAATGAACCATTAATGTACTTTATGGATTTTAGGGATCAAAACCCAAAAACAACCTCAGGAAAAGGACTAGGAATGTAATTCACTCTATCAAGAATCTTTCTATAAATAATATTTTGTCCGCATTACATAACTTTCCAAGATAGACATGTCAAATAATTACAACTTTGTTGATGAAAACGACATAACATTTACCTTTTGAAAATAACAACATGAAGTCCTTTCATACGACTTAAAGTCTTTAGTCGTCCTTCGACTTTTTATAGAACTTTGATACATAGAGAATTCGAGAGTTAACAAAGTTTTTCGCAAATCGTTCGAAGAGTAGAAAACGATCTCGAAAGAGCCTCGTAGTTCTGCATCGGAAACTGAAAAACAATCTCTTACGTGACTTATCCCGCAACTCAAGTCGCGTGCAAAGTCACGAGCGTCTTCTGACTGGTCCGCACAGATTACTTTTATTTGTTTATTGTCTTTCTTAGTTAATTTAAGAATATCGATTTGTTTATTTTATTTCTTAGTTAATTTAAGAATATTGATTTGTTTATTTTAATTATTAAATAGAAGTGTACTCGCGCAATGCAGTTAGATACATCACGATTTTAATGTTTCATTTTATTTTCTGTTTTTTGTCGATTTACATTACGATTTTGGATGGTTGTGAGAAAGTGATAATGATTTTTTTATATAAATTTGTTTAATTTATACTTAATAATA
Source organism: Arctium lappa (assembly GCA_023525745.1). Classification (NCBI taxonomy): domain Eukaryota; kingdom Viridiplantae; phylum Streptophyta; class Magnoliopsida; order Asterales; family Asteraceae; genus Arctium; species Arctium lappa. The sequence goes on from CM042048.1 coordinate 148,393,842, forward strand.
CAATGTAATTTATTTTGGTTTAATAATATAATTTTTTTTTATAAAATATTCTGTAAGATTTTTTAATTATATTTTAGATTTTTTATATCTAAAATATGCTGAGAGTTATTTTAGGGGAGTTAAAGTGGAAAATGATTTTAGGGGAGTTAAAATGGTTAGAGATAATGATTGAAATTAATGAATAACATTAAATGTAGTACATACAACTTTTATGGTTGTTTTTTAAGTAATTAACATTAAATAGCAGTACATTAAGCTTTAAAAATTGGTTTTAAGAGTTTTTTATGTCATCTTTATAATATAGTATAGATTAGAGTAGGATTATTATTTAGTTTTCTTTTAGTTTTGGGATTAACCTTAGCTCATATTTATTTGGTAACCTAGTTGGTTTAGAATTATGATAGATTTTTTCCCCTAGTTATCTATTAATTAATTTAGCTATAAATATAGTTTAATGTTTTCTTTGATATTCAGTTAATTATTGATTAATAAAAATATATTTTAGAGTTCTATTTCTACTTTTAAAAGTTTTCTCATAATTTCCCGAATGCTACGCTTGTAGGCTTGTTATCATAAAGGATTTAGACGTTCGTCGATCCTTCCGCAAACCTACGCTGCGTCAAACTTTGAACTATTTACATCGTCTTTATAATTTATAAAAGACTTTATTATCTTATCACTTTAATATCTTATTAAACCATGGTTATAATAATTATCCAATTTATTTGCCCAAAACAATTTGAATATTACAAATATTTCATTATACTTACGACTTTTAAGATATTTGACCTGTTTTCTTTTTAGAAGCTTTTTAATTTTACTAATTTAACTTGTTAACAATAAAATATAGAAGAATAAACTCAATTTTACTTAAATTAATTGAAATTGTCCATTTTGGTGAACCAAAGCCTATTATGATTAAACGCAAAATGTAGTTTGGCTGGGTTTGTTCAACCATTTGAGATTTTTCTATAACAATTTAGATGTAAATAATTTATTTATTATTTCTTCATAAATACATTAATAAGTAGTTGACAAATAAAAATTCGCAAAGATGATTTCAACAATAATTTAGAAAATTTACAAAAACATATAAGAGTTTTTTTTTGGATGTACATATTCAAAGTGATTTTTATGAAATTCAAAAATTATAACCAAAATAAGAGTCTCTCTCTCTCTCTCTCTCTCTCTCTCTCTATATATATATATATATATATATATATATACTAGCTGTGTACCCGTACGATGCAGCGTGGGTGAATCACAATTTTGAAGCAATAGCTTAGCTCTCGATCATGTTTCTCCATCCATCTCGATTTTTTTCAAGAGTTTGTATGGTTTAGTTGTATGACAACTAATAAATAAAATTGAGTGTTAATATTGATTATTAGCAAGATATATTGGAAAAATAATTACATGCAGATGGGATTCGAACCCTAGGCAGATGGGATATTCCAGCACATCCCCCAGGGTCTTAACCAGTACGTCACAACCCTTGTGGTTCAATATTTTTATTATCATATAAGCACAAAATACTATATTTTTATCAAATTACAATGAAACTTTAATCAACTAAATTTTATTATAATTTAATATTATTATTTGATTTTGTTAATTAATATTAATATATAAATAAATTATATAATAATTAAATGTATACTTACATTTTATAGAAAAGTCTTTTTAATTTTTTTGAATAAAATAATTAAAATTTTTGGAATAAAATAATTAACAAAGTTTTTTTTAATCAAAAGTTAAATAAAATAAGGGTCATTCTAAATACATCGTAGTCTACATGTCATTTACATCCTATTCTAGTGATATTGTGAGCAGGGAATGAGATAATTACTGCTTGGTTTTCCGATTTAATTACACCCTAGACATATAGATTAGGGTGCATATAGCAACACCCATAAAATAAAATTATACCAAATAAGGCTTACACGGCAAGTATACACAAGTAATTCTAATAATTAGAAGTAGTCATTACTCTTTGAGAAATTAATTAAAATGAACATATTTCAATCCCGTATTACCAAAATACCCTAAATCTCTTTGATTTTGCCGAAATACCTCTTTTGTCCGGTATCTGTGGCCGGGATGACACCCATCCCGGGGTTACCTTCAATCGACGACATGAATAATGATTTCCCGGAGTTATGTCCGGGATGAACAGTGAAATCTCGGCATTAGTCCGGGATGAACAGTGATTTCCCGGATAAAAGTGTAACTATATATTATCCCTTTTGAATTGAATTTATATCCTGGATAAAAGATTCCATTATATATGATTTTAATATATATATTTACATTTTATACCCCTATAATTATTTAGTTAGTTACTTTATACCTTTTACTTTTTTATTTTTTATTTTTCATTTTCATCATATTAACACATATAATCGTATATTAACTAAAATACATTAAAAAGATACGTTTTAATTTTAACAAGTTATACCATTATAATCGTCTCTTCGATACCTTCGAAATGAGCCCAATAATGAATATTTTTGGATTTTATTATTTATTATATATTATGTCTGGTTTAGTTTTAATATCATTATTATTGTAAAAACTTTTAAGAATTATCGATTATACAGAGACGACAATTTCAATACATTTATTTTTAAAATCAGGATAATAAAATAATTAAATCCAAAAATATTCAATATTGGGCTCATTTTGAAGGTATCGAAGAGACGATTATAATGGTGTAACTTGTTAAAATTAAAACGTATTTTTTAACGTATTTTAGTTAATATACGATTATATATGTTAATATGGTGAAAGTGTAAAATAAAAAATAGAAAAATAAAAGGTATAAAATAAACTAACTAAATAATTTTAGGGGTACAAAGTGTAACTATATATTAAAATCTTATAAAATTATACTCCCTCCGTCCCAAAATAAGTGTCCACAGTTGACTTGATATACAGTTTTAGACATGCATAATTATTACCCATTTTTGGTATCAAATGACATCTTTACCCTTATTTAATGTTTCTTTTTCTTCACAACTCTTATGTATTTGTGCATTAAGTAAGGGTAAATGTGAGAATTTAGCTATCTACTTTTTGAAAGTGAACACTTATTTTGGGACAAACATAAATAGAAATGTAGACATTTATTTTGGGACGGAGGGAGTATTAATTTGTTACTTTTGGCACTCTCACCCCAGGAAACCTTTCCATCCCGGCCCCCTATCCCGGCCCTAACCCCAGGATTGCACTATTCGGCCCCACGAAGCTCCATAACATCGGGATGGGTCTCATCTCGGCCCTACATCCCGGCCAAAAAGGGTATTTCGACAAAACAAAAGAGATTTAGGGCATTTCGGTAATACGATATTGAAATACGATCATTTTAATTAATTTCCCTTACTCTTTTCGGTAATTATAAACCAAAATATTAAATAAAAAGAGAGATGGCCTCTCTTACACTCCTCCATGACACTGAAAAACCCTAAGCATAAAAAAGTTGCTCTCTTCCCTTCCCCCCTCCATCTCTGCCTCTCTGGTCACACACCTGCTCCAGATCTTCTTCCTCGTCTCTTCGACTACCAATCGCTGCCAAGAAGTCTTGGTTTATCTGGAAACCTATTTCTTATGTATTGTGATGATGATCAAAAAAAGATGATGGGTGAAGGTATTTCTAAGATATTGGGAATGTTCAAGGTATGTCTCTAAATTTTCATGGGTTTTGTATAATTCCCCCTAATTTCATCTCTATTTTATTCAAATTACTTCTGGATATGATGATCCCAATCAACACCGTGAAGAAACAATTATCTCCCTAAAATCTGTTCCAAAATTAGGGATTCTTAAAGTTTTCAGAAGAGCAATTATTTTATTCAAATTGACAAGAGATTTATCTAACTTTGGTGCAAAATTGTACAATGCTAGTCTGCTAAAGCATACTAACAGCAATAACAATAATAATCAAATGAACCACAAGAATTTTTTGCCAATTTAGATTCTAAACCTGATGTATTTGACCCCAAAAGTCAAACCGGTTTCAAAAGGAAGAAATTTGTATCTTATACGGTTAGACCTCATGAAATCCGCTCTGAATTGCAGGTTTGTGATGCATTGAAGTTTAATCATGGGATATCGTTGTGCTTAGAGGATTTAGAAGTCGTCCCTCGGTCAGAAGAAGAGAGAGAGAGAGAGAGAGAGAGAGAGAGAGAGTGATTTGTCGTTTTGACGAACTTCATCTTGGTAACCCTTAATGAATTACTCACTAACCCTAACCTTCAATTTCTTCATTTCGATGTATTGTGTTTTAATCTTTTTTTGTTACCTAATTTGTGTATTTTTTTTGTTTCACAAACAAAATCTTGAATACCCACAAAAAATCCATATGTCTTCATAATCTTCTCTTAATTTTCCTACCCAAAAAAGTGGTTAAAATGGTCTTTAATTTGGTTTTCTTCATGTCTTTTGGTTGTGTATGCTACATGAATAAATGTTGGTCTTGTTTGAGTGATATCTGTGTGGATTTTTTTTCTTTCAAAATCCTATTGCTATTCTAATAAAGTATGAATGTGTGTTTATATTGTTGTTTGCTATATATTTTTTTGGTGTAGATTAGCTGCTTGCATGAGGTAAAGTGAACAATTCTAATCCTCGTGCTGCATGCATGGATTCACATTAAGCAACCAATTTCTATTTGTAACTTTTGATGATCGTTTTTGTTTGTAGGATTTGGAAAGAATGTAGAATTAATTTGGTAAAGTGAACCCAATCATTCATGCAGTAACTTTGGTACAACCACATGACAATATTGTTGTTTTTTCATATAAAAACAGGAACAATTGTTGCTTTTTAAAAGAATGTTATCTAGCTAACTATTTTATATACAAATGCAGATATAATACACACACAATATACATGCATAAACATGTAACTAACAAGAGAAAACCTGAGCCAAAAGAATGCGATTGAAAGTCCAAATGGCCCTTCCCAGTTGTTCCCTAGTTAGTGGACCAGCCTGCTGCAGAAAACAAAAACATTGATTTGGAAATTTAATTTGATAACCCAGAAAAAGTATAATGACATTAAGTGGATGCAAACAAGGTCAAGGTATACTTATTGAATGATAATTTTTGAACTTTTGCAGATTACATCATTGAGAGATGAACATAGCCAAGCACAATCGAAGATCAATTGGTTGCCTTTCAAAAAAAAAAAACAATCGAAGATCAATGCACTGCCCGTATGAAGAAGGTCAAAGAGCAACTAAAACTTACCAAAAAGATTGATGAGAAAAAACTGGAGAGGAAAAGCTGGAAAATGAGATAATTTTCTGAAACCACCCTTTCTTTTTAATCAATTTCTTTATGCAATTGCTTTTCACTTAAAAACCACCTTACACAGAAGAAAAACGAGAAGGACCTACAACAAGATCAATCTTGCGATGCTCAAATATTGTGATCTTGAGCTGCCTCAAGGCTTAATGCGATGCGATGTGATTGAGAGAGTGAGAGAGAGGGGATCGAAGAAAGAAAATGGTTGTAACCTGCGATTGAAAGAAAATGGTATCTTAAATGCAGACCTTGAAGAAATAAGGTAGTAACAGTTTTCAGGCGAGAGTTGTAAATAGGATACTGAAAAAAGTTGAAAGCAAGAAAGAAGTGTTGCAGAGACCTTTGAAGAAAGAAAAGGCAATATTTTTAAGAGCATCCACAATCACGAACCTCTTTGGAGGTTCATGATTATGCCACGTCATTTTTTTCTCTCTGCCACATCAGTTTTCTCTTTCCTGCATATTTTATAAACCTTTCACTCCCAATCATGAATCGGTCCATAGTTTATATAATAAAAATTTACTATTATAATTAAAATATACTTTTAATAATTAAAAAATACTTTTAATAATTAAAAAACAATAATTAAAGCTTACAAGACAATAATTAAAATATACTTTTAATAATTAAAAAATAATAATTAAAGCTTACAATATTTATTAATTAAAATATACTTTTATTAAATTTTTTATTAATTAATTTTTAAATTATAAAAAAAAGTAATCGATCCTCTCCTGGTGATGTAAATTAATTTTTTATTAATTAAATAGTTGGTGGGGCCTACTATTTCACCATATGGAGCGGTCCTTACAGAGGAACCGCTCCTGATAATGTGTCAAGAACCTCCACATTTTCAATGGTATGGACTTTTGCTTTTGGGTTTGTGGACTTCCACGTGGATTGGAAGAACCCACCATTGTGGGTGCTCTAAGGTGAAAGCTGTAAATGGGGGAGGAAGAAAGCTGAAAAGAAGAAAGAGGGGTTTAAAGTTGCTAAACAGGGAGGAAGACTGTAATAAAGAAAGTGAAACTCAAAGTTTTGGGTGCATGGATTTTATGCTTTTAAATTGAGGAAATAGGAGTGGCATGTATGGGTTAGAAGAAGAGGTAAAAGGGGAGGTCAGAGTAGGTAGAAGGAAGCCATACCTTTTCTGGTTCTCCATTTCAGGAAGAAAGGTTAGGTTGGAGGTATGGGCCAATTTTTAAAATGTTTGCATCAAAGACTTGTACATTATGCTTTAAAAGTTGTCTTTAAGAGATTTTTGAATTTCATGCTTAAATTGGTAGTACATTGTGCTTTAAGATTTGTGTTTAAGACATTTGGTCTAAATGTATATTAAGGTAGTACAGATATATATCCTAATAAATCAATTTTATCACACCAATTCTCAATAGTCATACTACAATAAAATTGGGTTTTAAGAATATCACAACTTTCTAAACATCATAATAGACTGTTTTATAAGATTTAATTTATAAGACTGAAAAATAAAGTGTCATATATAAAGGCGTTGTAATAAGTTTATAGGATGTTTTTTTAGCGTCTTAACAAGTTTTTAGGACATTTTTAATACAACATGTCGCATTAGATATGTTATAGAACACTTTTGCGAAAGTGTCCTATAAACCCATCTTTTATAGAAAACTTGTTTTTATGAGATATTTTTTCAAATAGTGTCCTACAAAATAGGTAATACGACCGTTTTTTTTTTACAAAAATGCACTAAAAACTAGGGGTAAGCAGAACCCGACCGACCCGACCCGACCCGATATTTAGGCTAAAATCCGAGACCCGAAATATCCGAACCCGACCCCCCCCCCCCCCGATCCGATCTTAATTATCGGATAAAGTAGGATCGGGTTGGGTACCCAAAACCCAAACCCGACCCGTCCGAAATATCCGAAATTATTTATTTTAAAAAAAATCAATTTTATTATTTTATAAAACTAACCTAAACAAACTAAATCCTAAATTCCTATATGGTTGAAACAATGAAGCTAATATGGACTAGTTCACATGAATACATTAACTATTACATTACGTTGTTATTGATTAGTTTTCATTTTCTGATTATTGATTAGTAATTTGTTATTGTCTTATTGAATAGTCATTACACATTTACACTTTACACATTATAATTTGTTGTTTGTAGTTTAAACTTTAAAGTTGTTATTTGTAGTTGGAGTTTAAAGTTGTAATTTAACAATTTGTAATTTGTAGTTTGAGAAAATAGGTAAAAAAAGCCCATTGAAGCCCAACCCGCACCACCCGAACCCGACCTCACCCGAACCCGAACTACCCGATCTTTAATCGGTCGGATTTCGGGGGATTCCATGCTACCCGAATATCCGGTCGGGTTTTGGGTTTGGGTACCCGACCCGACCCGACCCGACCCGACCGATGCACACCCCTACTAAAAACTATGTTACAGTGCCCAAAAATTTCTTATAAACTTATTACAACGCCTTTATATATGATATTTTACTTTTTGATCCTATAAATGAAATATTATAAAACGATCTATTAGAACGTTTGACGATCAGAAAATTTTGGCGTCATATAAACCTAATATTGTTATAGTGTCACTACAACAAAATTGAGTTTATAGGACACTTAGGGGTTGTTTGTTTTTTTTTAAAAACCTCTTAATTGCTCTTAAGTCTGAATCATTCAGACCTTTTTACACGCCACATCTTATTAGTCATAACTAAAATAAGACTTCAGACTTTAGACCTCTTAAAAACAAACGGCACTTTAGTATTTAAGCATCCTAAGAACTTTCTTTTACAGGATCAAAGAATAAATCGTCCTATGGTACAATAAGTTTATATGAAACTTTTGGATTGTAACAAGGTTTCTAGGACATTTTATGAAAAATCGTCCAATTAGCTATTTTAATTATAGGACGCTTAATGAAAAAATTTCATATAAAAAGATGGGTTTATAGGAAATTTCTCAAAAGTGTCCTATAAAATTCAAAAGTATCATGTAAAAAGCTAATATGACACTTTATTTCAAAAATGTCCTAAAAAATTTGTTACAACGTCAAAAACGACAAGCAGAATAATTCTTAATAATAAAAACTCAAATATCAACAATAATCCAAGCCAAAACGGTCCCAATCTTACAATAAAATAATCAAGGTTTGCAAAGGCAACCTATTCACAACTGAGAAATTTAAATAAGAACTAATTGGAAGTCTTCTAACTGGATCCGCTAAACCTTCTCCTTCCCTTTACCAGCTCTGCCTACCTCCTGACGTCCTGAAAAGGGTTTTTAATTTTAAAAGAACGAGGGTTAGACCAAAGGTCTAGTGAGTTCCCTCTACAGTTAGCAATGCACAACTTTTCAGAATTTAAATTAACATTTAAATAAATCCACATGAATAACACGCTACTGAACACACGACCGTCAAAGACGATGTGTCTAACTCGCGCTGCTTTAATGTTGGGACACACCCCAAACGACATGAACGGACCACACTCCCCGGCACGAGTAGGCGGGCCACACTCCCCGGTTTGGTCAAATTCTCCACATATAATGTATGCATACATTTAAACATCAACATTTTATAACACACTTAAATCAGTTTATAATAATAATCATGCCATCAGAAATAAATCAAAGTTTAAGAAGATTTAAACTTCACATGCTTTCGTTACTAAAAATATTTAGTTCAGAAAACTCACCTGACGTCCCTTAACTCAGAGCTTTTCGTCTACCTTTAAGATCTGAACCGAAACCTATAAAGGGAAGAATTAATCGATGAGTACCCGATTCTTTCTAATTTACAAGGACTTTATCCCACAATACCACGACCTCTAATTCTCTATGCACCGGTAAGATTGCCTACTTGAAACTATATACCTAAGTCCCTGATTTAACTGAAATGGATCGATTTATCAAAAGAACTCAGCCCAGAGTACCATTTAAATTCTTAGGCTTAGCCTGCTTATAAACCCATGGGCTTCGGCCCACTCACAAACCAACGACCGGTACTCAGCCCTTCAAGACGACCGATACTCGGATGACCGGTAATCCAGGACGACCGGTATGAGCCCTTAGGCATCGACCGGTACACACTTGAGACCGGTAAAGAAACTCGACCGGAGTCCCCCTTATCGGTCGACCAATATACACTTGAGACCGATAAGGAAACTCGACCGGAGTCCCCCTTATCGGTCGACCGAGGTCCTCTTCATCGGGCGACCGAGGTCTCTCCAAATCAATCGACCGGGGCCATTTAAAAAGCTTCGACCGGTATCTCCCTTATCGGTCGACCGAGACTGTCGAACGAAAAATCCCCAGGTCTCTGCTACAATTACCCAGACTGAAGATTAAACCCCAAAAATTCCCACAACAGATACTCACTAAACGAAAGCAACAATTTCAATCATACAACAATTCAAACATCAATTTAATTTTTACCCAAACCAAAAGGATCAGACTCGAGTTCCTCACAGTGACCCCCACTTCAGACCCTCTTTAAATACAATTTCCATTTACATATTAGCTACCAACACTGAGCTATTACTACTACAGAGATTAGGATTAGCATATTTACCTTGATGATTTGATGAACATCGAGCTCATCTGCCTCTTTCTCTCACTATCGATCGCCTCAAGAGTTTCTATGCCAAAATCATCAGCCGCAATCCAGAAAACCCAATTCCCTAGGGTTTAAATCCCACTTCCCCATTTTACATACTTGGCCTCTATAGAAGGTTCTTTTTCAATTAACTCACCCCAACTTAACTTTTAAACTTTTAACCCGGTTATTACAATATCCCCCCCTCAAAAGAATTCCATCCCCATAATTCCTTCATTGAAATAGACTGGGATATTGATTCTTCATAACTGAATCTAACTCCTAAGTTGCTCCTTGTCCTTTGTGGAATTGCCATTGCACCTTTACCAAGGAAATTTCCTTATTCCTTAACTTTTTCACTTTATGATCCAAAATTGCTACTGGTTCCTCTACAAAGCTTATCCTTTCATCTAATTGGAGATCTTCTAATGGTATTACAACGTCACTTTTTGCTAAACACCTTTTTAGGTTGGATACATGGAAAACAAGGTGAACTCCTCGCAAATTCACTGGCAGATCCAAGTTATAAGCTACCTCCCCAACCCGCTTCGTTATAGGAAACGGTCCTACATATCTGGGTCTCAACTTGCTCTTCTTGCCGAAACGAACGACACCCTTCCACGGTGAAACTTTTAGCATCACCCTGTCTCATATTTGGAATTCTATCGGCTTCCTTCGCTTGTTTGCATACATCTTCTGGCGATCTTGAGCCATCTTCAACCGTTCTCGAATCTGATTAACCTTGTCGGCCGTCACTTGCACGATTTTCGGTCCTGCTAACTGCTTTTCACCCACTTCATTCCAACATAAAGGCGTTCTGCACTTCCGCCCATACAATGCTTCAAACGGAGCGGCTTGAATACTGGCGTGATAACTATTGTTATAAGAGAACTCTATCAGAGGTAAATGAGTCTCCCATGAGCCTTTGAAATCAATCACTCAAGCCCGGAGCATGTCTTCTAACGTCTGAATAGTCCTTTCACTATGTCCGTCCGTCTGAGGATGGTATGCTATACTCAATCTGAGTTGTGATCCCAACTCTCTTTGAAGGCTTTTCCAAAACTTTGATGTGAAGCGAGCATCTCGATCTAACACAATAGAAGATGGCACTCCATGCCTGGATACTATCTCATCAATATACAATTTTGCCAACTTTTCCAACGGATATGCCTCCTTGATCGGTAGAAAGTGAGCAGATTTGGTGAGTCGATCCACTATCACCCAAATAGCGTCGTGCCCCTTAGATGATCGTGGCAATCCCGTCACAAATTCCATTGTTATATCATCCCCCTTCCATACCGGTATTTCCAACGGCTGCAGTTCCCCGAATGGTCTTTGATGCTCCGCTTTCACTTTCAAACACGTTAGACATCTTTCAACAAAATAAGCTATGTCTTTCTTCAAACCTGGCCACCAATAATTTTGCTTTAGGTCTCGATACATTTTATTGGTTCCCGGATGTACCGAGTATCGCGATTTGTGAGCTTCTTCCAATACTCTCTTCCGAATATCTCCCCGTTTTGGAATCCACACTCTTTGCTCAAAACATCTAACCCCACGATTGTCTATGGTTAACAAGTCAATGATTCCCACAATTCTTTCACTTTTTAAATTTTCTCCCGACACTTCTTCCTCTTGATATCTCTTAACTTCTTCCAGAAAGCTTGAAATCACCTCCATTTGAAACGCCACTACTTTAGATACTGTATGATGTTGTTTCCGGCTTAAGGCGTCCGCCACCACATTAGATTTGCCTGGGTGATACAAAATCTCACAGTCATAGTCACTCAGCAATTCTATCCACCTTCTCTGCCTCATGTTTAACTCCTTTTGATTGAATAAATGCTGAAGACTCTTATGGTCGGTATAAATTTTGCATTTAACTACATACAAGTAATGTCTCCAGATCTTCAATGCGAACACTATGACTGCCAACTCCAGATCGTGCGTCGGATAATTTCTTTCGTGCTCTTTCAATTGCCGAGACGCGTAAGCTATCACCTTTCCATCTTGCATCAACACGCACCCTAAACCAAACTTTGAGGCATCACTGTAAATTACAAATCCATCAGTACTGCTAGGTAATGACAGGATCGGTGCATTACTCAATATTTTCTTCAATTCGCTGAACGCATCCTCCTGAGATTCCTTCCATGCAAACTTAACATTTTTCCTTGTTAGAGCAGTTAATGGCGTAGCTATTCTCGAAAAATCCTGGATGAACCTCCGATAGTAGCCCGCCAAGCCAAGGAAATTTCTCACTTCGGACGACGTCTTTGGCGCCTCCCACTCCTCGATTGCCTTAATCTTTGTTGGATCCGCCTTTATCCCGGCTTCCGACACCACATGCCCCAAGAAATGCACTTCTCGTAGCCAAAATTCGCACTTCGAAAATTTGGCGTACAACTTCTCCCGCTTAAGCAGCTCCAACACAGCTCGCAGATGAACTTCATGGTCTTTCATGGACTGTGAATAAATCAGTATGTCATCAATGAATACGATGACACACTTGTCCAAGTAAGGACTACATACTCTATTCATCAGATCCATGAATGTTGTCGGTGCGTTCGTCAACCCGAACGGCATGACTAAGAACTCGAAGTGTCTTTACCTCGTACGAAACGCAGTCTTGGGTACATCCTCCTCTCTCACCTTCAGCTGGTGATAACCCGAACACAAATCGATCTTCGAGAAATAACTCGCTCCTTGCAATTGATCAAAGAGATCATCAATCCTAGGAAACGGATACTTATTCTTAACTGTTACCTTATTGAGCTCTCGATAGTCTATGCACATTCTCATAGACCCGTCATTCTTCTTGACAAATAATACTGGTGCTCCCCACGGCGACGTGCTGGGTCGAATAAAACCTTTATCCAACAGCTCATTCAGTTGAGTCATCATCTCCTTCATTTCGGCCGGAGCCAAACGATAAGGAGACCTCGCTAACGGTGCCGCTCCCGGCATCAAATCTATCCTGAACTCCACTTGCCTATCCGGAGGCAGATTGGTTAAGTCTTCTGGAAACACCTCCGGATACTCACACACTATCAGAACAGATTCTAATCCCTTCTTCTCTTTCTTAGCGTCTACCACATACGCTAAGAACCCCACACACCCTTTCCCTAAGCAACGCCTAGCCTTGATCATCGAGATCAAGCATGACTTTCTATTCCGACGATCCCCATAAACTATAACTTCCTTCTGATCCGGCAAAGCTATCCGGATTAGCTTCTTATTACAAACGATACTGGCATCGTTAGACGCTAACCAGTCCATCCCCACAATGACGTCAAATTCCCCCATACCCATTGGATATAACCGTAATGGGAAGGTATGACCGTCAATGTCTATACTACACCCATCATATACTTCTCCCACTAAGACTCGACTATCATCGGCTACTTCTACTTCAAACCCTTGACTAAGCTTCTTGGGTTTCACTAGTAGTTTGTGTACGAAATTCGGTGACACAAACGAACGGTTTGCACCCGAATCGAACAACACTTTAGCAAAATTCGAGTCTATGGAAAAAGTACATGTTACTACATATGGCGTCTCAATCGCCTCCTCCACTGACATATTAAAGGCCCTAGCTCTCGCTCAAGTTGGTTCCCCTCTCTTCTCACCTCCTTTTTCTCCAAAACTTCTAGCAGTACCCTTCTTCAACTGTGGGCAGTTTGTTCTGATATGATCAGGTGAACCGCACTGATAACACGATCTCGACCCGCGGAAGTCACGTGCCATATGCCCGGTTTTCCCACATTTGAAGCACCCTTATCGCTCCAGAAGACACCCCCCCTTGTGAACCCGATTACACTTACTACACGGCTTAACTTCATACTTCGAATTCACCCGGTGATCGGGTCTTGCCGATTTAAACGTCTTGGAATCATGAATTGATCCTTCCCACTTTTGTTTGTCTCCGCTTCTCTCGGTGGCCTGACGATTCTTCTCTTTCTCTCTTAACTCGGCTGCATTTACCGCCGCCTGAAATGTTGCTGGTTATTTGTTCGCGACAAACTCTCGAATATTACCTCTTAATCCAAAAATGAAGCGTTCCACACGCCTTTCCTCGTTAGGCATGTAAATTTCAGCAAATCAAGATTTCTCGATAAATTTGGTCGTATACTCCCGGACCGTCATATCCTTCTGTTCCAAGCTCAAAAATTCTTCCTCCAACTTCTTAACAGCCGCCAGCGGGCAAAGTTGCGTCTTGAACCTGTTCACGAACTCGATCCACGACATTTCCCTAGCCACAGATGAACCTTGCCCTCCAGACTCCACGTCCCACCACATCACTGCCTCGTCTTTCAGCATAGACAACACATACATAATTCTATCCCCCTTAGAACACTTGCTGGTGTCGAATGCTAATTCAATCCCTTTTATTCATTTCATTGCCACCACCGGATCACATTCTCCCTTGAAGGTAGGGGGTTTGCAGGGCGCAAACTCTTTGAAGCTACACCCTCTCTCAATTACAGTCTTGGTCGATATTGTAGGTGTCGTTTGAGAGTGACTTTCCACTACGGTCACTGGCGAATCAGAAATTTCATTCACTTCCTTGTCCTCATTCTTTTCCTTGCTTACTGAAACCTCCTCAGTCCGCTGTGCCAACAAAGCATTCAGAGTTTCTTGCAACTTTCCCATTTCAGCTGCAAAAGTTTCCTGCGTAACGAATCCTTGAGTTCGACCCCCACCACGGTTCCGAGTCTGCCTCCGTCCCCTAACTGAAGACGAACTCTCCTGATGAGAGGTTTCTTGCTCAGGTCTAGGCTCTACACTCTTGGCCCGACGAACAACACGAGTTGTCTTTCCACCTCTAGTCCCCGTAGCTGGTCCATTAACCTGCGTGGTCGCTTTCTTTGCTGTCTTCCCTTTGGGTCATCCGCGACCCTTCCCTCGGTTAGCCGCTGCATGAGGAGGAGCAACAGGTCCATCCTCAACCATTTCATTAACATGTGCCACCTCTACTGCTGGCACTGATCTGCTCCTAGTTACTCTTTCAGTCATAGCTACAATTAAAACACCAATAAAACTCCATTAAGGTAACCCCCAAAGCAATAAAGCAAGTTAAGCACGCACATGTACCTGTAAATTTACAATGACACTGGCCATATGTAATTCTAAATTTACCTTACATGTTAGTCCTCACCACTCTATTACCCGACTTCCTACGACCATCCTATAATCTCAGTTGTGATTCATGCACTAAGTTTAAGTCTAAGCCCAACTGGTCGCCTAGATCTCTTAAACCTGGCTCTGATACCAATTATAACAACCCAACCAGAAAACGACAAGCAGAATAATTCTTAATAATAAAAACTCAAATATCAACAATAATCCAAGCCAAAACGGTCCCAATCTTACAATAGAATAATCAAGGTTTGCAAAGGCAACCTATTCACAACTGAGAAATTTAAATAAGAACTAATTGGAAGTCTTCTAACTGGATCCGCTAAACCTTCTCCTTCCCTTTACCAGCTCTGCCTACCTCCTGACGTCCTGAAAAGGGTTTTTAATTTTAAAAGAACGAGGGTTAGACCAAAGGTCTAGTGAGTTCCCTCTACAGTTAGCAATGCACAACTTTTCAGAATTTAAATTAACATTTAAATAAATCCACATGAATAACACGCTACTGACCACACGACCGTCAAAGACGACGTGTCTAACTCGCGCTGCTTTAATGTTGTGACACACCCCCAACGACATGAACGGGCCACACTCCCCGACACGAGTAGGCGGGCCACACTCCCCGGCTTTGGTCAAATTCTCCACATATAATGTATGCATACATTTAAACATCAACATTTTATAACACACTTAAATCAGTTCATAATAATAATCATGCCATCAGAAATAAATCAAAGTTTAAGAAGATTTAAACTTCACATGCTTTCGTTACTAAAAATATTTAGTTCAAAAAACTCACCTGACGTCCCTTAACTCAGAGCTTTTCGTCTACCTTTAAGATCTGAACCGAAACCTATAAAGGGAAGAATTAATCGATGAGTACCCGATTCTTTCTAATTTACAAGGACTTTATCCCACAATACCACGACCTCTAATTCTCTATGCACTGGTAAGATTGCCTACTTGAAACTATATACCTAAGTCCCTGATTTAACTGAAATGGACCGGTACACTTGAGACCGGTAAAGAAACTCGACCGGAGTCCCCCTTATCAGTCGACCGATATACACTTGAGACCGGTAAGGAAACTCGACCGGAGTCCCCCTTATCGGTCGACGAGGTCCTCTTCATCGGGCGACCAAGGTCTCTCCAAATCAATCAACCGGGGACATTTAAAAAGCTTCGACCGGTATCTCCCTTATCGGTCGACCGAGACTGTCGAACGAAAAATCCCCAAGTCTCTGCTACAATTACCCAGACTGAAGATTAAACCCCAAAAATTCCCACAACAGATACTCACTAAACGAAAGCAACAATTTCAATCATACAACAATTCAAACATCAATTTAATTTTTACCCAAACCAAAAGGATCAGACTCGAGTTCCTCACAGTGACCCCCACTTCAGACCATCTTTAAATACAATTTCCATTTACATATTAGCTACCAACACTGAGCTATTACTACTACAGAGATTAGGATTAGCATATTTACCTTGATGATTTGATGAACACCGAGCTCCTTTGCCTCTTTCTCTCACTATCGATCGCCTCAAGAGTTTCTATGCCAAAATCATCAGCCGCATTCCAGAAAACCCAATTCCCCAGGGTTTAAATCCCACTTTCCCCATTTTACATACTTGGCCTCTATAGAAGGTTCTTTTTCAATTAACTCACCCCAACTTAACTTTTAAACTTTTAACCCGGTTATTACAGTGGCGATAAGAGGTTTTAAGAAGTTAGGTCACCACTTCTTATTTCAGACGTGTTTAAGAGTTAAGAGGTTCTGAAAACTGAAAAGAAAAAGAAAGAAAAAAAAACCCGTCTAAATATAAAAAAGACCGAACGATTTAGACTTAAAAGCAATTAAGATAAACAATCCCTTAATATGAGGTATCCAAAGTCCAAACACCTCATTAGTTATAGGGAGAATTTGTGGGTTGTTTTTTTGTTTCAATATGCGTCTAAAATTATGTATTTATTGAACGAACAATATATTATATTATTTCCTCTTCACCTTTGATGTGTTCTATATAGTTTATAATAATACTTTTGTGCATTTAAAAGTTAATTGTTACAAAACGAACACAAAATTCATATGTGTGGAGTAGGGACATAGTTTTTTTTATACAACGACACTATATAATATAGATAAAAAATAATTGCAAAAGTATTGTTTTTATCGACGGATCTTCATCTTTTTACTAACATTCAATATCGTTCGATGTGTTTATAGCCTCTTCAAGGGATTTTTAAAGTTTTTGCTTGATTTCGAAGAATTTTTACGTTTTTTTTTATCGATTTCAAGGGATTTTTTCGGGTTTTTTTTTGTTGATTTCAAAGGTTCCTTTAAGTTTTTGGTTGATTTCAAGAGTTTTTTTTTTGGTTGATTATGAGGTACAGTTGCACCTTCTTGAATTTTTGAATATCATACGGTAGCATCTCCTAAACCGATATGGCTACACCTTTCATAAACGTAAAATTTTTAATCTTTCAGTGGAGAAATAATACGGTGGCACATGCCACCGTTGGCCCTTCTTTGGGTCCGTCCATGATGTGGAATGTCAAATCTAGCATGACGTTAAAACACCAAGCAATTCGATCTCATTGACTTCTTACAAGAATAAGGAGTGTGAAAATACAAAAAGAGACATAGAAAGAGTCGAGATCCCGATGGTTCACTTCCCGGTGGGGTTGGTGGAACATCGACTACGATAGTGACGAGAGGTAAGAGGCAACGACGTGATGCAACGACGCAAGATGCAATGACAACGACATGTTGCGACAAGACGCAAGTTAATAGCAACGAAGGGACATAAGCAAAGTCGTGTGATGGCACGTTTGAGAAAAAAGAAAGCGAGAGTGGAATGCCCGCTACGGTTTTTATTAAATCAAATAAGAGGTTTTCAAATATATTTTAAATCCAAACAAGTAAAAGAATTTTAAAAATTCTGATCTTTAAGAAAGAAAACTGATTTGATGATCTAACGATTAACCAAATCGAACATGTGGTATCATTTATTGGAAAATTTAAACTCCCCCGTTAAGGACCACAACCCTACTCTATACTCTATAGAAGGCCCGACTCATTTTGGAGAATGGTTCTCTTTACCTACTCTCAAGGCTACATTAATTTTAGACGTTAACGATCACTTTCAATTTGTTGTTGTTAAATGAAAAGACAGACAAAAAGTATTTTAAACCCAAGATATAATGACAACCTAAATAAATTTTGGATTATATTAAAGTATATTTATGAAATATATTCAATTTTATGGAATAAAAAAACTAGATTTTTAAGTTGTTAAAAGTATTATATCATATTAACATTTTTAATTTGTTACACATAGCTCTTTTAAAAGTATTTCAGATATTTATTAATGTCTAATAATTTTTATTTAATTCTTCGTCAACGTCGTGTTTTTGAATTTCAACAGAAAAAAAAAATTAAAAGACTTTTTTTTGTTTGTGTTCTTAAAGCCAGGAAATGGGAAAATGGAAGAAAAGAAAAGAAAATTTTATGTTTTTGGGTAGATGTGTAATTTTACATATATTTTTTTAATTGTTATTAATCATTTCTTTCTCTTTACTCCCACATTTGAAATGAAAGTTTTCCAAAGAAAGATCAGGACTATTTTTCTTCGTTTTCCTATTCTTTTACCTTCCAATAAAACTCGAGAACACGATATTTTTCTTTCCTCTCTACTTTTCTTCGCTTTCCCTTTGTTTCCTTCATTAAAAAGGACTCGAGAACACATCGCAAAGAAACCAATGGAATTTAGGGAAATTGACTAAAATAATCAATCTACCCAACAACGAATGATCGTGTGAGAAGTTGAGATTAACGTGAGAAGCATGAGAAGTAGTTATGAACGGATCACTTTTAATCAAATGTTCTCCCATGAATTTCGGCTTAGAAGAGAATTGATCTGGTGCATCTCATCCTAATGTCCATCAATTTCTCATCTAACGGTCGATAATCACTTCTCACGCTTATCACGTTAACCTCAACTTCTCACCGGAACCCAACCCTCTACCTAACTCAATTCACTTTATAGTCATCTTTTAAGGCAAATTCCCAAAATAGCCGGATTTTACGCAAATGGTTTACGTAAAATGCATAAACCACCTTTCTCTAATTAAAAAGAAGAAAAAAAGTGGTTTATGCATTTGCGTGAATCCCTTTTTTCTTTTCTTTTTTGAATAAGAAAAAGTTGGTTTACACAAATAGTTTACGCACGCATCTACTTTAAAAGATGGTTATAACGTGAATTCATTTGGATAGATTCGTTATTTCAATCAATTTCCGTAAAATTTATTCTCTTTTCTCCATGTTTTTAGTGAATTTTTAAAAGCCCAACGAGCGAATTAAAAGAAGCAAAGCCCATAACGATGTCCAACTTTGCTTCATTTTCGGCCATATTTGCAAATTTCAATGAGTGAATAATATTTTCAATTACTTTATGCATCAAATTCTCTAGAGTGAATGTTTTCAATCAAATATTTCGTGTAACGGGTCGTTTTAGACCCGGATAGGATGTGGGTAGTCTCGGCCCGATGCGCTAGTTCTTGAGGAAAAACCAGATTCGTGTTCATGGTTAACCCGTAAACATACATTGGGTACTCTTCGACGAATGCTAACTTTTGTTTCTTTAGACTCAAAGTCAGATTCTTTAGTACACTTGTTGAGAAAAGATAATGTTGTTATCATCTCACGACTATTAATCGCAAGGTTTTTTTTAATTTTCTTTTAATTAATTGGTTTATTTTTTTTTTGGAAGGCAAAACGATTTATTACCAATTGAAACCACACGAAAGATACAAGAACACAAAAATACCGGAACGGCCAAGCAAAACCACAAAAAAGGTGGAACGACCAAGGCGACCGCCAATCAGTTCGCAAGAGATGAACCAACACAAAAGCAAAAAAGAAAAGAAACCCTCAAAATACGACACACAAAACGCTCACGACCATAGATACAATCTAAGTCACTACACCGAGGTCGGGTCCAACATCCATGTGCACGAGTCTAATTTCCTTCCTCTTCCCCGAAATGCTATCCACTCGAAACTTTTGCGTTGAAATTCGAAGAAGAGATCCTCCATCTTTCTTTTATCTCCTTTGAACACAATTTGGTTCCGGTGTGCCCAAATGAGATACCCAATGCTCCATACCGTCTCCTTCCATAGGTTAGATCGAGAAGAGTTACTTGTTAGAGTAGGAGGAATATCCAAAAGATCTTTTAGTGAATTAAAATTATCTTTTCTAATTTTCCACCATCGAAGCACCGAATGCCACAACTTGTGAACTTCTTGGCATTTTACTATGATCCACGGTTTCCACTTCCGAATTGCATCTTGGACATAGTACGGAGTCTAAATCCACCCCCATCTTGTCTAGAACCATCCTACATGGCAGCCTCCCAATGTTGGCCTTCCAAAAGAAAATACAAATCTTCTTTGGGACCTCCTTTGACCAAATTGTTTTTTCATATATATCACCTCCCTCCTCCACCCTCTTGTCTATTAATGCCTTTAACTCTTGTGCCGAAAAGCACCCCTCCTCACTTCCCAACCACTTCACCTTATCATCTACCTCTCTTTTCGGACTCCAACCTTGGAGCAACTCTCTTAATGCTACTAACTCCCCTTCTTCCATACCTCGCGGTTCCCTCCTCCAACTCCAATTCCACACCCAATTATCCCTAAACCACTTTCCTTTTTCGTCTATCGACCCACCCTTGTTTGTATCGAGGCGGTAAAGCCTCTTGAATCTATCCTCCAACCTATCACCCTTGACCCACCTATCCGACCAAAATCTCGTCTCTCTACCTCTCCCCACCTCAATCCTAAAAGAAGCTTCAAAATTTATACCGAACTCCTCTAATTCTTTACCTACTCTAATAATATTACTCCAAACCGATCGTCCCCCCCGGCCCCTACTACCTCCTCCAACCAAACCCCCCTCCCTTCCATATAAACTTCTTATAGTTTTGACCCATGCATTTTTTTTTTCCGTTTTGAATCTCCACCACCATTTACCCAAGAGACCCCAATTAGATGATTGAAGACTCCCCACGTTAAGACCCCCTACCTTGAAACCTCTCAAGATCCTCTCCCACTTCACCCAAACCACCCCTTTTTGGAATCCTCACCTTTCCCTCCCCCCCCCCCCCAAAAAAAAAATGATTTATCATACTCTCTAACTCACGAATCACACCTCTCGGGGCATGAAAGAGCAAGAAGAAGTACAAGGGGAGACTACTAAGAATCGACTTAACCAAAGTTAGTATTCCACCGATCGATATCAATTTCGTCTTCTACGAACCAAGCTTGTTCCTCACCTTCGTAATTAGTTCCTTCCAACTTTCGATCTTGCTCATTGATCTTCCCACCGGAAGTCCTAGGTATGTAAATGGTACCTCGCTATAGCCGCATCCCAAACCCCTTGCCCACGATTGGATCTCCTCTACCT
Organism: Arctium lappa; assembly: GCA_023525745.1. Taxonomy (NCBI): domain Eukaryota; kingdom Viridiplantae; phylum Streptophyta; class Magnoliopsida; order Asterales; family Asteraceae; genus Arctium; species Arctium lappa. The sequence goes on from CM042048.1 coordinate 148,415,345, forward strand.
CCACGCCCATGCCAAATAATTTTCTTTTTTCAATATTAATCTTTAACCCCGACGCCACTTCAAAGCATTTGAGAATTTTCATTAGATTTTTTAAGTTGTTGATACTTCATTTGCCAAAAAAAATTACATCATCGGCATATTGAAGATAAGACAAGACAAAATCTTCTTTACCAATCTTTAAACCTTCAAATATCCCTTTTTCTCTTGCTTCCGACATTAAGACTTAAGTCTTTCCGCCACCACAAGGAAAAGAAATGGAGCCAACGGATCACCTTGTCTTAGGCCTTTCTCCATGGAGAATTATTTAGTAGGTGACCCATTAACTAATACCGACACCGACGATGATTTCAAACAATTTATGACCCAATTACACCACTTACTCCCGAATCCCATTTCTTTCAACATTTCAAGCAAGAAATACCAATCTACACTATCATAAGCTTTCTCAAAGTCCACTTTGAACACCAACCCTTTCCTTTTCAATTTTCGAATATAGTCCACCACTTCGTTTGCAATTCATACTCCATCCAAAATGAATCTTCCTTTAATAGAAGTCGCTTGGGTATCCCCGATCACTCTTCCCATTACCTTCTTCATCCTCTCCGCCAAAACCTTGGAGAGAATTTAGTAGTATACACCAATTAAACTTATTGACCTATACTCGTTGAGACACATCGGGTTTGCATTTTTTGGAATGAGCGTTAAAAACGAGGTGTTGCATCCTCCACTTATCTCCAGGACTTCCCAAAATCTCTCGAAAGCCTTCAAGAGATCGTTTTTGATTATCTACCAATATCTCTTTACAAACGTGAAAGAGATACCATCCGAACCCGGAGACTTGTTATTTCCACATAATTTAACCGCTTCCCATATTTCGTCCTCCGAAAATGGTTTCTCCAAGTTTACCGCTTCTTCCGGGTTTAGCTTCTTTAAAAACATGCTTTTGATACTCGGATCTACCACTTTTCTTGAGGAAAACTTATTTTTAAAGAAATTCCAAATATGATTTTTAATCTCTTCCGAATCTTCCGACCAAAACGCATTAATATTCAAACCCCGGATTCCATTTTTCCTTTCTCTATGTCTAATTGCCGCATGAAAAAATTTTGAATTTTCGTCCCCTTTTTTCACCCATTTAACCTTAGCTTTTTGACTATCAATTTCTCTCTTCTTTTTCTCCGCCTCCAACCATTTGAGCCTTACTTCCGACCATCTATTTCGTTCCTCTTCCTCCAAGGCTCTCTCTTCGGCTATTTTCTCCAATTTTTTGACTTCTTCTTTGAATTTGACCAAGTCGCCTTCCAAACTTCTAAATTCATCGGCACTTGTCTTCTTGAACGCCTCTTTCACATTCTTCAACTTATCTCTAAAAATATAATATTGTTTCCTTGACAACACTTCCATGCTCCATTCCCCACCTCACTAGATCTTCCGTGTGCTCGCCGGATAACCACGTTGTAACACCCTCAAATTTGGAAAGAACAACTAATTTAAAATTTTCAATAATACCTCAAAGATAGATAAAATCTCTTACGACAAGTTCATACTCGGAATACGATTCTAGAATTTAACCATCAACAACATGAATTGATGGTTACTAAAAAAAAAAAACATGTTTTAACGCATAAAGACTAATTAAAGGCCTATCTAAAAAAAACATGAATTGAGTCTTACATAAAGACTAATTAAAGGTCGAGTGTTACTAAACCCAATTACAAGTTGCTATTCCCAAGGTAATTGCGGAAGAGTTCACCAAGCTACTCACCCTCGTGCAAATCTAGTACTCATCTCTTCACGGCACCGCTAGAACCATACCCCAACTGGAACCTGATGCACATGCCGACAAATAAAAAGGTTAGGCTTAACGCCTAGTGAGCTCAAGAGTTTTAACATGAACAAATATATCCTTAAAAGAAAGGAAATCAGTTCAAATCAAGATATTTCAAACTAATTTACTTTATAATTAGAACGGCTCATTTTCCCACACTATGCACCCTTGAAGACAACGATCCAGTACAAACATTCTTTATAAGACGATGCAACCCAAAACTCGCTCAAAACGTGTATATAAATCAACTCCCAATTGTAAAACCGTGAATAACACTTCACATCCCAAAACACCCAAAACACAGGTGGGGCATAACACTCAACCCATAAATCATGGTTAATAAATCCCATATACAATATGTCACTGAAAACATGGATACAAGACTCAGTACCCAAAACAAGCGTATCTCCGAGGATAAACAACCATTGGCATCAACCCTGACTAGGTCTTTAGTCGTATCGGACATCAACTCAAACCGAATCTTTAGTCATATCGGACATCAACTCAAACCGAGTCTTTAGTCATATCGGACATCAACTCAAACCGAGTCTTTAGTCATATCAGACATAAACTCAAACCGAGTCTTTAGTCACATCGAACATCAACCCTATCCGGGTATTTAGTCCCATACAATAAAACCGACTTTTATGCCTATGGATCCATTTCATTACGGTCAGAACGTTACATGACTCAAAGGAATGACAACGCACTCAAAACATGTAAATTCCCAAATAAGGTGCAACTAAGTACACCATACGTCCAAGGTTCCTCAACGAGCTACCAAAACCGAACACATGTCCCAAAGACTCCACCGAGTACAAATCAAGCCCCAAGAGGCTTAGTAAACGTTTGGCTAAACACGAGAACCCATATGGTTACATAACCCAAATTAAATGTTTCCCCAAAACTTTGTTTCTCAATTCACAATTGGCCTTCGGCCCAAACCAAAAGGTTCTCCATGTCTAAAATGTTCCCCAAAGCCAGGAATGACCCAAAACCAAAGGACCCATACATTAGTACTTTTCAAAACATGTCGTTTCATGAATGATGCATAAAACCCGACAAAACACTTAAAAGTGCATTTTTGACCAAATTCCTATTTATGCAATAATTCATCGAAACCCATTCATTTATGACACATTTAACAAAATGCTCAAAAATCCCAAAGATATGTGCTACATAAGTTTATAAAGTTAAACACTTTCAAAATAACCAAACTTATCAGTCGTTAGCAATTTCATGCAAGACGCGAAACACTTTAAAATAAACATTTTGGCATGTACACCGTTTTCACAAATCAACTTGAACTCACCTCGCTAGATTTAGGCTAAATCTAGATTTTACCCCGCTTAGAGAGCTCCTTTGAAGCAACTTGAATCTTCAAGGTCAAAACTTCCATAAACCTAGATCCAAACATTTTCAACCGTAAATAACCATATTCAACCAAATAGGAACATTCCCCAAACATTTTACATCAAAACCTCAACTTATACCCAAAACCCTAATTTTAACCTAACTCCTCCAAAATCTTCCAAACCGAAAATGGAGAAACATCAAACACTAGGGAACCATCAATGGAGAATTTATATCTTAAAATAAGGTTTAGAAATGGAGAGGATAAACTTACCACTTAGGTTTTGAGCAAAACCCTAAAACTTATAAATCTCAAGGAATGAGAAGGGACACTTGATCTAGCACTTGAGGTTGGGGTTGCAAGCTTGATGATGATGAAACACCTTAGAATCCATGGAAATGACCTTAAAATGGGTTGATTGTAACATCCGAAATTTCAGGTAAGTATAAAGCTTCGCTAATCTTTTATTTGGTGCTTAGCAAAGTAGAACTTATATGCCTAATTGCTATTTTGTTTAAAATGGTTATTTGGTTTGGTTTGGTTTGGAAGTGTTAGAACCATCCTTTAGAAGCAGGGAGTTACGCGACTTACGTCGCGGGTGCAAGTCGCGGCACAAGCCGCGTAACCCACTGGAGTGTTTCTCCCAAGAGCAAGCGGGGCATAAGTCGTGGGGCGACCTGCAGGTCCCCAAAACCCTTTTTTCTCTCGGATTCAAATCACAAAAACATATTTTAAAGGCGATTTTTAGGGTTTTGAGTTACTTTCTTCCTCTTGCTACCTTAGAGCATTGATTTCAAAGTGTTTGGGTGGTTACACTTCATTTATTGAGCTTTAACCTACCTTGGAGAGCATTGATTGGAGTATTTTCTCAAGATTCAAGTCTCATCTTCTTCAACTAGGGTTTTCATCTTTTCTAGGTTTTGGTCAAAAACCTAGATTGTGAGTTTACTAATCCTTTGTTAAAAACTAGATACACATCATAATCTATTACTTGCTATCATCTTACATCCTACTTGGAATGTTCATATTTTTATACTCAAAGTATTTGGGGTTTTTCTTTATGAAACCATGTGTATTTGTATTATACTTTGAGTTGTTGGGACATGTATATGTGTATCTTGTTAAGGAGATGATATCTTATTTGGGACTCCATTTGTTGGGTCAAAACTACATGATTAAATTTGTGGTTATATTGGTCTTGCTATGGACTTCATATTAATTGGCTTGTAATATTGTACCCATGGTTGGTATGGATAATATTATTGGTCATATTGTGCCTTGAGGCCTATTAATAAATTATGTTGGACGAACCAAGTCAGTAGACACTAGGAGGATGTAGTCTTGGGTGCCACCGTGTGGGTATGTGCCTAGACCTCCACCATTCGGGGTAATGCCATGGTAGTAGTCCTATGCCGGGCCTTTCGGATGTCACTCGTAGTAGTTGGCATCAAGGTACATCGACTCTTTGGGTGGAACTTGATTGGTGCTATGGGTATCCCCCGTTGACTCCACATTAAATGAAATTTGGTTAACTGCTGATAAGAATTGTAAATGCTTTAACATGTTATTTTTTGTTCAACTCACTAGGCTTTTTGGCCTAACACTTGTTTAGTGTCGATGTGTATCTCAAGTTCTAGTGGCGTCGTTTCTAAGCAGGCGTAGTTGCTTGGGTGAGAGCTTGGGGAAATTGCACTTGAATATATATATATATATATATATATATATATATATATATATATATATATATATATCTTTTGGAGAAGGCATTTGGGTTAATAGATGACACCCTTTTTGTAATCTCTTTTCTAGATATAGAAATTAGATTAGTTGGTTGTTATTTATTGTTCGTTCAATTACAATTGTGATTAAATAGGTTTATATATTTCCCCATTTTTTGGAGGCTTTTGCTAAGGCAATTTATATACCATTTCTCCTCTTTGGGAAAGTTTTTGTTATCCCCATTTTTAGGGTGTTACATTAGGGTTTGTGGGGAATGAAGAAGGAACGCTTTGGGAGAGAATGGGGGAGTTTTGGAGAAGAGAATGAGAAAGAAAGTTGAAAATCCCGTCTTAACAGCACCCTGGTGCGACATTGACCAGGCAATGTCGCCATCTTCCCCCATGCCACGGTACCTTCTCTGCGACTGTGACAGTGCGACTATGACACTGTCATAGTCGTCGGCCATTGTCGCTGAACCCTTTCCAAGCCCTGAAACTTAACTTTTTCAACGCCAACACCCCCGATACTCTAAGGGACTTTAAACAATGATTTTCCAACAAAAGTCCCGTCGTACATTAGTTCCAAAAACGTCTGGGTGTCCTCTACTTACTGAAAATTACGGGTGTTACACACGTGTCATGGAGCTTAAAAGGCTTTGGACCGAAATCTATTTTGGATTCGGATAGAAGAATCAGATAATGGTTCGACCATTTTCTTTCCAAGGCCCTTACTCCCAAATTCCTACATGCCAAGCAAAAAATATTGGAGACTAGGAACCGATCCAATTTACTAAGTTTCCTCCCATCATCGCTTATCCTTGTAAACTTTTGCCCCCTCATTGGAATTTCGATCAATTGGTAATCTTGGATAAATTTATTAAATTATTCAAACTCCTTTGTCAAGAGTAATGGAGTTTAGTCTTTCATGGTTTCCTCTAACGTCATTAAAATCTCCGAACACACACCATTTGATGTCCTCTTTAATGTATAGTCGTTCAATATTTTTTACACCTCTACCCTCTCCTTTTGCTCTCGCGGACCATAAACGTTAATGAAGCCACACATTCCTTCCTTCCCTTTCCATGATCCAATCGCCCCCACAAAGCTTTGTTCAACAATTGGTTAGAAGGTAATGTTCTTGATGAATGAAGTTAGAAGGTACACCAACCCATTCGATCAACAGATGGATGTAATGTACGTTTTCGTTGATTATAAGTGAAATCGAAAGGTCATCTTCAAATCCTTGAAGACCCAACAATATTCTTAAAAAATAAAAGATAATTAATTGGTGAGAAATATGAAAAATAACCATTTCAGTCGACAAAAATGTATACCGTACTCAGTAATTTTTGTTTATTTTTATTTATTAATGTCAATTACCATTTATATGCATATCTATAGGAAATTTGAGTTTATATGTTTAATATTACCCTAGCACTTAATAATATGCTTGGTGTGTATCATATTCTGAAAAATATGCATTACCTTTTTTTAGTGACATATTTATCTCTAAGGCCATGTTTGACAAACATAAGTTAGCTTAGCTTTTGAGATTGTTTGAAAAGTCCCGCTTGGATGAGAACTCAACCCAATCTCAATGGGAATCGAAACCCAATTTAGCTCGAAACCAATAAAATTTGATTGATTATTATATTCATCAAGATAACGAAGTATATAATATTTACATTAAAATAAGTAACCGAAAGGTCTTTGTCCTAACGGTATACGAGTTAACAGTAAAGTTGAGCCTTCTAGAAGGCAGAGGTTCAAATCTCACAAAAGATGAGAATAATGTGTAAATTCATTTGTCGTATGTAAATATTATATAACTTGAAAAAAGCCAAAAAAAAAAGTATAATGATCATTTTTGTATGCCCTTTAGTTTTCTATTGATTGCTAAGAAAATCTCCAACAACTTCTTCAAAATGGAGAAAATGGTGATTTCGATCTAATATTTTGCTTCATCAGCTTCCCCAAAATCATCTCCAAAATGGAGAAAACAGGAGAGAGAAAAGTTTTTTTCTCTAAATATAGAGATCACCCAAAAAATGATTATCAAGTGAGAGGACCAATTGGAAACTTTGAAAATAAATATATAGAGAGAGAAATAATATTTTAATAGATGAATGATATATTTTAATATTATAATTAATGTTGGTTTCTCCAAAATGAGGAATCTGTTGGAGATTAATGTAATTTTTTTTTGAGATTTTGACTTTTGGTTCTTTATTTTAGAGAAATTTTAAAGAATCTGTTAGATATGTTCTAAGATGACTCAATAGCAGACAAAATAAACGGGTTAGAACATCTCCAAAATAATAAGCATGCACATGCTTGTATTCATTTTTTATTATTATTATCGTTGGTGGGACTTATCATGTTTTTTCTAGATATTAGAAAAGCCAATTGAAAAATATTAAGACGATTTAGTTTGTTGGATTTCATGGGATTTGAAATTAGATTCAAATTTATTTTCATGTTTGGTTAATAGAAGAGTCCGGAATTGAATATTAAGGGCTCGTTTAGCTTGCCGGATTGAATTAGATTTGGAATTGAGTTCCATTTCAATCTCATGTTTAGTTTGAAGGAATGCATGAATTTAAAATTTCGGGATTTCATTGAAATCCCACAAACATTGGATTTGGAATCCGAAATCCCACATGGGTGATTGGTATTTTATGGGGTTTTATTGGATTTGTATGTATTGATGTTTTAAAATATGTTAAAAACATTTGTTTTCTAATAATAAATTAATAAAAGGATAATTTAATTATTTTTATAATTTTTTATAAATTATTTATAGAGAATGAAATTCAATTTCATTTCAAATCCGACAAACCAAATGCACCAAAGATTCTAAATGATTCCAAATCCAAATCCCTTCAATTCAAAATGCTTTCACGAAATCCAAATCCCTTAAAATTATTCATTCAAATCAAACGCCCCCTATTTGGGTCTGTTTGATTTGTAGGAATGGAGAGGATTTGGGGGATTTGGAATTCAAATCCATTTCAATCCGGTGTTTAGTTTGTAGGATTGCTCGGATATTAAATTCTATGATTTCTTTGAAATCCATCAAAACATAGGATTTTGAAATCCCATGGGGTTGTTGGGATTTCACAGGATTTCGTAGGATTTTGTATATAATAATGTTTAAAAATATGTTAAAAACATTTGTTTTCTGATAATCAATTAATAAAAAGGTAATTTAATTATTTTTATAATTGTTTATAATTTGTTATTGCAAATTATTCATAAAGAATGAAATTCAATTTCATTCGAAATCCTACAAATCAAACACACCAAAAATTATAAATCCTTCTAAATCCAAATAACTCCAATTCCAAATCCTTCCACGAAATCAAAATCTCTCAAAACAATTTCATCAAACCAAACGCCTTAAGATTTCCATAAAATCCCACAAAAAATTGTATTCAGAAATCCTATGACATGGTTGATATTTCACGATCTTTTATAGGATTTGTTTGGTAAAAAAATTGTTTTGTAATAATCAATTAATAAAAAAATAATTTATTCTATAATTATTTATAAGTTGTAATTTTATAAATTATCAATAAACATGGACTTCAATTTCACTCCAAATCCTACAAACCAAACACATCAAAGTATCCAAATTCTTCTAATTCCAAATCCCTCCAAGAAATTCAAATCGCTTGAAAACATTCCATCAAACCAAACAACCTCTAAAATTTAGGTTTCAATGGATTTAAATGCTTAGAATCTTTTTCTATGTATGGGAGAAACATATGATCAGAGGTATTATGGGAGGATCAGGGAGTCGTATTCTAGAAGGAATACATATAAAACTTCGGGTTTAGAGAGTTCTCTAAATTTAAGATAAGAACATAGAAATGATTTTTTTCACTAATGAAATAGAATTGTTACTAGAGTAAATTACTGTTTTATCCATGTGGTTTATATGCTATAACGTATCAAGTCTCTTTTTTGCAATAATTACGGATTACAACCTTGTGGCTTGCAATTTATAACGCATTGGGTCATGTCCTAACTTTGTTAAAAAAATTCTATTAACTTAAGGGTATTTTAGTCCTTTTACAGTTTTAAAATTCATTTTTTGATTTCCAATAACAAGGTACCCTGTTACTGACCAATGTGTAAGATGCCCTCCATTTTTGGCACTCGTATCTTCTCCGGTCAACTCACACTATTTTTTTGGTATTGGTAGCTTCGGCACCACCAAGGCCTCCAATTTGGTCATATTCAGATAAAACAACAAAAAGTTTTGGTGCACATGCACGCTGTGAGTACTTGAAGTTAAGAAAACAGGAAGAAGAAGAAGAAGAAGAAATAAGAAAGAAATTATGGGAGAAAAACACACAAAAGTACCTTTATTTAGTTGGAACATCAACAACACTTATGAACATCAATAACAAATTCATTTGGTAAACTTGTGAGACAAAACAGGGTAAAATCAAAACTTTAAATCAATCCTACATCCATAAAATCAAAACTCTAAATTGAGATTGGATCCCCAAATCAAAATTGATAAACTCTAAATCAAAACACTAAATATTGGAGGGAAACCCCCAAATTGTCGTTGTTTATCGTTTTTGCCATGACCCTCAATGCAAATCTAGAGTTGAGCAAACCTTTTTAACATCGATGCAAAACCAAACCTAGATTGGAGGTTGTAACACCCGTAGTTTTCGATAAGTAAAATCACCTCGTACATTTTTATAGCTTATAAGTTATAGGTTTTATGTTACGAGATCTTTACTTTCGGCCCCTAAGAGAATCGAGGGTGTTTGCGTAAGAAAAGTCGAGTTTTGGAGTTTGGTACGGGTCCGACTACAATGTCCGACGACTATGACCGTGTCATAGTCGCACTGACAAAAGTAGCAGCCGAAGGGAGGCCCTCTAGACACCCTAAGCGACTATGCCAAGCGACAATGCCCTGGCAAAGTCGCCTGGCAATGTCGCCAGGTGTACTAGGGCTGCTTAAAGTCGCGATTTTCAGCCATTCATCTTCATTTCTTCATATCTCTCTCATTTCTACTCCGTTTTTGGTGATTCAAGTTGCTATGTTTCATTTTTTAGAGCTCTTCAAGGATAGATTGTGAGTGTTGAAATTTATTGGAAGATCCAAGAGTATTTTGTGATGGTAAACTCCTCATCTCTCTCGATTTTAAGCTAGGGTTTGATGTGTTCTTCATTTTCCCTTCTCTCCTTTCCATTTTGCCTTAGGTTTTGGATATTTGGATGTAACACCCGGGAATTTATAAGGTAAATATTTGTCCTCTAATACTTTAATTGTGTTTATCTGAAAATGTGAGTTTTTATATATGCTTATGATCTTGATTATGGGACTAAGATGCTATCTGACTGTTATAATATTTGCATGTGTTTAGACCTTGTGCTCATTTTTGAAATTTGCTAAGTTTTCGGGCTGGGATGGGCTTGGCGCGATAGTGCCATCGCGATAGTGACATTGTCACTATCGCCGGGCACAATCGCCATGATTGTACCGAGAGTGGGAGGAGTCTCGCGATAGTGCCATCGCGATAGTGACATTGTCACTATCGCCAGGCATACTCGCCGGGCTTGTACCGTGGGGGTGGGGGCCTCCGTGATTGTGACAAGCGATAGTGCCCATGGCACTATCGCCCGCGTGGTCTGGTTGATTTAAAACACTTTGGCAGTCTCATTTCTCACATTAACACTTTACAAAAACGGGAGAGCTCTTCTTGGAGGCGATTTTTAGGGTTTCATCACCTACCACATTCATTTATAGGGTTTTGGGTTGTTGGGAGCATTAAGTGGTCATCAAGCTTCATCCAAGTGTTCCCATTGAAGTGTTCTTCAAGATTCTCATTTCTCACCTTCAAGTCTCATCTTCTCCAACTTCTAGGGTTTCCATATTTTCTAGGTTTTGGGTTCAAAACCTAGATTGTGAGTTTACTAAACTTTTGTTAAAACTAGACACACATCATAATCTCCTATTTGTTACTTTATCTCTATATGTTCCAATGCTTGGGGATTTCTTCATGAAAATAGTTGGAAGATGTATATATATGGGTGATTTGCCATGATTATTGTTATATGTATCATTATTTGGGATTTGTCTTATAGCTACATAATGTGGGTACCTTGATATGTTAAATGTATGCATAAATGGGTATTATGATGATTCTAGTTGGAACACCATTTTGGTGATATGTTTATATGCATGATGAGCATGATTTACATTGGGTCTTTTGTTAGACATCATGAGGATAAGGTGGTAATATTATACCCGTAGTTGGTATTGAATTATTTGGATTGAAATATATCTAAAGGACCCCTTATAAATGTGATGTGGACGAACCAAGTCAGTACACTAGGAGGATATAGTCTTGGGCGCCACTGTGATGGTATGTGCCTAGACCTCCGCCACTCAGGGAATTTTCTTAGCGATAGTCTTTGGGTGGGTCGGGCCTTTGGGGTGTTCCTTGTTAAGGGCATCAAGGTATATCGACTCTTGGGTGGGACTTGATTGGTGCTTTGGGTCTCCCCTAATGACTCCACATATATTGAACACTAGTTAACTGCTGATAAGAATTGTATCTGTTCATGCATGCTTATTGTTGTTCAACTCACTAGGCTTTTTGGCCTAACACTTGTTTGGTGTCGATGTGTATCTCAGGTTCTAGCGGCGGCGGTCTTAAGCAGGTTTAGTTGCTTTGGGGTGAGAGCTTGGGGAATTGCACATGGACGCGTTATACTTTTGGATATAGACCGTTTGGGTCTATAGATGACAACCCTTTTGTAATCTCTTTTCTAGATGTAGAAATTAGATTAGTTGGTTGTTGTTTATTGTCCGTTAAATTACAATTGTGATTAAACAGGTTATTCAATTATATATTCCCCATTTTTGGGAGGCTCTTGCTATGGCAATTTTAGCATACCTCATGTCCGTTTTCCGGATTTTTGTTATCCCCGTTTTTAGGGTGTTACATTGGAGGTGAATGAAACACTTTGCAAGTGTTGGATTTAAAAGTTAGGAGGTGTTGCTTGTAGATTCAAGTCTTCACCAAGAAAACTCAAGTTTGGGGTAAAAACCTAGATTTAGCCAAAATCTAGCAAAACGAGTTCAAGTTGCTTTGTGAAAACTATGTACATGTCAAAATGTGTATTTTGAAGTAAATGTGTTAGTTGGTAATTATCAATGTGTTGAGTATTTGACAAAGTTTTCATATTTGGTAAATTTGGGTTGATAAATCTCATGAAATGCCTATATTTGGGTTTTTGGATATTTTGACGAGTAAATATCATAAATGTTCCTTTGGTGATTTATTGTACAAATGAAGTCTATTCAATGATTTATGCATTTTTGGTGTATATGATTTATAAACCATTTGTAAATGCACGTTATCGTGTTAAGAGGGATTTTGGAAACATAAGGTGTATGAGTTTACTTGGAAAACCGTCTGTTCCAATCAATAATGAGTTTTGGGTTAATCATATCTTGAGGTATGTGTTTGCATAAACGTCGGTTAAATGCTTTTATTATCTAAGGACCTTTATTTAATGGTCAAATGAGTTGGGAGCATTTTGGCTCGGTTTGACTTAAAATAGTCTTAAGGGCATTTGTTCGATTTTTAATAGCTCGATCTAGAGCTCCGTTTACGATTTGCATTTATTGCATCTTATTGGAGATTTACATGTTTGAGTGCATTAGTCATGTTGGAAAATTTTAGTAAAAAAGTGATTTTTTACTAACTTTGGACACAAATATATATATATATATATATATATATATATATATATGTATTGTATATATCTAACTCTTCGTGGGTTTGTGTTCTCCTATATGAGAGCTTCGAAACGATATATTATGTGTCCAAAACGGAATATGTGTGAATGAGATATCGATGCTCAAAGTTGAGGGTTTAGAATGAAATTGGAAAAACCAAATAGGTGTGGGATTGTGTCCCACATAGGAAGGAGGACCAAAAATTTTAGTGGTTTATAACTAAAATTGTGGGAGGAACTTACAAGTCCTTTGTTTGGTTTTACTCCACCACCTACCCGCGCGCAGGGGGGTGCCGATTGCGACTGTCGTAGGCTAAAATCGGCGAACTTGTGCATGGGCGCAACCTGCGGACACGAATGTCGCTCCGAAATATTGTGCTCATGCAGCTTGGTTTTTGCGAAAATTTTGTTTTGATCCAGTGCACTACGCGGGTTTACCCGCGTGGCAACCCGCGCAACTCACTGGTGTGTGAACGAACAGTGGATCACGTGGGTTAAGCCGCGGGCTTACCCGCGACATACATTGTTTGTAGACGAGAGACAGTGAACCACACGGGTTGTGTTGCGACTTCACCCGCGTGGCAAGTCGCGAAACACACTGTTTCGTTTTTCTGTAACTCCCAATTGATACTCAATGAATACGAAGATAAATGTGCTTAATGGTCAGTTAATTATTCGTTAAATACTGATTAATATCATATTAATCTGTCGGTTTCATTCTTGAGTATAAATAGGGAGTTTGGCTCATTCCTATAGAACCCCCGATATAACAATCGATACTTCTTCTCTCTAATTTTCTCTTCATACGATTTCTTCATCAGCGAATTTTCAGGCAAGTAGAATTATCCGGCAGTACTTCTGCTCAAGCTGTTGTACCCTGGGAACAGACGGCAAATCTGTTTAAGGGAATCGTGTTCAACACGAGCCTCAACATCGTTTGAATATACGGTTTATTCATTTACACTTATTTTCTGTCGATTCCCTTTGTATTTGAATTATACTAATCATTTGTTGATTGTTTTAGTTATTTCGTTGTATTTATATGTATTATTAAAATACATAAAGTGGATTATTACCAACAAGTCATTCATTTGGAATCATGTGATTTAGACTATGTTGCATTGGATCCATATGCACGTAAGTCAATCTTTGTTGATAATCAATTAGGTATTATAGGCATGGTTTGCGGGACCCATGTTTTATGATATTAACTTTTCAAGTTGACACTAGGAGGGTTGAGTTTGGGGTGGTGCTACCGTGAGGGTAGGCACTAAGACCTCCATCATTTGGGGTAATGCCACGGTTGTAGTCATCGAATGTTGCCGGACCTTTTGGTGAAAATCTATGTGGATAGATACTAAGGTCAACCGACCATTTGGGTGAAACTTGATAAGGAGTCGTAGGGACATTTGGACGTCATGTTGGGACATGTAATGCTATTAACGTTGTATGAGTGACATACTTATGTGTTTCCTTCACTCTCAATGGATACAAGCCTCCCCCGTTATTGTCAAACATTATTTTTGGATATTGTAATATCCATGTTTTAATATCGTTTGGGTCTTTCACGAGTAATTGCAATTGATGACTTTAATAATGGAACCCCTCCACATATATTAAGGTTCGCATGAAGTAATTATTGTCATGCTTTGATAGACTTGGGATCACGTGAGACCAGCCTATTTTCGTGAGACCCGTGAGACCAAGATTTTACACTTGAAACTTCACAGCAAACAATGTGAAGGTAAAAACCTTCACAACAAAACATTGTGAAGGATCAGATTTTTTTTTACCTTAACAATGTTTTGCTGTGAAGTTTCAAGTATAAATTTGTGGTCTCACATGTCTCAAGAAAATGTGTTGGTCTCACGTGAACCCAACCCTGCTTTGATATTTGAATTTTATCCTATTTATGTTTCGCGTGAGTAAATGATTTAGTTCCATATTTTCAGAGTATTTCTTTTTAAGCACTTTAACACGTAAAATGAGATTTTTGGGAAAGATATCACTATTTATTCTAAACGTTGTGCATCATGGGAATCATGATTTAAATTATATTATTTCCGTTTTATTGATTATATGGTGATAAAACTTTTGAACTCACTAGGTGTTAGCCTAATTTTTTTTATTTGTCAGCATGTGCATCAGGTCCTTGATAGGAGTATGGTACTAGCGACACGGTGAAGAGACGAGGGCTAGTTAGATGCACAAGAAGGTTCTATCATTTTGATGACGTCTTTCGCTTTTGGAGATAGCGACTGTTATTGCATTTTAGTAACACTCGTCCCCTATTATAGACCTTGTATAAGGTTTGCAGGGTCGTGCCTGGGGATGGAGGGTCGGGCGTACGCCCAGGGCCCATGAGAAATAGGGGCCCAATTTTTTAGTATATCTATACTATATTATAAAAGAGACATAAAAAACTCTTAAAAACAACCCATTAAGCATTATGTACTATTATTTAATGCTAATCTACTTAAAATCTCTTAAAAAACAACTAATGAAGCAATATGTACTACTTTTAAATGATTTTAACCCTAATTAATAAATTTCATCCTTATCCCCCAAAATCCTTATCTCTAATCCCCAAACTCTAAAATTATGAAATTTGAATTCTGATAAACATAATCAAAACAGAATAAACATCTCAATTTAAATATAAAAAATTTAAAATATATAAGATAATTAGTGAATTTTAACAAACTACTTAATTTTTTTTATATAAAAAACATTATATTATTAAGTCTAAATTAAACAAATTTATAAAAAAAAACATTATCACTCTCTAAAAACCATCCAATATCTATACTATATTATAAAACATTGATTCAAAACTCTTTAAAAACAATCTTTTAAGCATTTGGTACTACCAATTAATGCTAATTTACTTAAATTTCAAGTTTACAACTTGCTATTGCCTATGGTACCACTTACTAAAGCACACTATCAATGCACATCCTTAAACACGTTCAACCTTATCCCTAAACCAGTTAAACTTCCTTCCTATCCCTAAATCCCTCCAACCCGTTCAAATCAAAATTCAAAACCATTGTTATCATCATTTTCATGTATCTCTATCTCTAAACATGCCATCTTCCCCCTATTTATATCCTTATTTAAACATGAATTTTAAATGGAGAAGATGAGGATGAAATCGAAAAGATCGATCGAGTAGCGCCTTTTTCAAACAACTGTATCAGGTTTTGTCTTCTTTTCGTTTTTGTTTGACTTGCTTGAGTGTGTATTTGTTATTACCGTCCTTCTTGATTTCTTCTTGATTTCTTTGAGGTGATTGTGTTTGTATCTAAAGAGACCCGTCAATCGGTGGAACTTGAGAGAATCAATCGAGTGGTCTTATCTCAAATGGCGGTATCATGTTTGTCTTATTTTTATGGTTTCTCACACATTTGATTTCTTTACTATGAACAACAAATTTTCATTTCTACATATCTGGTTTCCTTCATATGTTTGTTTTTCCTTCATTTCTACATATCTATTTCTTTGTTTGGATGGTTAACAAAGTTTCTCAACAGTCAACCCATTTACCAACGGAGCTACACGCTCGAGGGCTTTTAATTTTTCATTTACGATAAAATTATACACCTTACTCACCCGATGCATTGCACGGGCATGATGCTAGTATTATATAATAGTAGTAGAAAATAGTAAATAAAAGAGACAAGTTCTTTTAGCATCTAATAGGACCCAAAGAATTTCTTATTATATTAGGGTCCAAACATATATTAATTAATTATATTGGAAAAGAAAAAAATTTAAAAGTGAATTGGTTGCACAATTTATAGTATTGTTTATTATGTATTTAAGTCTTTTATTTGATACCACCGTCTAAAAATATTTGCCTAAAATATTTAATATATTCTCCATCATTCATCTTCCACTTGTTGTATTAGAAATCCAAAGTCTAATGAAATCCAAAGAATTTGTATTATATTAAGGGCTCAAACATATATTAATTAATTACATTGAAAACAAAAATATGTAAAAAGTTAATTGGTTGTTCATTTTATAATATTGCCTATTGTTTCTCTAAGTTTTTTTTCTATCTAGTATCAGAGTCTAAAACTACTTACCTATAAAATATTTTGATATGTTATCCATCGACCATCATTCATCTCCTACTGATTCTTTTAAGTATCTCATCCGCATGAATTTTATATTTGTATTAGAATATAACAGATTTTTGTTATTAACTAAAATAGCACGACCCTACCTTTTGAAATAAATTACCAACCATATGAGACGGTTTTAACTTAATTTTTGTTAACAAAGAGAAAAGGATCACATTATTAAACAAAGAATGGGCCTAGAGAGGGACTAGGACACCAGGAGAAACAAAAATTACAAGATACCCACCCACACATCTCTCAGATTATTATACCAAGAATCACAGCTTAAAACCTGCCCCGATTTAGATATAGAACAAAACCATTGGAAGGAACAAAGTTGGACGTTTTTAACTATAAAACAGTGATGAACAACATATAACCTAAGATGAGATGGAAACCCAACTGATTGATATTGATTTACATAAATTATTACTCCGAATAGTAACGATTTTGACTCAAAATTATGTCATTTTATATATTAAATGTACATCATAAGGATGTTTTTGACGGTGAAACAAATTAACGATGCTATGTAAAATTGATATGGCAGAAAATAGTAATTCAGAAGTAATTATTGATTGATTTTGCACCTAAGCATACTCGAAAAAATGATTTTATATAAATTATTAATATTTCTTGAATTGGATTTTATTTCTTACGATAAAAACAATATATCTAAGATTTTCTTTTTCATAATTATCGAAGGCCCTTTTTCTACATCTCGTTCAGGGCCTATAAAATGTCAGGAACGGACCTGAAGGTTTGATTTGTGTTTATTGAAGTTAAACCTTAAATTATTATTTTAAGTGATTCCATTATTGATATATTTAGAAAATTTTAAATTAGTTATTATTTTCAGATTTTAGGGTGTTACAAGTTAGTATCAGAGTATAAGTTTAAGAGATTTAGGTGTTAATTTCGGATACCTAGGCTATGTTTGGCAAAAAAAAAGCTAAGCTAGCTTGTAGCTGATAAGCTAGCTTTTCAAAATGCTACTTTGAGTAGCGTTTCAATAAGTTAGCTTATAAGCTAGCTTATGGTCATCCAAACATGTACACTAGCTGATAAGCTAACTTATTTTTACCAAACATAACATAGCCTAGACTCAAACTAAAGTTTGTTTTAAGTGGATGAAAGTGAGATTTTACATTTCCAAAACCTAATTTACAAGAAAAGGGTCATCATATACCTATTTGTATAATTAAACCGTATAATCAACAATAGAAACAAACAACTTTGACTGTGAGGCGACCCTAATTTCCACGAGACGTAATCTCTCAGACTCAGGTCTCAACTCACTTTCAAGATTAAGATCTCTAGACAAATTCACCAAAACCCCTCTTTTTTTTTCTTTTGTTCTTCACTTTCACCATCATGGTCAACCATCACCTCTCTCCCTCTCTCTGTTAGTTTGTGAAAATTGCAACAACAAACCCTTTTGTTTATAAAATTATTATTTATTATTATTCATTTACACAGATGTTCCAACAGCTACTGTTTTGTAAAAAAGGGTTTTCAACAAAATGAAATGTGGTAACAGCTTTTGACAACTAAACCAAACCAACCTTAGATGCTTCTTCTTCTTCTTCATCTTCCCTTTTCCCTGTTTCTTTAAGCAATTTTCACATACCCATCTCTCTCTCTTTTTTCTTCTATTTTTCAATTCAATTTCCAAAACCTAATTTACAAGAAAAGGGTCTTCATATCATCCAATCCAACAACTACTTTCTCTAATGACATTTCAACCATCTCTTTTTTTCCCCATTTAAGTAAACAATACCTTGTGGGTTTTCTCTCATTACCCAGAAAGAAAGAAAAAAACCCTCTTTTATCTTCCTTGATTTGATAACCCCCACCATTAAAGATGAGGAATTTGAGTTGGGTTTTTCTTTTGATGTTTCTTTCTGGTTTCTTGTTGAATCTTGATGCTTTTGAGCTTCGTAAAGGTCAAAAAACCGAGAGGATTTCAGGTAATTTATGTTTTCTTAATATCATAATTGCTTGATTTTGGTGAGATGATTGATTCATACCAATTGGGGGTCAGATTTGAGATTTGGGTTCTTTTTGAACTTCTTATGGGTTCTTGATCTGGAAAGATTTTGTCCCATGATGTAATTAGGTTCCTGCTTTGATATGAAGTTCAGGTTTGTTGAATTTTGATTGTATTTTGATTTCTGTTAGAGAGATCTTAGGAATTAGGATGAACCTACCTTTGATAAGTTATTCTTATTAAAATCTGTATTCCATTCTTTATGTTGTGAAGTAGTTAGAAAGGCTTTTTTTAAGGTTTTATTGGTGTGAATACTGATTCATATGTGAATCAGTTTGTTTCAAGATAACTCATTTCTATCCTAACTTCTGTTGTGATCAAGAATTATCGATTGAGGTTGCTTGGTCTTGTTTAGTTGTTCAGTAGAATCATGTTTTTTGATGCTTAATGCCACTTTGTTATGTGCAAGGTCTTGGTTTGTATACTTGTTTTGATATTTATTCACATGTGAATCAACCAATATTATCCTTCTCCTAGTTTCCTTACTGGTCAGTACTCACATAAACAGCTATACACAACAATCTAATGCATCATTTGTATACTTGTTTGATATTGATTCACATGTGAATTGACCAAGATTATACTTCTCCTAGTTTCCTTACTGGTTAATACTCACATAAACAGCTATACACAACAATCTAATGCATCATTTGTATACTTGTTTGATATTGATTCACATGTGAATTAACCAAGATTATCCTCCTAGTTTCCTTACTGGTTAATACTCACATAAACAGCTATACACAACAATCTAATGCATCATTTGTATACTTGTTTGATATTGATTCACATGTGAATTGACCAAAGTTATCCTTCTCCTAGTTTCCTTACTGATTAATACTCGCATAAACGGCTATACACAACAATCTAATGCATCTTTTGGTGCTAAGACTAGTTCGATTTTGTGTAATCTAGGTAGTGCTGGGGATGTACTTGAAGACGATCCGGTTGGAAGGTTGAAAGTCTTTGTTTATGAGCTGCCGAGCAAATACAACAAGAAAATTCTGCAGAAAGACCCGCGATGTCTCAACCACATGTTTGCTGCTGAAATTTATATGCACAGATTCCTCTTATCGAGCCCTGTCCGAACTCTAAATCCCGAAGAAGCGGATTGGTTTTACACCCCGGTTTACACCACTTGTGACCTAACACCAAATGGGCTCCCTTTACCGTTCAAATCACCACGTATGATGAGAAGCGCGATTCAACTTATTTCTTCCAATTGGCCTTATTGGAATAGGACCGAAGGGGCCGATCACTTCTTCATTGTACCACACGATTTTGGTGCTTGTTTTCATTATCAAGTACGAATCTTTAACTTTCTTGTTATAGTTTCTTGAGGCGTTTTTGTGTGGATTCGTTTTCTTAAAATTACGGGTTTTATTGTAGGAAGAAAAGGCTATTGAAAGAGGGATTCTTCCTCTTCTCCAACGAGCTACTTTAGTTCAAACGTTTGGGCAAAGAAATCATGTTTGCTTAAAGGATGGGTCGATCACCGTGCCGCCATATGCCCCTCCCCAAAAGATGCAATCTCACTTGATCCCTCCGAGTATTCCTCGATCCATTTTTGTTTACTTCAGAGGCTTGTTTTATGATGTAGGAAACGATCCCGAAGGTGGTTATTATGCAAGGTATGTATGTGTCTATTATATTCTTAAAACCAATTGTATGCTATGAAAACAAGTGGTTATATGGGGAAGTTCAAATCATAACCAAAATTTTTGAGAACCTTGGAACCAACTATTTCATGTGCTATTCATAATGAATAACCCTAATGAATAACCCTAGATATTCATGAATATTATTCATCATGAATGGCATTATTCATGATGAATAACCCTAAATATTTATGTATTTATCATCGTAAATATCATTGAATAATCATGAATAGTTGGTTCGTTCTCAAAATGTTTAGGGTTCTTATTTGAACCTACCCCACAACAGACATAGACGTAAAAAAAACGATTGGTGGATGGCTCACCGGTTAGATCGAAGAAATCTTGGCTATTCTCTCTATGCATTATGAAGAAAAAAAACTATCTTTTTCGATCTTGCAGAGGAGCAAGAGCAGCAGTGTGGGAGAACTTCAAAGACAACCCTCTCTTCGACATTTCAACCGAACACCCAACGACGTACTACGAAGACATGCAGAGAGCCGTGTTCTGCTTATGCCCCCTCGGGTGGGCCCCGTGGAGTCCAAGACTGGTTGAAGCCGTGATATTCGGTTGCATCCCGGTTATCATAGCAGACGACATCGTGTTGCCTTTCGCCGACGCAATCCCATGGGAAGATATCGGAGTCTACGTAGATGAAAAAGACGTTCCGAATTTGGACACCATCTTGACATCGATCCCGACAGAAGTCATCTTGCGAAAACAGAGATTGCTCGCGAATCCGTCAATGAAGCAAGCTATGTTATTCCCACATCCCGCTCAACCAGGTGACGCTTTCCATCAAATCTTGAACGGACTTGCGCGTAAATTGCCTCACGATAAGAGTGTTTATTTGAGGAAAGGCGAGAAGGTCTTAAACTGGACAGCCGGGCCTTTAGCTGATCTGAAGCCTTGGTAGGTTCTGAAAATGCTTCCGATTTTGGGGGATTTTTTGTTGGTTTTATAGATATCAAAGGGAAAAATGATGGTTATTTGAATCTTTATGGACTTTGCACTTCCTTGTTCTTATCTTGATTGGGATAATATTTAGCATGGAGTCGAAGATTAAAACAGCAAGCGTCCGTATTTCCGTTTTGCTGTTGATATTTGGATCAATGGTTTCGTATGATTATAGGTAAATGTGGGTCTCGTTGTGATCATCATCGGCATACCGATCATCTTACCAGATGAATCGGAATTTTTGATGTTTAGGGAAGAGATTGGAGGTGAATGTGGACAGAAAAAAGATACCAAATTTACATGAATTTCAACCAGAAACTTTTGGAAAGCAAACTGCTTGCAAATCCCTTAGTGAAGCAATAAACTTTTCTTCAAATTTCCATAAGGAGCATAGGATAGTGTTGATGGTGATGCTTATTGTGATTATAGTGGCTGATTTGTTGCACCTTTCTGTAGAACAGTATTGGGGTCCTTGCACACCAAGTGTTTGGTAAATTGCTCAAGTGAATCTAAAAGCATTTTATATGTTCTAATAAACCAAAACAAACGGACCTGGTATATCCCACTTGAAAGTAGGAGTTGGAGAGGGTGAGATGTATGCAAGATGTATAAAGACCTGATATATTCTACAGAGAGTAGAATGACTTAGAAGAGAGTAGAATGACTTGGAATCCAGCATGTTTTCGTTATACCCATGAGACCAAGTTTCAGATTTCTTTTACATTCACAGTGTTTTGCTGTGAAGTTTCAAGTGTAAAAACTTGGTCTCATGAGTCTCACGTGAACACAACCATTGAATGCTGATGACGCTTAGACTTGTGGAATTTTGACATGGTGGTGTCATGCTTAACTTGCTTTAATTGGGATTTATGCACAAATTTAATTGGTTTAGAAATCGGTGGTTTCAATTGAATTGATTCATATATACGTACTAAAACTAACAATGGATGTTGATGTTTTAACTTCAAATTAATTATTCTGGTTATAATTTGTTAAGGTGTGCGCTGTGGTTGTTTTAGGTATTATTTAATACTTTATAATTGTTTTTTATTAATATATTGTTACCATAATTGTCATTTTGTATTATTTTATAAAATTTATTTGAGGTGTTCTTTTTTTAAATTATGTCATGTTATTTCAAGTTTTATTTTTAAAAATTTAATTTTACGTTTTAATATAGAACACTTAAAATAACTAAAATAAATGGGTAAAATCATTAGGAAGCAAAATTATATAAATATAAAAAAAAAAAAAAAAAAAAAAAACTAGGCCCGACCCGGTTGTGACCATCGGACAACCCAAAGGAATCCCAATTTATTATGGCTATTATCAATTTATATGAAAGCTATCCAGTTGTTTACCAAACGTTTATCGGATTAACATTTATCAAGTCAATTAATTTACTAAGTGAGCATTACAAGGACCAAAAATATTACTTGGTAAAAGGCATGACAACAACCGAGGTCGTTTTTATCCGCTAAATAAGGGAAAAGACTTTTACCTGTAAAGTATTTACCAGGTAAAAGACGCTTACTAACAATCAATTTTGATGGTCAAGAATGTTACATGATAGAACTCTATTAACCATGCATCTTATTTTTCTTCCTTATTCATCTAGAATTTTAAATAACAATAATCAAATCAATACTTAAAAGCAAATTAGAAAATACAAACTAACCAAACAGAAATACTTATATTTTTGGGGAAAGTTAATAATCAAAATTAAGATGAGTTATTAAAAAACAATATATGGAGATGCTTGGGGTAAAACCCCCAAACCTCCTCTATGAGGAGCTCTAACTCGCACACAGATGTCATCCCACCAACTACTCTGTTTGTGTTATATATTTTGTTTTAAAATATTTGAGAGTACCTTTCAAAATCAAGCGGGTGCACCGACAAGTCACTTACGTTTTTTTTCTTTTACGGTAATCAGTTGAGTGGGTGCACGAGACCTCGCTCGGTTCTTAATAGGTCAGCCTCTAGCTACCATTAGACTTGGTTACTAATTTTATTTTTCTGTTAAACAACTCTTCCAATCCATATAACTTGTGACGTACAAACCAATATATCATTCTTTTGGGATTTGATCGAATACCAATATTACTATAAATTTAGTTACAATCCACCAGGGGATCGACATTAATTTTGTGAGGTCTTATGCATCTCTAGGCTTTAAACATATCAAATTGAAACGTGAACATTCCTATTGTATAACCTCTAATGAGAATCATGACGTTGAATTTGTCAAAGGAATGTGAACATTTCGGTTTAATCGAGTATACTAATTGACCCTAATGAGAGAAGTCAAGGCCCTCCGGGCAATCTCTAATATAAGAATACAGAGATTTTGGACAATTTTTGAATAAACATCGAACAAGTTTAAAAACGATTTGGAATTTTGTATTTTGATTTTTTTGGATGGATTTCGGAATTTTACAATTTAGGGAGCATGGAGAATGTAGAAGTGAAAGCTAAAAACCTAATGTTTTTGACGGATTTTTAATTGAAACAAAAAAGTTGAGTCTACAACATGTAAATTAAATACAATTAATACAGGTATATTTTGACGGTCAGTTTGGTCCAAAACATTAACAAACCGCATATCAGACCGAACTGAACGTTTTGACTATTTTTCAGATCAAATAAGATCGTCAGATCGCTCAAACCAGTGGCAGATGTAGCCTATAAAGGTTGGGGGAAAGACCCCCACTCATATGTTTTTTTTTTTTAATTTATGGGTAAAATTTTGTTTTTTTTACTGTTATATGTTTAGTTCATCTCAATCATTTTTTACAATTCCCCCCCAACGGTCTAGTCCGTTTTAACGAAACCTCTATTCTCTTGCTTGCCAGTCATTTTTTTACTATGTTTGGTTGATGACGACGTTAAATATATCTCAATTTCTTGTTACTTTAGTTTTATATATGTTCAAACAAATTCATCTAGAAGAAAATTATATAAATTAAATAATAGTATGATATGCTATTCGGTTACCGATATGGTAAAAAAATTTGAAATCAAAATTTACCTTACCGGATAACCCGATATCGTTTTGGTTTGTGCGAGTTATTCGGTTTCGGAATTTTTTATACCTCAGGGATCCCAGTCACCTAAGTTTCTGAATCCGCCACCGGCTCATACCACCAAAAAATGGCCAGTTATATTGGTTCGACCAATTTAATCGATTCTACAGTTTTCCTAAACACCGATTAAGACAGCCAAATTGACCATGAGTCCCTATCTTTTTCCCTAAAAAAAGATTCAAGAAATCTTTAGAAACCAAAGAAAAATCTAAATGCCAAAAGTTTGGGTGCATTCATTTGTGTGGGGAGTATGGCATCCACGCTTCACCCCACCAAACGTCTATACAACCAATACCAAGATTACATTTACATGCATCTATCTCTTCACTTATATCTTCTTCCTTCAACCATCCATCTAACCAACCACAAACCATGGCTCTCCAGGCACCAATCAGCCTACCCACCACCAAATCTGCTTCTTCTCTGTCTCCGGCCGGTGGCAGTAACGTCGGCCTCCGCCGGCCGGCCAACCTCTTGGCTCTCAAATCATCATTCTATCTTTCACCCTCCCTTCAATTATTGCTCCCACGTTATCAGCCATCCACCAATGTTGCTCCCAAATTCGCCATGCGAACTGCCTCTAAGCAGGCTTACATTTGCCGCGACTGCGGGTAATTTGGTTGATTGTTGTATTGTGTAATCTGTATTCTGTGATCATAATTGCCTAGTGAATTAAATATGTGTGTGTGTGTGACTGTGTGTGTTTTTGGATGAGGGTGCAGGTACATCTACAGTGATAAAACCCCATTTGAGAAGCTACCTGATAAGTATTTCTGCCCAGGTATGAATGAATCTCTAATCTTTTTGGCTTTTTTCACTGATCATATTGCAAGAATTGCATTGTGGTTGTATACCCATTTGACCATTTGGATTGATTCTGCATATGAAAAGATGTAAATCTATGGTTAGTCAAGAGTAATCTAACATTTCTAACGAAGAACTAATATGGTCGTAAAAACCCCATATGTGATTGAAAAACCCCCGGGGGAGATTGTGATCTATTGGTAATCCAGGTACCACTGGGCCAATGACCCTTTGGTGCAAATGGGTAGCTTGAATGACATCTAGTTTGCACATATGGTGTTGTATGATTTCATCAAGAGTAGCTTATCATATGAAAGCAAGCCATTCAAATGACCATGAAATGCTTACCTTGCACGATGTCGTATAAACCGTGGGTTCAAATTCCTTTTTTTCCCCTTCTTTTTGTGGATAAAGAATGGAAAAGTTTGAATCTTTGCAGTTTGTGGTGCCCCGAAAAGAAGGTTCAGGGAATACACACCTCCTGTGACCAAAAATGCTAATTCAACAGATGTTAGAAAGGCCAGGAAAGCTGAACTCCAGAGAGATGAAGCCATTGGGTAAATTCCGCACATAAGCACACACACAGATAGAGCTAACTAAAGAACAGAGACTCATCAATGGTTTTTTACCCTTTTCAGGAAAGCGTTACCAATTGCAATTGCTGTTGGAGTTGTTGCACTTGTTGCCTTGTACTTCTACCTTAACAACACCTTCTAGTAGTTTGCTTGAAACAGGTGCGTCGCCGGAGTAATTGTTGTAATCTGATTACAGTTTTGTAGATTTCTGATTGCCTCCAAGAACTGCTCTTGATCTCATTTGATTTTGTACAATCCGGTTATATAAAAAATCCAGTAAATTCATATGATTAACACTTTAAGGGAGTTTAGAGCTATATAAATCAGGCACCGAATAAAATCAAGATGTATCTTGTTTTCTAAATCAAATGAGCCCAGTATATCCCACTTTGAGATGGGATCTAAAGGGGAGGTTGTACACAGATGACCTCTACCTCCAATATATCTCTAGAGACCCGTGTTTCCAAGAAAATGTGATCATATCAAAACCAGATACAAACCAATGTCTAGTTTATAACAAAAAAATGAGACTCTTCTATGTGTTACAATAATTTTTACACCAGAATCAAAGAACTTGTCAATGCTCAGCAAGTTTCTTCTTTTTGAATGAGGGAATTATCTTCGTCTAAAAAGTTAGCAGATCACAGAAGTAGGATCATCGAATCAAATTTTGTTCTTC
The DNA here is from genome assembly GCA_023525745.1 of Arctium lappa. Classification (NCBI taxonomy): domain Eukaryota; kingdom Viridiplantae; phylum Streptophyta; class Magnoliopsida; order Asterales; family Asteraceae; genus Arctium; species Arctium lappa. The sequence continues at coordinate 148,441,951 of CM042048.1, forward strand.
CGTATGATCTCTTTGAGTCAAGGAAGATGAAAATGGTATATGTATATATATATATACTTCCAGGAGACTGCTATCAGAAATGTATCTCGCGCCTTTCAGCAAAGAATTTGCCAGAAACACGCATATCTGGAAGCAAGGAAAGCCACACTGCTGTATCGGCTCCTTCTTCGGGTGTAACCTGGCCTGCCCAACCAGTCATGGCGGTCTTCACCCAACCGGGGCAGTAGCAGTTGATGTAAATCTTTTCACCTTCAGGTCGGTCTGCGAGTTCCCTGGCGACCAGCCTTGTGTATGCATTGACTGCCAGTTTTGACAAGGAATAGTCTGTATTGTTTTGAGGCCATCCTCCAGAGGTCCAAGTCCCATCTTTCACTTGTTCCAAGAACTTATTCACTGTTGCATCAATTAGCTCCTCCGATAGTGAGTCCACGTCTTCCAGTTGATGTCTCATTTCATCATCGGAAATCCTCTAATATCAAATTTTATCAATTATAAATGAAATGCAGATGCAATGAGTTGTTAAGAAACGCAATTTCAAGAAAAAATAATCCAGAATAGCAAGTAAGAGCTGCTTTACAAACCCCCTCCCTTCTCTTTCCAGGGAGGGGTTTCTCACAATGACATGCATTTCTTGGTCAAAACTAGGATACCATCTGATTGACAATCATCCATTATATATGCATATGCATGTGAGCAGGCTATATTGACAGGAATTTTACCCTGCACCAAATGTAAAGTGACTATCTAAACTGAGAAATGCTAGTGCATGAGATTACAAATTATGTCATTTACCTTTTGAGGTATGTTTCTTGGTGAAGAGAGAGGGAAGAGATTATGGGGCATGTGTGCCATGAACTAGGTCATGTTAGAGATCTGGGTTCGTAGTTATAATCACTCGGATACACTCAGATAAGATCTTGGATTGTGTATCAAGGGAACTTTCCAAATATAATATTTTGACCCTTATAGCCTTAGGTTGCACGAAATCTGGATTGAGATAATCCAAGATCTCACTTTTGTTCTTAAGGCAGAAAACTTGAGCATTCAACATGAGATTGTTCTCTGTTATGTCTATATCTATCGAGATAGAGATTACCTTTTATAGTTAGTTATATGAGCGGTTATGGGTGGTTACAGAAACGGTTAAAACTCTCAACAGCATCATTAGCAGATAGTCATCAGCGGATGCTGCCGCTGACGCTCAGCAGATGAAGCAGCCACTGATGCCCATCGGGTGATACTGCCACTGATGCAGGTTCATGAAAGACTTAGAGACGTTAATTCACGTATACTGTTTCGGGATACCGCCCAGGGGCTCTGCCCCTTGGAACCATGCAAGGGGGCGTGGCCCCCTTGACCACAACTATATTGGTGATCTATGGTTCAAGGTGGCACATACAAGCGTGCACTCCGCACCACCAGATTTGTCTTAATGCTCAACCTGAATCTTCATCTATCTCAAGTCAATCTCAATTAATTAAAATGTTTGATGACATTAAAATCACCAACAGGTCAACGTATAGGATCCTATTGCGAGGTTGGTTTAGGAAGGACCTAGTTTGATGACAAACTGTTGCCATCCTAGAAGGACTAGCTTGATGGCAAGCCATTGCCATCTCTAACGCGAGACATGGCCTGTGTGGAAAGTCTGGGTTAGGAAACACATGGTTTTAGATGGTTATGGACGGTAACTTAGTTACTCTCTACATTGTCTCATCCAGGAAAACCCTATTAATGGAAAAAGAGTAGAAAAGTGAGGGTGAAACCTAAAACTAATCACTTGAAGGGAGGTTGGTTGAGAAGGTGGTAGCAGCTCCTGAGAGTGCAGAGAATGTCAAAATTGAACATTCACATGTAAGCTAAGACTAGGATGACCTTGATCAGTATCATGCCAATATTTGCACCATTTACCAACTATCAAGATGTTCAACCAGAAATACAAATCCTTAGGCTTCCGCTGTTACCAATAAGATGTGTGTCCAAGCACCAGGACCAGACAATCTCCAAAATTCATACCATGAGGTCAGTTTCACTACATTGGTCATGTGTGTGCTTGCACAGGCAGATAAGCCCTATAATCAACAAGCCATATGATAAGCCCAGGACCACAAGTCTAGGAATTTGTCCCCATCACCACTTTTTTTTTTCCTGAGGAAGGGTCAATATCTAAAAAGGACACCTGCAGTTGCATAATTACAAGGTGTGAGTGAGGTCATCCATAAGTTTGAGTGTAGCCCTATGAGATTGCTGAGTGTAAATGCAGGAGGCTCGTTATAATATTTGCATTTTATTACCATGAGATTGTCCACAAGCTGTTGCATTTGGAAGAACTTTGATACTTGATCACTATTAAGGGTATTTCAGCACTCATGCTTCCATCCGGTGATGAAATACATCAGATATGAAATCCAATATTACACTGTGGACCCATGTTTGAAAAGAAAAAAAAAACCTGGTCCAAAATTTACACATTTCAGATGCCTGAACAACCCCTCTTGCTTCTTGCAATACACAAGGATGGACCCTAGGAAATTGGAACCCATATCTTATCAGAGGAAAATGTAGGTGCAAAGATCTCACAGAAACCAAGATTTAGCTTGGCCTGCATAAACAAAGTAGATATTCTATTGCCTGTTTGGCACTTCAAAAACTCATTTCAAGATAATAACTACCCATCTTAATCAGTTGGAACTTTGAAGCAAAAAGGGAAAGTAGAATAACTGGTGATAAAGGGAAATAAGCCTCAAGTTGAGAAAGACCAAAGATCATACATACGTTTTTCCTGCCATTAAGTCTTCCTAGTCGCGAGCTCACTGTTACAATTCGAGCACCTGCGGCGTTAGGTCTCATCAATGGGATTGTGGCTTTGATCATATTTTTGGTGCCAACGTAGTTGGTGGAGATGACTTTTTCAGCAAATTCAACAGAATTCTCTGACCCAACATTATGATTGAATCCTGCATTGTTTATCTGCACAAATTTGCATTGATAAGTACATGTCATGTAGAGCCCCCCTCCCCATAATAGAATTTAAAGGCACCCAATAAGCAGATAAAGGCACTTAGCACCTTTTCTTTTATCAAGTGGTACTACTTGATGAATAATCTGATTTGCCCCGAAATGTCACACATTCTTCCGTTTATGCTTCTATCAAGCGGGACAACTTTTGAAGAAAACTAGTAATAATGTGCAAGAGCAAACAATCTTTATAGGAAACATCCATCATATCCCCTTCATCACAAAATAATGTGCCCTTATTCTATTTACCATGTCATAAGATAAGGTCTTTCAGAAAGCAATGTATATGTACCTTTATTTTTGCAAGTAAGTCATTAGTTTGAATCGGATGCACTAGCACAGTTCAAAGGAGCTTATGTGTAGCCGCAAAGACTTCTATGGTAACTCTATGTTGACTGAACTAGCTCTCTTAATATGATAAGGAGCTCAAAGAGGACTCTTTTCAAGATAAATTAAGTTGAAACTACAAGAAATGCAAGAAGAAAGAAAAACATGATTTTGAACTCATTTTTGTAAGCTTAAGAAGTTCTATTCTAGCAATCAAAAGAGATGTGGACAGTGCTGCTATTACCAGAATATCTATACCACCATAGTTTTCTTTTATCCAGGCACAAAATGAATCAATGGATTCTTGATCTAAAACATCGAGTTGATGGAAGACCACATTCAAGCCTCCTTCTTGTAGGACTTTTGCTGCTTCTTCGCCGACAGCAGTCTCTCTTGAAGTAAGAACGACTGTCAACCCATGTAATGCAAGCTGGTGTGCAATCTCAAATCCAATTCCTCTATTTGCACCAGTCACCACAGCTATAGTTTCCGACGACCACCATCTAAAGGTTTACACAGTAAAAGAAGCAACATTTACACTCCATACTAAGTAGAGAAATTTATAACAGAGCTGAATGGGCAAGTTTCTAGTACCACCTTTCCAATTCATCATGTATAGAGAGAATCAATAATTCGTAATTATATGGAAATGCCTATAAAATGAAACAAAAGCCACTACTTCCAATTAATATTCAAAGTTATTAATTTTCGAAGGAGGGGAGGAGGTTTGAGTTGATGGAATATCCCAAATGAGTTGGAAAGATGATATTCACTTCCCATGGTAATATCTGGGAGAGTCACCTCTTAGTAATTCCTACAGGGTCCATTTTTAGCTTACCCTAATTAGTTTGGGATAAATTGCTTCTTGATGTTCAAGTTGATATTGGAGAGAAACACGCCTTTTTCTAGCACAACATCCTTGGCGTCTCAGCTCTCCACAACACCCTACAGTGTGTTATGTATCCTTGAAGCTGTTTTAAACTCCAAGCCTGTTTTTTCATGCGCATTGATTTGATTCCATAATTTTTTTTAGTTTTATGCCAAGCTATTGCAAATTCAAGCCAAGGATGCCGTTCTTGTGTCCTAAAATAGTAAAATACATTTTCCTACACGCTCCAACAATTTGAATTGCAATCTGATCTGTTCCTATAAGAATGTACATTGGTCAATACAAACCTATTAACTTCAAATTTTTTACAAAATACAACCAATATATATTTCGATGATAAGACATGTCGTTTAAAATTCTCAATAATTCATTCCTAATCTAGAATTCGAACATTAATCCTCTTCATAATCATCATTATCACCATTTCTTACAAATTACAGTACCTGTGGTTTAAAATTACAAATCTCCTAGAAATTAACACATAGTAATTAACAGCTAACAAGTATCAAGAATTAAGACATGCATATATACCTCTGATGATCTGAATATGGAATCGAACGGATTAGAGAGATCTCTTGACGACGTTTCTCTCTACGCTCCTTAGCCCTCTCCCTTCTATCCTGCTTCTCCGTACTATCCATTGCATCGATCAGATCAAATGAAATCAAATTTCGATTACGAATTTGCCTTTAATCCCCATTTTTTTAGAGAGAGAGGGGATTGGGGATAATTTGAGGAGGAGAGAGAGGCAAGGCATCCATGCAACCACCAACTTCCTCGGGTGATTATGGTCGTTGATCTCCTACTCTCTACATGTTTACAATTATCCTCCTAAACTATAGTTAATGTTATCTTTTAACCCTTGTACTTTACTTCTTCTGAAATATCACCAACTTGTATTTACATTTTAATTTGGTCACCAAAGTTGTTATCTAATTAACGTTAGATAAGATGAGAAGCAAAAAGAATTTATAATGTTTCGAAACGTATATCAGTTTTTCTAACTTTTTCTAAATTATCCGATAACGAAACTGAATAAGGTACGATTTAATCGATTTTTTGTTATTTGGTTTTCGCATTATTTGATTCGGCAACTGGATTGATTGAATAAGAGTTTAAATATTTTTTTTGGGACATTTGTTTAACATTTCAGGTTAACCGTACTAGATATTGTCCTTTTTGTCCACACGTTGACTCATGGTTTTAAAACTCGTCAGCCCAACGTCTTCAACAGCACACCAGTCTAGTTCCCTGTTTTGATACCATTTGTAACATTCCAAACTAACCTTACCAGATATTGTCCACTTTGTTCACACATGGACTCACAGAGTCACAGTCACAGTCACAGTTTTAAAACGCATCTGCTAAAGGGGGTATCCGGTCCCTTATAAGGCAACCTTAGTCCCTTCATAACTGATGTGGTATGTCACAATTTGCTTTCATACAATTTTTCTAAATGCTAGGCCCATTACTTCTAATATATAATTGTATCATACTTGACAATTTAACTAGCATAAAAGAACATTATCTAGCAAAAATATTATGTTTTTAGACCACATTGTATATCAAACAAAAAACATTATATATAAAATACATCTAATAAATGAAAAAAGTATCTAGCATCAAGCAAAAAAACATCATTAGCAAAAGAATATATAATAATAATGGTATAATGTGTTAAGAGGCTAATTCATATACAAATCGGAAAAAGTTATAAACTATGCAACCATATCTACACCACACGGTTAAACAATCAACGGTTAGGATGGAGGCGGTTACAATTACCCTTATCTCCTAAAGAAATTTGAAAAAAAAAATCCTTATTACCTAAATCAATGGCCTAGATTAGTTTACAAGATTTACAACATTTTTTTGGTTTACAAAAGAATATCCCTCTAATGTGTTATTTGTTTTATTTGTATAGGGAAAAAAAACATAATATGTTATTCGGTTTAACCGAATTAGTAAAAAATTAACCGAATCAGAAATCTATATTTGGTTAACTGTTTAACCCGAAACTTGAATAAGCCAAAATCGTTTAACCTGAACATCATTTGGTTCGAGTGGGTTACTCGGTTTCAGTTTTTTTACATCGCTACTTCTTTCTAAGTGATTCAAGTGTTGATCTATTGTAAGGTAAGATTTTCTATTGTAATATTCCATTGATCATTAATATGCAAATCTCCGTCTCTATGTACACATTCATACTGTTTTTTTCACCGGTGGCACAAAATAAAAACCAGTTAAACTAAAATAAAGTGATAAATTAATTATAATTACTAAATACAATACAAAACACTAAGAAATCTATAAATTTCAACCAGTTGGGTTTTTATGTTCCACCATTATTAACCATTAAAACTAGGTTTCAATGTTCAACTATTGCCTCTCAGTTTCCGGTGATGATGCCCAATCATAGCACAAAGTGAATGAAAGTGTAGCATCGTTATGGACAAAGAAATTCTAGTAGTACATACCCCATAGACGTATAATATCACACCGGTAAAATCAGATTAAATCACCGTGTCATTTATTTGCTTCACATTGCATTTATATTTTATTTCAATAGTATTATTTTTGTTATCTTTATTTAAATGATCGACATAAAATTGTCAGTTTCAAAGGGTTGGAAAAGGATGCCTTTGTTTGCTATCATATTTATTACACTTTTGCAAATTAACTATTTTTGTTGTCAAATTATTTGATACAATTTACGTGTGGGCTCGTGAGCCCTCTTCTACACATAAAAACTAGAGTTGTTCATGGACGGTAAGGCCTGCTAGACTCGGCCCGTTAGAAAAGTGGGTTTGAACAACCATTTTAGAAAATATGGGTTGGCTTGGAAGGGACCATTCAAGTTAATGGACGGACTCGGGCTATCAAAAAGAATTTTGGACAGGCCCGTCCGACCCGTTATACAATTATAACCAATTATTATTTTTATATAATTAATATTGTATTAAAAAAAAAAATCTGAAGTGGTTTTTGGTTGGACTCCCTCTACTATGAACCAACCACCGTCTAAATATATATGTGATATGTCATATAATACGATTATGATTTTGATCTTGAAATATTAGGTGGTTAATATTTTGTTGTTAAGGAATCCGAACTTCGGAGGGTGATAATATTTGGAGAGGAAAAGTCCATACTACATATTTTGTGAAAAAAAAATCTTTTTCTTACGTTGTGTACTTTAGTATATTTACGCTTTTTTAGTTGGAAAAAATTATGTATTTTGGATAATTTTACACAACTTACCATTTTATATAAGTTTTTTTAAATGTAAATTTTCAGGCCCGTTAGCCCGTTGGCAAGCTCGGCCCGTTAATAGGACGGGTATAGGCAAGTTCTCAAGCCCGTAAAAACGGGTTTGGGTTTACTGTATTAGGCCCGTTGGACAGGAAATATATGTTAGGCCCAACCCGTGACCCGCCCAAGCCTGCAAATGATCACCTCTAATAAAAACCTATCGAATACTATATTGTTTTTGTTTTCTTGATTACATTTGTTGTGAGATTTGATACCATAATTTTGGCTTTTTTTTGTAACCGTGGGTTTCCGGGCTAGCTTACGCGCACCGACTAATCCCCGGGCGACCACGAATGGTCTGGAGTCATCGCAGGTGAACCTCCATGGCCACAAGAGCTTTGGCGGTGCCTGGATTTGAACCCTGGATAAATGAGATCTTCCACTACATTTCCCAAAGGCTTTACTAGTTCGTGCACAACCCAAGTGGTTTTTGGCTTTTGTTTTCTTCTATCCTTCGCTTTGCTTTCTTGTTTTTAGGCTTATTTTAGATGTGTATTTTTAATTAATCTCTTCCACAAAGAACAAGATTGAAAGAATATAACATCTCATAAACAATAAATATTTATGTTTATATCAATATAAAACTATCTTATTTATACTGGCTTAAAAATATCTTGAATTAAATTTTAATTAACAAGAAAAGTCCAAATATAGGGTAGCTGAAAATAAGTCAATGAGATTTACTGGAAAAAAAAGTAGTTTATATGCACACAAAAAGAAAATAAACATATCATAGTTCTTGATTCAAAAGAAACAAAACCCGTATTGTGAATATATACAGTAATCGAGAATAAATGAAATCAGTGATCAGGTGGTTCTCGTGATTGTTGGGCACAGGGTGACCGGAGAAAAAGGAAAGGGGCTACGGTGAGTAGCCTTTATTGACCTCCATTTTTTTTAGTGTTTTTGTGTTGGGTTGGAGAAGAAAACACCTTCATTTTTGTGTTTTTAGTGTTAGGTTCAAGATGGTCTTAGGGTCTGTTTGTTAGCAGTTTAATGAGACTCACAGCTTATTCAGTCAGCTATATATGACTGTTTGGTAGTGGCTTAATGATATAGAAAGTGTCTTATTCAGTAAGATTTTAAGGGGGAGTTTTATGCAGAAAGTCAAGTTTTTTCCAAACCAGTCTCTCCCATTAAAAAACACGTTCATTCCATCTTTGAAAAAACTCTCTTAAATAAAAACCTTCTAAATCTATACAGACAAATTAATCCACACAGACAACTTTATCCATACAGGACTTAATGAAAAACCAACCAAACAGCCCCTTAGAGCATCATAGTGATGGAACCTTGAAAAACCTCACTTTCTATATTTTTTTTATTGACTTATCAACAAATTAATAACTTCAATAGAACTCCACAATCCAGGTTCTTACAAAAACCTCACTTTTCATTTTTATTTATAAAATATAACTTTATTATTATATGAATTTAATATAATAATTAATCAAAAAATAATAACTAAATTAAATATTTTATTATAATTATTTATCAAAGTTTTATGTTTTATAAAACAAAGTAAATATAAATTTAACCTTTATGTAACTTAAAAAACATTTTTTAAATTATTATATTTGCTTTTTGACGATTAAATATATTAAAGAATAATAATATAAAAATAATTGGTGATTAATAAGAATTCTAAATAATTAATATTAATTAATTTAATTATTAATTAATAATTTATAAATAAGTATCAATACTATATTATAAAGAGTAAAATTAAATTAAAAAAAAACTATTGTTTATGCATCAAGTACCATTTATCAATTCATATTACTTAAATTTAAAGATTATAAGTTGATGAAGATAAGTACAACTTATTAAAGCTCTATGTTTGAATTGGTAAAATAAATTATCCATTTATTTTTAAATATAATTAACGTTCAAATTAAAAGATCGTGGAGCCCTAACAAAATACGTTATAATTATCTTTATAAAAAATTCACAATTATAATTTATAACTAAAATAAATTACACTTTTTAATAAAAATTTTAATTATACCAAAAAATGAGAATTTTATAATTTATAGTTTGAAATCCATATTGATTTACATGTAGGATAAAATAATAACAAACCGGTCTTCAATTTTGCCTATTACTTAAAATTCAAGATTATATGTTAATGATGCATAATTATAACTTTTTAAAACTCCATTTTCAATTTGTATAATTAACAGATAAAAATAATCAAATACAAAACAAACACCTTGTTTTAAATCTAAAATATTTTAAAATTTAATGTTTGAATTCGTATAACTAACCGACCAACCAAGCAAATACGAGATAAACCACCTTGTTTTTATTTTTTTTATTAAAATATATTATCTTTTTTATTTTAAATATAGAATATCTTAGGCATATATATCATATAAATTAAACGATCCTCATACTCTATCATTATTTTTATGAAAAAAAAATCATAATTACACTAAAGTAACTTACATTTTTTATTGTAAATCTAAATTATAATAAAACTTTATAGTAAACTAATTAAACCATTAAATTAGAATTTATGATCTTTAGTTTCAAACTCATATTGATATACTTTCTAAGATAATATAATAGTCAACCAACCTCTAACCCTCTTTAAACCATAAAATATAATTGAGAGAGACAAGCAACTAAACAAAGTATGAATCATGATTGAGGGTTCAAAATCTATATTCCGTAGTCGTGATGCATTACGTGAGTACATTTTTAATTTATCAACATTTAATAATAATCAAGGTAGAATTAGAATAAAGTTGCAAAAACTCGTGAAGTAACGTTTCAATAAATTAGCTTTTACCTAATCAAACAAAGCTTTTACAATAAACTCCAAAAATAAGCTAGTTTATATATACTATATTATAAAACATTTATAAAAAAACTTCTAAAAATAATTATTAAAGTTTAATGTACCTCTATTTAATACTAATTACTTAAAATCTCTTAAAAACAATCATTAAATATTTATGTATTACATTTAATGTTATTTATTAACCTTCAATCATTATGTCTAACCACTTCAACTCCCCTAAAATCACCCACCGCATAACTAAATACAGGATAAAAATCAAATTTTAAATATAAAAGTATAACATATAATTAAGAAAATCTAACAAAATATTTAATGTTTATTTTATAAAAAAACATTAAATTATTAAACCTAAAATAAATTACATTATTATTAAACTATTGAAGAAAAACTTTTAAAAACAACCTTTATACATTAAGTATTGTTTATTAATACACATTAATTAAAATTCAAGATTACAAGTCATGATGCATGAGTACAAAATTTTAAAGCTATATGTTTGAATTCATAATTAACAGATAAACATAATCAAAACAGGATAAACATCTCATTTTAAATATAAAAAAATTAAAATATATAACATAATCATTGAATTCCAACAAAATACTTAATTTTTTTTATATAAAAAACATTATATTATTATAAGCCTAAATTAAACAAATTTATAAAAAAACCATTATCACTCTCAAAACCATCCAAAATCGTACTGTAAATCGATAAAAAAAACAAAAAATAAAATAAAACATTAAATCGTGATGTATCTCATTGTATTGCACGAATATGCTTCTAGTAATCATTAAAACATGATGTTAATCAAAAATTTAAGTCAAACAAATTATAAAGTAGTAGGAAATATTCTTTTGGGTATAGTCGGTCAAAAAGGCATTATCTAGAACATGATAATTTGCCCAAAATTGTCAACATTTCCCATTTCGGTTTATGGGTTATAATGACCCACATATGGAACATATAATTTGGCCAAAAATGTTGCCCCCCTCATTAATAGAAAAGACAAAAATGACTCATACAAAATTGCAAATATGTACAATTTTCAAACCATAAAATAAGATTTAGGTTTGAAAGTTACATGTGAAAAACGTTAGTCAATTAAGGACGTCGATATAAAAACACATTAAATTAATAACCTTTGAATGACATGTTTTTATGTTTACTACTTTGCTTTAAATATCCAAACTTTGTCGCCATAAAACCTAGAAAAAACCCCTTTAAACAGTTGATTTGTAAAACTAACTTATGTAAAATGTAATTTAACTAGATAGTTGCTATAATTCCATTCAAACTAAAAATTGTAAAATAAATTGAAACTTGTTATGTTTATATTATATTATAAAATATTTAGGGTGCGTTTGGTACACAGACAAGACATTACAGGTGTTCAGCGTTTGGTAAGACATGATATGATTGGAAAGAACAGGACATGACTGGTTAAAATGACAAATTTACCCCTGATGAGTTGTTTAGTGTTTTTTTTATTAAATTAGTATTGGAAGAAATCAGTAAGTTTAATCCCAAAGATGGAAATAAGGTAACATGAAAAAAATCATAGCAAGATGAAAAATTCTCTCAACATGAAGCAAATGATATTCCATTAATATAATAAATCATAATTAACAATTCTCTCAACTGTTCCAATTTAAATGAGCAAAATCAAATGGAAGTAAAGATGTCGATCAAATCGTAGGTAAGAAATCACAAGTAACATGGGAAAATCATAGGTAAGAATATCGATGGGATCTCAAGTAACATGAAAAAATCATAGTAAGAACGTGAGAAATCTAGAAATGGTAGTAAGAAATCAATGAGACCGCATGTAAAAAAATTTCAGTAAAAAGTTGATGAGAAATCCATAAATGGCAGGTAAGAAATCGATGAGTTCAGTGTGGAAGAAATCGAGATAGAAACTGTGTGGGAAGAAATAGCAGGTCACAACAATGGAGAAGGTGGGAAGAAATCGTAGGTCACAACAATTGACTACCTGTTTTATGAGAAGTGATAAATCGATGGGTGAAGCGAAAAATCGATTGGAGAAGTGAAAAATCCTGGAGGCGACAACCTGTTTTAGTTTTTTTTAAAGGATATGTTGGGAAATTTTGGGTTGTTTCTCTCTTGTTCCAGTGGGTGGGGAGGGACGTCCGTGTCCTATGTTTGTTCCAGTTTGTTCTAGTGTGTCCCACATATGATCATGCCAAACATGGGACAAACTTGTTTTGTTCTGTCCTGTTCCAACTTGTTTTGCATACCAAACGCACCCTTAACGGTGCGTTTGGTATGCAGAACAGAACAAGTTTGTCCCATGTTTGGTGTGACCATATGTGGGACACGCTAGAACTAAGTGGAACAAGCATGAGACACATTTGTCCCACTCCAACCCTCTGTAACTAAGTAGAACAACAATATTTTAACTAATATACCCTTTGTTAAAAACAAAAATATAAAACATGTCTTCTCATCATCAACGCCTCCAAGTTAGGGGTGTGCAAAACCTGAATAGTTCGAAATACGAATTCGCATCCGAACTGAAAATAAGGTGTTTTTGCAAAAACCGAATACCCCCAAATCCGATAATTCGAATGTAACACCCTGATTCTTGAAAGATATAATTTCAAGTTAATATAGAAACCAGTATATTAAGGAAAAATAAGATATTTGATTTTGGGCTTTAATCATTGATTTTATAGTCTTGATAGATGAAGGATTCAATTACGAGTCCAACGGTTCTTTCCGGAGCGAAAATGGAGCTATAACGAAGAAGTTATGACCAAAACAGTTTCGGTACGTGCTAGGCTATAATGTCCGACGATTGTGACAGTGTCACAATCGCCTGTCATGGTCGCCAGAGCCCGAAAACTCTCGGTACAATCTCAGAGATTGTGCCCGGCGATTGTGACATTGTCACTATAGCCTGGCACAATCGCCTGGGTGTATCAGAGTGTTAAAATCGCGATTTTCAGCCCCAAACTTCATTTCTTCATATCTTTCTCATCCTAGCTCCGATTTGGGTGATTCAAGTTTCTACGGTTTCTTTTTTGGGAGCTTTTCAAGTATCTAGCAAGAGATTTGAGGTCTATTGGAGTATACAAGAGCATTTTGTGGTGGTAAGCTCCTCATCTCTCCCATTTCATCTTCTTCACCAAGTTTTCTAGGGTTTCATCCACCCTTTGTGCTTCCTTTCATAGATTGGAGATTTGTGACCATTTTGGTGAACTAGAAGTGTTTTGGTTGGTGGATTCAATCTTGGGTTAAGGTAATCTTCTATTCTCTTCAGTTATGGAAGTTAGGGTTTCAGTATTAGTTGAGGTATTCATGCACATGATTTGGGAAACGATTCTTTGTGGTTGATTATGTTTATGTATGGATTTAGGTTTTGAAAGTTTTGTCTTGAGGATCCAAGTGTTCTTCAAAGGAGTTCTAGTTGGGGGAAAATATAGATTTAGCCTAAATCTAGGAAGGTGAGTTCAAGTTGATTTGTGAAAACGTTGTACATGCCAAAATGTTTATTTTAAAAGTGTTTATGTGTTCTACATGAAATTATCAAATGTTGGGTTAGTTGCTAATCTTTGATTATTGGAAGTATTTAACTTTATAACTTTGTATAATACCCACAATTGGGATGTTTGGGCATTTTGATAAAGGTGTTACAAATGAATGTGTTTTGAGGTCTTATTTCATAAATAGATCTTTGGTCACAGAAATACACTTTTAAATATTTGTCGAGTCTCATGCATCATTCATGGAATGGAGTGTTTTATAAAGTATTACTTGCACAGTTGCACTTTTAGGTGAGGCATTTGAAAGAGCGTGTATAGTTTCATTTCATGATTTTCATTCTTATCAGCAGTTAAATTTGGAAAATGCATATTATGTGTTATGGGGCATTTGGAAAATATAAGAGTATAAGTTTATTTGGAAAATGGGTACCTCAACTAATGTCGAGTTTTGAACTAATCTTACTTTTAGTCGTAGTGTTTGCATATCCGTTGGTCGAGTGCGTTTTATCGTATTTTTATTTGATTTGGGGTCTTTGGACAATTGTCCAGTTTTAGGTAGCTCGAATTCGAGCCTTGTTGGGTCGTATGCGTATTATTTGGCTCATTTGATGCATTTGGGAGTCATGACACCGTATTTGGTTTATTATTGTTCCGGCGTTGGGACGATTAGTTTTCCACGTCGAGGCACGTTCGACATCGAATTGGGTTATAAGTCCTTCGTGCTGCACGTTTAGGCTTCGGATTGGGTTATAAGTCCTACGTGCTCAAGTATTACGATATTAGATGAGGGACTCGACATAGGAACCCGACGGGGTTTAACTCGAGTTTCCGTGGGTGTACGTTTACAGCTACTGAGCCTGACATCTCTTGCGTGTACTTTTGTTTATATGACTAGTCATAACAACATAAAATGGGCTTACTTTGTGGACTGTTACATTTTATGGAATCGGGAATCCCCCGTCACCGAAAGGTGTTGTTTTTGGGTATTGAGTTTTATTATCCAAGTTTTCGGTAACGTTTTGTATATTTGGGTTTTACCCTTGATTTATGGGTTGAGTATTATGCCCCACCCGTGTTTTGGGTGTTTTGAAATATAAGATTTAACTGTACCTTCTTAAATGGAGAGTTCAATTTATATTTACGCTTTGAGTGAGTTTTGGGTTAAAGTTAATTTATGAAGGGGCGATTTACATTGGTATCATCATGTTGTAGTAGTTTGATTTGAAAAATGTCCAAATTGGTGTTATCCGTCTAAAACGCATATTATTGGAAAACGAGTCGTTTGCATATTCAAAGCATACCTTTTGAAAGATTATGATTTAAACTGCATTATCTATTTTCACAGGCATCTTTATATATGTTGAAAACTCTTGAGCTCACTAGGCGTTAAGCCTAACCTTTTTATTTGTCGGCATGTGCATCAGATTCCAGTTGGTTTTTGGTTCTAGCAGCCATGAAGAGTTGAGCCTTAACATTGTGCAAATGTAAGTAGTTGGTAAAGTCTTCCACAATTTTGGAGATAGTAACTATTATGGGGTTTTAGTAGCACCCGTTCTTATCATAGGCTTTTGTATAGAATGAATGTTTGTATTGAGATTAAATCTTAATTTATGGTTGTAGATAATTCATTTATTGATGTATTTAGAAATTTTTAAATAAGTTGTTATTTTCAGATTTGAGGGTGTTACACCGAAACCCGACATTTGGGAGGATATCTAGGTTCGGATTGGGTTTGATCGTTGGCCACCCAATCCGTCCGAAAACCCGAAATAACATAAATCTATATTTTAAATACTATGTGTGTGTGTATATATATATATATATATATATATATATATACTTATCTAATTATTTTTTGAAAATCGTAAATTATAGTTTATTGAAATATTTTCTAAATTTTAAACTTGTTTTCGATTTCATCAATCTTTCAATCGATTTTATTCATCCTAAAAAACGATTGAATTTATATTTAACTTTTGCATTATATAATACCCGAACCCGACCGACATCAATCCGAAACCTGACCAACCCAAACACGAAACAACCTAAAATCCGAAACTTAAAATTTGGGTTTTGATTTTCATATCCAAAATCCAATCGTGATAAATTAATTTTATATTTTTGATAATCCATTGCACTATGTATTAGTGATGTAAATTAGTTTTATGTGATGTAATCTATGATTTTTTATCAGGGGTAAATTCGTCATTTAACCAGTCTAGTCATGTTCTGTCATGTCTTACCAAACGCTGGACAGTTGTCATGTTCTGTTCCGTCATGTCCTGTCATGTCCTGTCTGCGTACCAAACGCACCATAAGGATGCGTTTGGTATGCAGAACAAGGTGGATTCGGATTTCAAATTATTCGAGTTTTGCACACCCATAGCTTGGAGGCGTGGATGATGAGAAAACATGTTTTATGTTTTTATTTTTAACAAAGGGTATATTAGTTAAAATATTGTTGTTCTATTTAGTTTCAGGGGGTTGGAGTGGAATAAGTGTGTTTCATCTTGTTCCACTTAGTTCTAGTATGTCCCACATATGGTGACGCCAAACATGAAACAAGTTTGTTCTGTTCCACTCTATTATACATAACAAACGCAACGTTATGTTTGGCAACCATAACTTTCACGAACTATATACAAAGATGGAGATATCCGATTATCCGTCCCATCAAATCGAGCTATGAATTCTATTGGTTGCGACAATGACGCTTATCTATCTTCTTCATCTTCTTGTTTTTCCTGATATTTTATTCACAAACAAACAATCGCAAAGATACACAATTCTTTCGTTATTATCGTCTCTCCCTCTCTCTCTCTCTCTCTCTCTCTAATTTTTAATTAGTTACCCATATGATATGAAACCTTTTTGTTGTCGATTTCGCCCCTTTATTCCAACAAATCAAAAATCACACATTATCGGCTATGGCGTAAGCGCTGTCATCACCCTTTTTGTTTCTATAAAACCCTTGACTTCCACAAAGTCACAATAATCTCGAAAAGGTTGTCGTCAGTTCAAGATTTTCGTCGAATCCTCTTCTGGGTACTGATTTCTTTTCTGATTTTCTCTACAGTTTTTGTAGTTTGAATGCTTACTTAATCATAAGTCATAAAATTGTTTATAGTTCATGATTGAAGATTTAAAGTTCTTAAAATTGTTTTTAATTATGTTGTGAAAAGAAAAAGTAAAGAAATCGATGCGTGGGGATAAAATTATCTTACTCAGTGCTTTTGAATCTAGTTTCATAGGTAACTTGAAGAACTCATAAGTCATAAATACTCTTGTTTTGTTTGTTATTTTGTATTTATTTATTTATGATAATCTTGAAAATTTTCAGTTTTGCACATCATAAGTGGTCGTGGTTGTTCATGTAATCTAATGACTGTTCTTAATAACATGTCTTACTATTTCAGTGTTGTCTATCTCTTTGGAAAAACTAGAAACAAGAAAACAAAATCCAATTCTTGGTTCCTTCATATATATATATATATATATATATATATATATGGAAGTTAATCTTGAGGGCCACCTTTTAAATAAAAGATGAGGCTTTGGGGCCACTTCCATAGTTCGTCAGTTCGAGTCTTTTCAGTCCCATCGGATTAGTCGAGGTGTGCCTAAGTTGGTCTGAACACCCACAGTTAAAGAAAAAATAATAGATTGGAAGTTTTTGCACTTGGGTCTTGACACAAAGAAGCGAAAGAAAGAATCTTGAAAACTTTACCTTGTTCTAAAGATTCATGATGCATTGGTTTATGATTTATCTCTTTGATTAAATGTAGGGCCGTTCTTTAGCATGTTAAATGTGCGATTTTGAAAAGGATCCCCAAAAATTTGGGGCCTACTTTTACATCTTTAGGGTTTTTCATCAAAGAATGCACAAAATACTACCCTCCTTCAGTGTTACTCTAATTTCTATGAGAAAACAAAAGTAATACGCCTTATCATCGCCTCTGTAATTTGTATATATATATATATATATATGTATGTATTTTTGTGTCTCATTTTGCAGTGTAATCAAAAAGTGTAATCAAAAGTTTTAAGTGTAACAGGGCCTTCAAAAAGATTGGAACGTCCCTGATTAAATGTATCGATTTAAATTCTCCACGGGTTAATCAACGAATCTGGCATCCGTTTAGTAGCACAAGAATGATGTTTTTCGAATCGCTTATCTAAATTTGCTTTTGGTATCTTTATTTTTCTCCAGATTAGTTGGCTTCAAGAGTCAACAATGTCACCTGGTGATCAAGGTCTAGTGTTCTTATTAGCTATCGCGTTATTCGCAATATGCGCCCAAATTTCTCAAGCTCGTGTAACACTTGAAAACGGGGTAAAAACCATGGTGTATTTGTCACCTAAGATAACCCAACAACCAGGTTCCGTTTCAAACAAATTCTACTACGATATCGAGTTCCCAAAAGGTCATATTGCTCTCAAGAGTTTCAATGCTGAAGTTGTTGATGAAGCTGGGAACCCTGTTTCTCTTCAAGAAACTTATCTTCACCACTGGGTTGCGGTAAGATACTACCAACGTAAAGGCGTTAAAGATACAAAGTATAATGGTAAGCTCGGGTTTCACCAATCAGATACCATTATTGCGGGGAATGCTGGCGTATGCAATGATGGTCTTAGCCAGTTTTTCGGGTTGGGATCTGAAACACGAAAAACATCCACTTATGTTCCTGATCCTTACGGGATTGAAGTGGGTAATCCACTTGAAATTCCCGCTGGATATGAAGAGAAATGGATGTTTAATATCCACGCGATTGACACTCGGGGTACAGAAGATGCAATGGGATGTACTGAATGCAGGTATCATACTGTTTGTAGTATTTGGAATGATTTTTCTCTTGAAAAAAAATCGTTCTTACTCTAAAAAAGATAATCTTTTGATGGATTTTGATATCGAAACTTGAAAATCAGTTGGAATGGAAGTAGTATGTGGTTTTTTTTTTTGATGTTATTATTGCTTTTTAATGTAGATGTAACTTGTATAATACAACTGTGGATGAATATGGTCGACCTTTGATACCAAGTTATTCGGGCGGGTTATTATGTTGCTACGATGGATTGCAATGCAAAGTGAAAAACGGGCTTAAAAGCGTCAAGCGAAACCTTTACTTGAGGTATACTGTTAAATGGGTTGATTGGAGTGATTCAATAGTACCCGTTAAAATCTTTATATTCGACGTCACTGATACTTGGCAATCTACAGGAATCCACGATTGTTTGGTAAGTTAACTTGGCAAGTTTCATCTTTCGACATAAATTTGATACCTTTTCGTAGTTAAAGTTTTGAAGTTTTTTGAAATCTTGGTAAATAATCGAACCGTTATCCTACAGATTGAGTTCAATGTCGAACCATGTACTACCACCGGGCTTGCTACTAATGACTGCACCAGCACCCGAAGAGCAAATGTGAGTTTCCCGTCTGCTGGTGATGTCGTTTATGGTGTTTCACACCAGCACAGCGGTGGAATAGGTTCCACTTTGTACGGAGAGGTAAAGATTTCAGTTTTTTGGAGTCGGGTTTTGGTTCTTTTAACGTGGTTTTGTGTGAGGTTCAGGAAAACCTCAAAAAAATGGAGAACTAGGTAACACCATGGTTGCCCTTAATATGGACGGTATGCACTTGTGCATACAAGTAAATTTAATGTTTTTTTGGTTTTTATGCACGTGTGCATTATGCACTTGTGCATGTTACAAATGACTTAGATGCACAAGTGCATACCGTCCAGATGAAGGGCTACGAAGGTATTCCTCAGTTTTTCTTTTTTTTGAGGTTTTCCCTTGAACCTGAACCTGTGTCTATAAGTACGTAACACATTTAAGACATGATGATCAAGATAAATGGTTTAAATTTGTTCAGGATGGACGGGTTATTTGTTCATCTAAACCTGTATATGGGGAAGGAAATGATGCAGGAGATGAAGCTGGTTACATTGTCGGCATGTCGACATGTTACCCTGAACCGGGCTCTGTGAAGATAGCTAACGGTGAAAATTTGACTTTGGAGTCTAGTTATAGCACGGCAAAGAGCCATACGGGAGTTATGGGGCTTTTCTACATTCTTGTTGCAGAGTCTTCTTCGGAATTAAATGGTTGAGTTCAAGTATGATTTCTACCCTTTATCTTAAAAAGCTGTTAACGGATTGAAGTTGGTGCGTAGATTAACTAAGTTTGTAAGGGTTGGTTAAAACAAACCGTAACCCCGTAACTAGTTGTATCAGAGCGAAAGCGGACACATATCAACAACAGTATGTGCCGTTGAGATCCTTGATGTGCTGTAATTTTACCAGATCTCCCAGAAAACATCCTGCAAGAAAACCACAAGGGTTGTGGAAAACCACAAGGGTTGTGGCGTACTGGTTAAGGTCATGGGGATGTGGTGGAATATCCCATCTGTACAGGGTTCGAATCCAGCCGTACACAACAATTGTGACCACTAAGGTTTAATCAGGGCCGATGTCTTATGGTCATAATTTGCCAAAGGATTAGTTTAGGCATAGACTAGAACACCCTTCCCAAAAAACAAAACAAAACAAAAAAAAACATCCTGCAAGAAAGAGCACTTGATGTGCCATAATTTTATAGACTTCAAGACTTCTGTTGATCTTGTACTGCTGCTAGAATACTTATCTTGATACTTGTAGAAGCTAGATTTTTGTAGAAATACCTTAGAGCATCTCCAATGGGAGGTTAAAAAGTGAGTTTACCTATAAAAACCGCTATTAGAGAGAGTTCTTATACATCATCCGTATTTTGGGAGTTCTTACAAGAACCTTTGATTTTACTTTGAATTTTGTGCGAAATGATATGTTATTGTTTTTTTTTTTTTTTTTTTTTTATGCCAAGCTATTGCAACAAAAATTTGAATTGTAATCAGACATGTTCCTATAAGAATGTACATTGTTCAATACAAACCTATTAACTTCAATTTTTTTACAAAATACACCCAATATATATGTCGATGATAAGACATGTCGTTAAAAATTCTCAATAATTCATTCCTAATCTAGAATTCGAACATTAATCCTCTTCATAATCATCATTATCCCCATTTCTTACAAATTACAGTACCTGTGGTTTAAAATTACAAATCTCCTAGAAATTAACACATAGTAATTAACAACTAACAAGTATCAAGAATTAAGACATGCATATATACCTCTGATGATCTGAATATGGAATCGAACGGATTAGAGAGATCTCTTGATGACGTTTCTCTCTACGCTCCTTGGCCCTCTCCCTTCTATCCTGCTTCTCCGTACTATCCATTGCATCGATCAGATCAAATGAAATCAAATTTCGATTACGAATTTGCCTTTAATCCCCATTTTTTTTAGAGAGAGAGGGGATTGGGGATAATTTGAGGAGGAGAGAGAGGCAAGGCATCCATGCAACCACCAACTTCCTCGGGTGATTATGGTCGTTGATCTCCTACTCTCTACATCTTTACAATTAACCCCCTAAACTATAGTTAATGTTATCTTTTAACCCTTGTACTTTACTTCTTCCGAAATATTACCAACTTTTATTTACATTTTAATTTGGTCACCAAATTTTAGTTTGGCTGTTATTCTTTGTAATTAACGATAGATAAGATAATAAGCAAAAAAAAAATTCTAAATTACCTGATAACCAAGCTGAATAAGGTTTGATTTAATTAGTTTCTTTAATTCGGTTTTCGCGATATTTGATTCGGTTTCTGGATTAATTGAACAAGAGTTTAAACTTTTTTGGGACATTTGTTTAACATCTCAGGCCAACCGTACCAGGTATTGTTTGCTTTGTCCACACATAGACTCGTGGTTTTAAAACGCGTAAGTCCCCTTGGACTCATAGTTTTAAAACGTGTAACTTCCGGTGACCTCCTCCCACTTCCGGCGACCTCCCCATTCCGGCGAGTTTCATAATTTTTTCGACTTTCATATATAAACTGTTTTATCGAAAGTTTCAAGCTTTTTTGGTTTCATAATTTTTTTTTTGAAATTTTCACGTCTCATCATCTGATTATTCATATTAGATAAAATGTATGGAACTTAAAAATCTTATTATTCATATAGGAGAAATATATATGAAACTTAAAAAAATAATGATTATTTCAAAAAACTCTGAATATTCAAATGAGAGAAATATATGAAACTTAAAAATATGATTATTCATATGGGAGAAAAATATATAAAACCGTTTATGAAAATATATGAAACCGTTTATGAAACTCGAACAAACATTGTATGAACTTGAAAATTCATAAACTCGTCGGAGATTCGGAGGACGAGGTCACAATACGTGGGTGGCGAAGGAGGTTGAAGGCAGATGGCGGCGGCACACGACAGTCATCGGATGGAGTAGTGGAGAACCGCGGTGGTTCTCGGTCGCCAACGTAGTGATGACGATGGAGATGATGGTGGTGGTGGCCGGAATTTTTTTTGACATAGGAGAGAGAGAGAGATTAAGTTAAATATGGAGAAAATTAAGGATATCTTGTAACCATAATTAGATAATTCAAATTGATTAATAAAATTTAAATTTAAAATACCTAAAACTATTCCTAAACTAGGGGTGAGCATGGGACCATTACCGTATCGAACCGGTACCGTACCGAAAATTCCCGATACCGAAAATGTGGAAAATTCGATACCGAATACCGTACCGATTAGATCGGTACGGTACCGGTAATACTAACGATATTTCGGTACTAGTACCCCATCAGTACCGAACCGATTATAGGAAAAACATGGAATCGATTAACGTACCTAAATACATGGGACGGTCCGGGATCGGTACGGTACCGGTTCGGTATTGGGATTTGGGACTCATTACTCACCCCTATCCTAAACTACCCTTTCCCTATTTTCTTTCTATTTTCTTAATTAATTTAAATCCTAAAATTCCTCAACCGTTGATCAAAATTTTGGATGACCTAGATGGGTTTGTATAGTTTGTAACCTTTAGAAGGTTTCTAAATGATTATCCCTATATATATATATATATATATATATATATATATATATATATAGTCGGGTTCAAACGAGAACAATACATATTTAAAAGAACACTAAAACTAACAAAATTTTATATTAACACACGAAAAAAGGACTTTGGCCGCGGCTTCAGGTCTGCGTGGCTTTTTGCGCGTTAATGTAAAGTCATTAATAATTTTGTTAGTTCTCGTGTTCTTTTAAATAGTTACTATTCTCGTTTGATCCTCTCTCTCTCTCTCTCTCTCTCTCTCTCTCTCTCTCTCTATATATATATATATATATATATATATATATATATATATATATAACAATAAACCATTTGGGTTGTGGTGCACTGTTAAGCCTTAGGGATGTAATCGAAACATCTACCCCAGGTTCAAATCCAGGCGTTGTCAAAGCTCTTGTGGCCATGGAAGTTCACCTGCGATGACTCAAGGCCATTCATGGTCACCCGAGGGATTAGCCGGTGCACGAAAGTTAGCCTGGAAACTTACAGTTACCCAAATATATATATATATATATATATATATATATAGGGTCAGGTTCAGGTTCAGGGAAAACCTTAAAAAAACGGAAAACTGAGGAACACCCTGGTAGCCTTCCATCTGGACGGTATGCACTTGTGCATACAAGTAATTTATAACATTCACACGTGCATAATATGCACATGTGCATAAAAACAAGTGCATACCGTCCAGATGAATGACTACCACAGTGTTTTTCAGTTTTCCTTTTTTGAGGTTTTCTCTTGAACCTCCCTCTCTCTCTCTATATATATATATAGCCATAGGGGACCTTTCAAGGGAGATCTTAGTATTTTGTGGTAACTATGAGATCTAATCGCATCCATCCATCTTAATAATCAATGGTTTAAAATAATTAAGAGAAATATTAATTAAAAACACAATTTTAGGTTATTAAAATAGGTAAAAAGGATAAAAATGTCAAACAACTTTTATAATTCTATGTGATCTAATTTAGGCAGGTCCGCTAATCTTGGCATGGAATCAGATGCGATAATTTCAAAATATTGAAACATATCATTCAATCAAACTAATCGATTACACTAAATTGATTACACCATCACATCAATCTAACACGATTTTAACAGGATAAGAACCCTAGTTATCGACGGAGGTAATCGATTGAAACAGGGAAAAGATCACATTGTGTACGGCAAAATGTGTGATATATTGTGATCAGTAGGTGGTGATACATTGTGATCAGTATCTCATGGTACATATGGAATCAAAGCTTGTTTTGGGTTATCACAATGTAACACATACATCAGATATATGCCAAATCACATGGTACATATGGGATTCAAAGATGATGTTAGATTATCACAATGTAACACAATGTCACATGGTCTATATGGAATTCAAAGCTTGTTCCAGATTATCACAGTGTAATACATACATGAGACTCAATGACAAATCAGATGACACATGTATCAGTTTCAATAACTGTGATTTATCACATTATCAAAATGTAACACAATATAACATGTATGAAATTATCACCCAATGTACCACAGAATACCACAAAAATAAAAATGACAAACATATGATTCAATAAGCATCCACCTACAGTTGCATACAAAGGAACCCGGTTGTGTTACAACAAATGGGATATGATACACTGTGGTCCTTCACTTGGTTTGTAAGGTGAAATTACAGTATCAAAATCATTTGAGTTTTCCCATAAAGTAACATCCATGTGATTATCTTCCCCTTCATTGGAACTACTGGACAACAATCGAACGGAATCTACAGATAATTCCCTGTCCATTGAAAGGCAGATAACAACCAGATGCAAGACACACAAACTTAATAATGGAGCAAGAATGCAGGCTTTGGCATCAAGAATAGAGGATTCATATGCTTGAATTTCAAACCCAAATATGGATATTATCTCAAAATCAATTTGTTGAGATATTCAAGGAAACGTAATATTTGATTGATAAGGGACTAATATTTTCAGTTACAAAAAAATTGTTATATTATTTAATTTATCAAATGACTAATATAACCTCCCTTATTAATTAATAAAAAAATTAATAAATTAATATGGATGAGATTGGATCTCATAGTTACCACAAAATACTAAGATCTCATATGATTAGTGTAACACCCCGAATTTCGAAAAGTATCGTTTCAAGTAAATACAGAAATCGGTAATTTTAAGGGAAAAATAAGATTTAGGATCTTGGACTTAAATCCTAGATTTTATAGTCTTGGTGGATGAATGATTCAATTATCAGTCCAACGGTTCTTTCCGGAGCAAAATCGGAGCTATAACGAAGAAGTTACGGTCAAAACAATGAACGAGAAGAAAACCGGGCGGACAGTGTACTACGCGACTTGTGCCGCGACTTAGAGCCACCCGCGCGACTTAGGGGGAAGTGGGCGACTTATGGCCGCGTGGTAAGTCGCGAAACGCCCTGTTCGAGCATAAAACCCGATTTTCAGCCCTAGAACTTCATTTTCTTCATAACTTTTGCATCACAACTCTGTTTTTGGCGATTCAAGTTGTCATGGTTTCGTTTTTGAGAGATCTTCAAGGATATAGAAAGATATTTAAAGTCTATTGGAGAATACAAGAGTATTTTGTGGTGGTAAACTCATCATCTCTCTCAATGTTAAGCTAGGGTTTGATGATTTCATCATTTTCCCTTTCATCCTTCAACTTGGGTGTGATTTTGATGACTTGTGTAGTGAAGGTGATCTTGTAGATGTGTTGGATCTAAGGTCTAGGGAGATTTCTTGGAGATTCAAGCCTACACCAAAGGAGATTCAAGTTTTTGGGGTAAAATCTAGATTTAGCCTAAATCTAGCAAGGTGAGTTTAAGTTGATTTGTAAAAACGATGTACATGCCAAAATGTCTATTTTAAAGTGTTTATATGTTTTACATGGAATTGTTAACTGATGATCACTTGATAAGTTTTGGTTATTTGGAAGTGTTAAACTTTATAAGTTTATAAAACACCCACATTTGGGATTTTGGGCATTTTATAAATAAATCATATATTTTGGGTATCTTAATGATTTAATTCATGGAGTATATTTTTGAGTATAAATGCATTTTATTGGGTGTTATGGTATGATTTGAAAGGATAAAAGGTATAAACCCACTTGGAAAATGTTTTGTCCCAATCTAAATTATGTTGGAGTTATGTGTGTGTTTTGAAGCATGAGTTGCATTATTGCGGATCGTTTACGTTTGATCTCATTTTATGATTTTCAATGTTGGGTCTTTGGATTTGTTGAGCTTATGGCTCGGTTTGGATTTTGTTGGGTCTTGGGGACACTTGTCCGATTTTAATAGCTCAATGTAGAGCGCTTGGTTACAATTTGCATTTACTACATCTTATTTGAGAATTACATGTTTTAAATGCGTTAGTTCATTCGTTTTGAGTCGTGTAATGTTTTAGCCCCGTCTGCTATGGATCCATGAGCACTTTTATCACTTTGCCCAATGATGGAACGACTTGGTTTCCACATCGCGGCATGTTAGGCATCGGATTGGGTTATAAGTCCTTCGTGCAAGTATCAATGAGTGTACGCTGAAAGATGCCGAGTTCGATGCTCTTATTATTTGTCCAATGGTGGAACGCTAGTTTTCCCCATTGCGGCACAGTTAGGCATCTTCGGTATGGTGTAAGTCCTCCGTGCAAGTATCTATGGGTGTATGCTGAAAGACGTAGATCCCGATACTTAATACCAATTTAACGTAATGTGTGGCTTACTTTGTGTACGTCACGTTATATGGAATCGGGTCTCTTCCGTCACCGAAAAGTGTTGTCTTCGGGCTAAGTCTTTTATATATTTGTTTTCAGTGACATTTTGCATACATGCATTTATTCCATGTTTTATGGGTTGAGTATTAATCATCGCCCGTGTTTTGGGATATGAAGTGTTATTCACATTATCATAAATTGGGAGTCGATTTACATTCACGTTTTGAGTGAGTTTTGGGTTGCATCGGTTTATAAAGAATGTTGTATCGGAGCGTTGCCCTTAGAGAGGTATATTATGGAAAAACGAGTCGTTTCCATTTCTAAAGTAAATCATTTTGAAAGATCTTGATTTGAACTGAATTCTTTTCTTTTAAAGATATATTTATTCATGTTAAAACTCTTGAACTCACTAGGTGTTAGTCTAACCTTTTAAATTGTCGACATGTGCATCAGGTTCCGTTTTGGGTTAGTGCTAGCGACTCTATGAAGAGATGAGTGTTTGTTGTAAGCTCAAGAAGCGATTTGCTTGGTGAAGTCTTCCGCATTGGTTTTGGGAAGAGCAACTTGCATTTGGGTTAAGTAACACCTGACTTCCATTTGGTCCTTGTATATAAGACTGTAGTTTTATAATTGTTGTGGTTAATTGTAGAATTTTAAATTTTGGTAGATGAAAATTGATGTATAAGTAGAAGTTTTGTCCTTTAATTGATACTATATCGAGATTTTTAATTAGTTGTTCTTACCAAATTTGAGTGTGTTACAATTAGGCCCCTATAGCCATATAGGGGAGATATCAAATGCAAACCAAGTCATTTATACAAATCGTACAAACCATCAATTTCATTGTTTAATTTAATGAAATTTTTTCATGAAATTGTTTAATAGGATGAAATTGTTTCATATAATTCTTTTCTTGATGAAATTGTTTTTTATATTTTTTGTTTCATGTAAAAATGAGAAATACATGAAACAATTTGATTTTTACATACAAAACAAAAGTATATGAAATTATTTCATCAAGAAAAGAATTATATGAAACAATTTCATCATATTAAACACTTTCATGAAAGAATTTCTTTAAATTAAACAATGAAATTGATGGTTTGTATGGTTTGTACAAATGGTTTGGTTTGCAAAGTAAACCACCCCCATATATATAATGGTATAATGTGTTATTCGTTTTATTTCTATAGAAAAAAAAATACATAATGTGTTATTCAGTTTAACCGAATAAGAAATCTATATTTGGTTTAACTGTTTAACCTGAACATCATTTGCTTCAAGTGTGTTATTCAGTTTCAACACCACTACTTCTTTCTAAGTGATTCAAGTGTTGATCTATTGTAAGGTAAGATTTTCTATTGTAATATTTCGCTGGTCATTAATATGCAAATCTTCGTCTCTATGTACACATCCATATTTATTTTTAAAAAATTAATTATAGTTACCAAATACAATACAAAACACTAAGGGGGCGTCTGGTTCACAGAATCTGATGGAATCTGATGGAATTGGAATGTTGAATTCCTTTGACCAGATTGCATTCCCTTGTTTGGTTCAAAGTTTTCAATGGAATGGAATCTTCCAATTCCATTAAATTTCATACCTAAAGGATTTTAACATTCCATCAACAAACCCAAGTATTTCAATGGCATGGAATTTGTTATTTTCATAATTCCAAAATTACCCTTTACCCCAAACTAAACCCTACTGATATTGATTATCAGCAACACTCTCTCCCTCTCCATCTCTCTCTATCCTCTCTTTCTTTCTCTCTCTATCCTCTCGTCTCTTTCCTCTCTCTCTCTCTCTTCTCCTCTCTCTCTCCTCTCCTCTCTCTCCTCTTTCTTCTCTATCTCTCTCTTCTCCTCTCTCTCTCCTCTCCTCTCTCTCCTCTTTCTTCTCTATCTCTCTGCTTTCTTTCTCTCTATCCTCTCATCTCTCTCCTCTCTCTCTTCTCTCTCTCTCTTCTCTCTCTCCCTCTCTCTCTTCTCTCTATCTCTCTCCTCTCCCTCTCTTTCCCCTCTCTCTCTCTCTCTCGACATCATTCGTGTGCTAAAATAATCAAGCAATTTTAGTTAAAAATTAAACTATTTAATGACTATTTCATTAAAGTAATTTTTGTATAAAAAATTAAAATAATCAAAAAGTGTATTTTGGTCATTTACCAAAATTCCATTCCAATTCTGAAGCTACAATCTGTGAACCAAACAGAAATATTCCAATTCTAAAGCTACAATTTGTGAACCAAACCGAAAAATTCCAATTCATTTAACAGATTTTATTCCAATTCTGTCAACCAAACAGGTGGTCAAACCTGACAACATTCCATTCCAATTCCTTCAAAGTCAAATTCCTTTGACAGATTCCATTCCATCCAAAAACATTCTGCGAACCAAACGCCCCCTAAAGGGTCGTTTGGTTCATGGAATTAGAAGGAATTTAAAGAAATTGGAATGGTCAATTCCATTAACCAAATTCCAAGCCCATGTTTGGTTCATGGAATGAAAGCGATGGAATCCTTCAAATTCCATTGAATTACACAATTTTAGGAATTCATCATTCCTTAGCTTAAGTGAGGGAATTAAATTTCTACTAACCAAACGTGTGGTCAAATTCCATTCCAATTCCTTCTGTAACACCCTAGAAACTGCGGAAATAAAATTTTGAAGAAACAATTCGGCAATACACTAACTTGCGGAATAAGGTGTGACAATTTCATTACAAAATCAACCCAACGGTTATAGAGTAGCCAATATTGAGGTAGATAACTGAAGTATAAGACGACCTCCTATTTATCTACAAAATATCTAGATTAGGGACGGGTGTCGCTACACTTCCAAAATAAATCTTCAAAAGAATCCCTCACGACCCCAAGGTCGCTCCCTCAGTCCCGACGAGCCCCACTGCTAAGATAACCTGCCAACATGACAACCAAGAGCAAGTGTTAGGCTAACGCCTAGTGAGAATAAGCTAAATAAAAGAGAGTACTAAACCCAATTGGTGCCACGCGGTAGTATAGCCATGAGCTAAGTCAAGAAATCCAATAAACCATTAGTGATTAAACATGGTATAAGTAATACCCAAAAATCACATAACGAGCTCAACCCCTCTAGATCTGTTGCTCAAAACATTCAAGTCAACCCCTCTGGATCTATCCTTGAGAGTTCCCAAAACAGGGGGAACCCAAGCACCAAATGGGATTACACCTTACTGCACCATGAGACACTGCCCGACCGTATAGGCCCACAGCCTACTTATCATGGCAACCCAATGCCTATCCCGTGCTAAAACGTGAACCAAATGCCCAAAACAGGGGGACATAGGGACACCGTGCCTGTGGATCCATTGCACTAAGACTCAAAGCCAAAGCATGTCATTTCAGAGCATACTCATATTAAATCAGATATACAGGCAATTCATATGAACAACGGTTCAATTCTATAAATTGTGATTCTTGAAAATGTGAAATCTTTAGAAGGTATTTCCCAACAAAATCAGTTACTTTGAAACCAGGTTTTCCACATTTAAATAATACATTTATCACATAGCATTCGTAATACAGACCGATTTAGCTTAAGGACTCACCTCAGATTTCTTCCTGATTATATCCTGCTTCAGACGATTGCTACCTATGACAACACCGATAATCGGTAAGCCAAAATAAAGACAACTTAATGACTTAAAACTCAGGAATAAGAACACAACACACTGCCAAAACACCGATCCGGTCGAGTACCAAAAACCGGTCGAACAACAGTTCCGGTCGAACAGGGTCCGGTCGAAGGACACCCCGGTCGAAGGAACTACCCGGTCGAATGACCCCCGGTCGAACAACCCCACCGGTCGAACAACCACCCGGTCGAAAAGGACTTCGGTCGAAAGACCATCGTCTTGTTCGATCAAGAACATGAAGAACAGATCGATGCAGAACCCATATCCAAAATGAGAAATACTCGGATCTCACAATGGAACGGTTTAAAACCTTCACAACGAGATTATACGCGGCTAAAAGCATTCAGATCAAAGCATTAAGCTAGATTCGTACCTTGATTTGGAGAAAACCCGAAGACCTCAACCTGCTCCTTCTTTCTCTCTGACTTCTCAAAACCAAAATGGTATATTGTGATATTTCCAAAATATCTAAAATCTGATTTATATTTATATAACCCAAGTTACATTTTACCCCCTTGAACTTTGGGTAATAGTCAACTTTTCACCCAACCCCAAAATAGCGGGTGTTACACCTTCAAAGTCAAATTTCTTAGATGAATTCCAATTCCATCAAATTCCATTATGTGAACCAAACACCTCCTTTGATTAATGGAATTGGAATGGATAATTCCTTTGATCAAATTCCAAATCTTATATTTGGTTCACATAATGAAAATGATGGAATCCATTGAATTCCACAAATTAAGGAAATCATCATTCATTGGCTTAAGCGAAAGATTTGAATTCCATCCAATTCCTACCAACCAAACGCGTGCTCAAATTTCCATCAAATTTCATTCCAATTCTTTCAAAGTCAAATTCCTTCAATGGATTCCAATTCCATGAAATTAAATTCTGCGAACCAACCGGACCCTAAGAAATCAGTACAATTTAAACGATTTGCGGTTGGGTTTTTAGGTTCCACCATTATTAGCCATTAAAACTAAGCTTCAATATTCAACTATAGCCTCTCAGTTTCTAGCGATGATGCATGATCATAACACAAAGTGAATAACAACGTAGCATCGATTAGGACAAAGAATTTTTGATAGTACATACCCCCGTAGATCTATAATACCACATGGGTAGAATCAGATAAAATCACCATGTCATTTATTTGCTTCACATTGCATTTGTATCATTTTTTAGTAGTATTGTTTTTGTTATCTTTATTTAAAAGATAGACATAAAAACTGTATGTTTCAAAGGGTTGGAAAAGGATGCCTCTGTTTGCTACCATATTTATTGCATTTTTGCAAATTAATTATTTTTGTTCTCTAATCACTTAATTTTCTTGTGGGCTCGTGAACCCTCTTCTATGTAACACCCCGAATTTTGGGTCTTATTTGTGGTTTGACTTAGAATCCCCGTATTATTTGATGTTGAGCAAGATTTGGACAGAAGACAGAAAACTTCCCCCTCCAGTGCTTGGCGTGGCTTACCGCGTGGGTGGAACTGCGCGACCATCCGCGCGGGACTCTGTCCAATCGCGACACCAGTGCTCCGCGCGAGCACCCACGTGTGCACAGTGAGCTAATAAATAGAAGAAAATCGGCCCCAACCCTCATTTACTCAAATTTTCTCCCCTTAGGGCTTTGGAGCTACGTTTTTCTCTCCAAGAAACTGGTAAGTTTCCCCTCCCTCTCCTCTTGCCATTAATGTCTTCCATCTACCAATCCCTTGATCATTTATGGTTTTCTCTTAGATAACTAAAGCATTAAGTGGAGATTCAAGTCTAGCTTCCAGATATCACCTTCTCCATTCTAGGGTTTAGTTTTCTCTTTGAAAACTACTAAGGTGAGTTCATTCTCTTTTATAAACTTTATATATGTTAAAATGTAGATTTTAACCTTCCAAACATCTCCATTTTGTTTTACCTGATTGGGTGAGTTTTCACCAAAAAACCTAACTTTGGAGACTATGGGAGTTTATGTTGAAGGGTATGATTTTAAGGTCAAGAAGCTTACATTTTGGTTTAGTTGTGGATTTTGCACATGACAAACATGTTTTCTATAACCTTGTGATTAAATACTTTGAAATCAAGATTAGGGTTTTGAAATATGGTTATGTATTATTGAATGAGGACTTGGGTAAAATGATTTGGTGTGTGTGGAAGTACCATTTAACGAATTAGAACGAAACCTCTTGGAATTTTTGGGAGTAACTATATGGATTCATGATTTTGCATATATGGTGGCATTTTAACTGTTGGAAGTCATTGATTGGTTTTGTGGACATTGAATGGATTATTTGGTTGCATTTGGGCGTCATGAACCCACATATATTTACAATCTTTGATTCGATGATGGAACGCTAGTTTTCCACATCGAGGCACGCTTAGGCATCGGATGGGGTATAAGCCATACGTGATAGTACGCTATATTGGGTCTTTGGCCTAGTGGCCACCTCTCTTCCGTAAACGCTTCTACCTGGGGTTCCCGTACTAGGGTTCGAATCCGGGGGAAGACATGATTTCTTTTCCGGTGCAGGATTATAGAGGTAGGGCCTGTAGGGTCCACAAAAGTGGGCCACGGAGCCTTGGGTCCCCGCCAATAAACCTTTTATATTGGGTGAGGATCTCAACATAATGACCCTATGTGGTTGAAGTTGACTTTCCGTGGGTGTACGTTTAAAGCTACTGAGTCTAACATCCATCGCGGGTACTTTATTATGTGTTTGGTTTTACTAACATGTCAAGCGGCTTACTTTTGGGTTCCGTCACTTGTGTTAGTTGGGTCTCCCCGGTCAACCCAAAAGGTATTTGTATTAAAGTTGAGATTTATCTATATGGATTCCACCGACGTTTCTTAAATTATTTCATTTGAAATTACTGATTTTCCCAATGTAAATGTTTGATCTCACTAGCCTTTAGCCTAACACTTTTTCTGAAAATGACATGTATAACAGGTCATTCTAGCGGTGGGATTCCTCGGGCTTGAGTGGAGAGTCGTTGAAGGATAGTAGCATTTTTGAAGATTATAGAGGCGTACATTGATATAGTGATGGTATACTTTTGGAAGTGAGATGTCGACACCCGTTCGTAATCTAGAATTAGTTGGTCTAGATTAGTAGGTTGTTGAGTTCAATTTCACTTGATTCCTTTATTGTTAACGCCATACAATTATTCCCCTTTTAGATGATTCTATTATGATAGACTCGTTTATTCCACATTTATTTTAGGCTTAAATTAACCCCTATTTTTAGGGTGATACATTCTACACACAAAAACCTATCGAATATATTGTTTTTGTTTTCTTGATTTCATATGTTGTGAGATTTGATACCATAATTTTGGCTTTTGTTTTCTTTGATCCCCCGTTTTTCTTTCTTGTTCTTAGGCTTATTTTACTGTAATAACTTTTTACAACACGCTAAATGTATATTTTTAATTAATCTCTTTCATAAAGAACAAGGCTGAAAGAATATACCATCGCATAAACAATTAATACCATGTTTATATCAATATAAAACTATTTTCTTTATATTGGCTTAAAAAATATCTTGAATTAGATTTTAATCAACAAGAAAAGTCAAATATTGGGTGGTTGAAAATAAGTCCTGTTGGAAAAAAATGGTAGTTTATATGCACAGAAAAAGAAAATGACCATACCATACTTCATGATTCAAAAGAAACAAAACCATATCGTGAAATCTATACAATAATTAACAATAAATGAAATCATTGATCAGGTGGTAGTTGTGATTGTTTGGTGGCACGGGACAGTGACTAGCGTTAGTGGGGAGAGAGGGGAAAAGGCAAAGGTTGGATAGGAAAGGTTCAGTTGGGAGAGAGTAAATTTGTGCCCAGACAGCTTTTGGGAAAATGAGCAGTTGAGATGGAAGCTACTCTCGTAGTCGTATGAGTCACCTAAGGTTGGGAGACAACCTACATATGTTAATTAGGATTCGTATGATTATCATAGATTTTGTGTTCACATCTAGGAGTGATATAACATAACGAAATTGGTGTGATATGGTACCAATCCTTGTGGGAACCATTATGGCGGTTTTGATAAGAAGATAATCAAGTCTCATTTTGAGGTCGAGTTATGTTAGAACACTCCCATGGAAGAAGAGTCAGTGGGCTGGTGAAATTGGGAGTAGTTGAAATTTACATTCTTGGACCGTTATCCTACTTGAAATGATAAAATAAGGAGTCGAATGTTGTAATGGTAGCTTTGGTTGTGTGGCATTCTTGATACACCTCAAGTATCTCTTTAAGTTCAAGAGCATTGTAGAAAAGGGGAAGGCAATCAATGTCCTCATGCGGGAGAACTCGTCAAATTTTGGTTGAGGTTGAATATAATCGAAATCGTTTGGGGCACTAGGAGAATTTATGATGAAATAATGTATATATTTCGAGGACGAAATCTCTTTTAAGGTTGAGAGAATTGTAACACCCGTAATTCCCAGAAATTGATATATTTTGGGAAATTGGGATTTTCCTTAATTTTGATTATAATGTTGGTTTTAGTGCTTAAAAACACTTGGATTTGATCATGGGTTGGTTCGAGTGAGTTCCAGGATAAATTGGTTGAGAAAACGACCGGGTGAACGGTCTCATTCCCCCCACCCCCTTCATGTTTCTCCCTAAGCAAACCCTCTCTTCTATCTTCACTTTCTGTTCCCTTTTTTGATTTTGGGGGATTGTAAAACTTTATGGAGGAGATCTAACCTAGGGGTTTCAAGTTATTTGTTGGGATCTTCATATTCTTGGAAAGGTAAGACTTTTCGGAATTTTGCAATATTATTAGGGTTTTGTTATGGATCTAATTTTGGGGTTGCTTTTGGTGCATTTCTAGGTTGGTTGTGACCTACATAAAATTTATAGAGATGGATATTTATGTGTTTTACTTGATATTTATCAAATGTTGGATTATTTGATGAATTTTGCCTACTTGATTTGATTTTCTTAAATCTTGTGCATATTCGGGATTTTTGGACATTTTGATAAATAAATCATAAGCGTTGGGTACTTTTAATGATTTATCTTATAAGTGGAGATTATTTGGTAGTAATGCATTTTTAGTGTGTGTAGTTTGGAAATATGCATATTCTTGTGTTATGAGACATTTTGAAAATATCAATGGTATGATTTCATTTGGAAAATGATATGTCCCAACTAATGCAGAGTTTTTGAGTTAATCATGCATTTGGAGTATGTTTTTGCATAAACGTGGGTTAAATACGTTTTTATCGCATATGATGACTTTTATTGAATAGACATTTGAATTGTTGAGCTTTTGGCTCGTTTTCATTCAGATGAGTCTTGGGGACATTTGTCCCATTTCATTAGTTCAATGTGGAGCTTTAGACGTACGATGTTTAATTGCACATTTGTTGGACGTTACATGTTTTGAGTGTGTTAGTCATTCAATTGGGGTAATGTAATGTTTTAGACTGTAATGCATTGGATCCATAGACATAGAAGTTTGTCTTGTTGTTAAGCATGAAATTTTGATGTCCACATTTAAGTCTACTGAGTAATCCCCAAGTCATGGGGTAGTGAGCTTGTGGTGGTACCTTATTGGGTTGTATACGGAGTTATTAGCCTGCGATGGTACTCGGTTGTAACACCCTCAAATCTGGGAATAACAACTAATTTAAAATTTTCTAAATACGTCAATGAATGGTTCATCTATAAGCACAAATTTAGATTCAACCTCAATACACACATTCATTCTACAAATACAGTCTATAATAAATACAGGTGTTACTAAAACCCAATAATAGTCACTATCTCAAACTGCGGAAGACTTCACCAAACTACTTACTCTCGTGTAAGTCTAATGCTCAACTCCTCAAAGCGTTGCTAGATACGAACCCCAACTGGAACCTGATGCACATGCCGACAAATAAAAGGCTAGGCTTAACGCCTAGTGAGCTCAAGAGTTTTCATTAGAGATAATTAAATCATTAACTTCAAGAATGTTATTTAAAGTCGCAAATTCCAAAATACAATACATTTGATTTGAAGTCAACCCAAAATAAAATACATTAAATCTCAAAACAATCTTCTTTCCTTATTCACCCCTTTCGTGATTAAAATCATAAAAGAAACACCTCTTTAAATAAAACCAAAACCCAAAGCGCACGTAAAACATAACTGACACTATAATGATCAAACACTGAAAACGTAGATAACTCCCACTTCCAAAACATCCCAATAACACGAATGAGTTTCAATAACCAAAACCTTAAAACATAGATAAATACCCAAAGTCAAACGTCTCCGAAAATATGGATTATAAAACTCCATAACCAAAATCACACCTAATGGTGACGGGGGAGACACGATTACATTGTACATAACGGAACACAAAGTAAATCTCGTAGTTATGTAGTAA
This sequence comes from Arctium lappa, assembly GCA_023525745.1. NCBI lineage: Eukaryota > Viridiplantae > Streptophyta > Magnoliopsida > Asterales > Asteraceae > Arctium > Arctium lappa. The sequence goes on from CM042048.1 coordinate 148,478,600, forward strand.
TTCAAAACATGTGGGTTACACATAAAACACCCACCGAGATCAACTATTCCTAGTCTATCGCCCGAAAACATCAAGTCAACCACTCCAGGTCTTTCCTTGAGAGTCCCCAAAGCTGGGCAACTCGGACACAATGGGATTACACCTTACTGTCCATGGGACGCTGCCCGACCGTATAGGCCCACACCCTACTTACCATGGAGCCCGATGCCTATCCCGTGCCAAATGGTGAACCAACTTCCCAAACGGGGACAGAGGAACACCGTGCCTATGGATCCATTGCACTAACTAAACCATTACAAACGCTCAACACCGAGCAATTGAAACGGACAAGTGTCCTCAAAACCAAACAAAATCCAAACCGAGCCACGAGCTCAACAAATCCAAAGACTCAACGTCGAAATTCATAAAATGAAATCAAATGTAAATACCCGTATTTATATAAACCCACGCTTCAAATCATACAATTAGCTACAATGTGGTTTAGATTGGGACAATTCATTCTCCAAGTGAGTATACAACATTTATCTTTTCAAAACGTCCCGTGACACCAAAACCATGCATTTTTTTCCAAAACACAGTTTGAAACACATTTATGCTCAAAATCTACTTCCATAAAATAAATCATTAAAATACCAAAATACGTGATTTATTTATCATAATGCCCAAAATCCCAAGGATGTATGTTAAATGAGTTTATAAAGTTAAGCACCTTTAAAATGACCAACTTATCAGCAGTTACAAACTTATCAACAGTTAACAATTTCGTGTAAGGCATAAAATACTTTAAAACAACCATTTTGGCATGTACACCGTTTTCACAAATCAACTTGAACTCACCTTGCTAGGTTAAGTTAAACCTAGGTTTCAATCCACAACCATTGGCCTCCAAAAGCATAGATCTCACCCAAAGCTTTCCGAAGACACCCATTCCAACTCTTCAACTCAAGCTTCCAAAACCTAGATCCACATATTTCTGACCATAAATAACCATATTCAACCATAAATAATTGTTCCCTAAACATTTTACACAATACCTCATCATATAACCAAAAACCCTAATTTCCATAAATGAAGAAAACAAGAGGTTACCTTACCCATAGCTTCAATCCACCAACCCAAAATACCACTAGAACACCAAGATGAGCCGTGCACTCCCAATTTTCAAGAACAAAGAAAAGGGTTGGGTGAAAACCCTAGAAATTGATGAAGGCGATGAAGAGGATGAAGATGGGGATGATGAATAAATGCTCAACTTGAACCCTTTGATGAAATACCCAACAACTAACAACAAATGAGGTGGTTGATGAGTTCAAGAACCCTAGGTTCGGTTTTTATGAAAGGGAGAGGTTGAGAGAGAATAGCAAAAGAAAAGGTTGAGTTTAGAATGAGAAATGAAGCTAAAATCATATTTTAACCCGTCTGCACCTCTCTCGCGATTGTGCCCGTCGATAGTGACATTGTCACTATCGCGAGTCACTATCGCGCGGAATGTACCGCGGGTGGTACACCCCCGGTGATTGTGCCATGCGATAGTGACACATGTCACTATCGTGAGTCACTCTCGCGCCACCTGTACCGAAGCCCAAAAATGTCCAAAACTCGCGATTCTCGCATGGGTCGATTCAAGGTTCGAAAGCACAACATTTTCCACCCAAAAGGGTGGACGGAAAGCGGAGGGATTACCAACAGAGGGTGGAAACTTACTTACGAAAAAGCGGGTGTTACATCGGTTGAGTCGTATACATGGCTAGGTCTTGCGGTGATGCTCATTGGAATCGTATAAGGAGACCAGTGATTTGTGGTGAGACTCATCTAGAGGTCAAGTAGACACTAGTGTTATTTGGGAAATCTTATAGTGATGCTCAACGGAGCCGTATACGGGGATCCATGTCCTGAGGTGAAATTCGAGAACGTTGATAAGTGACTTAACTTTGTGTTCCCGCCACATTTGATGGAATCGGGTCTCTACCGTTACCAAAAAGTGTTGTTTTGTGTATTGAGTATTATTCATGTTTCCGATGACGTTTTGAGTATGGATTGTTATCCATGATTTGTGGTTTTGGGTATTGAACCTTATCATGTTTTTGGATGTTTGAATAATAGATTTTTATCCATGTTTTCCGTATTTGAGTATTAACCCTTATTCACGTTTTAGGTGAGTGTTGAGTTTTGGTCTAATGATAAAAATGGTGTTTTGATTAATGATATTTCATCACGAAAATGATGGGTTTCGAGAAAGATGTTGTTTTTATATTTAATACATTTTATTTTGATTTAAATAACATTATTTAGTTTTATCGTTTTAAATGAATGATGAAAACTCTTGAATTCACTACGCGTTAAACCTAACCCTTTTTTATTTGTCGACATGTGCATCAGGTCATCGTCGGAAAATGGTACTAGCGACACTGTGATGAGATGAGTGCTAGTTAGACACACGAGAAGGAATTAGCAAATTGGTGACATCTTCCATACTTTGGAGATAGGAATAATTATTAAGTTTTAGTAACACCCGACCCTTAACCTAGACTCATGTAAGAGCCGATTTACCATTTATATTGATGTTAAATCTAGTTTCAGTATATGGTCATCTAGTATTAACTGATAGTATCTTTTATTTGATGTAATATTGAAAATTTTAAATTAATCGTTTTTTTTCCAAATTTGAGTGTTGTTACAGCATATACGAGATAAATCACCTCATTTTTATCTTTTTATTAAAATATCTTATCTTTTTAATTTTAAATTTTAAATATATAAAATATCTTAAAAATAAATATCATTTAAATTAAACAAGCCATACAAAAATACTCTATCATTATTTTTATAAAAAAAAATCATAATTACACTAAAATAAATTGCATTTTTATGGTAAATCAAAATTATAATAAAACTTTAAAATAAATAGATTAAACAATAAAAATTAGAATTTTATGATCTTTAGTTTGAAACTCGTATTGATATACTTTCTAAGATAAAATAATAACCAACCGATCTCTAGCTCTCTTTAAACCATAAAATAAAAGCGAGAAAGATAAATAAACAAAGTATGAATCATGATTGAGGGTTCGAAATCTATATTTCATAGTCACGCTGTATTGTACATGTACATTTCTAGTTTATCAATAATTAATAATAATCAAGGTAGAAAAGGAATAAAGTGGCAAAAAGCTCATGAAGTAACGTTTCAATAAGTTAGCTTAATTTTATCTATTTAAACAAGACTTTTACAATAAATTCAAAAATAAGCTAGTTTTTACCTATTCAGACAAGACTTTTACAATAAGTTCAAAAAATAAGTTAGCTTATAATTGTCAAGGCACGATTTTAATCAAAAATCGATGAAATACAACAAAAATTAAAATAAGACAAATTATAAAAAAAAAAAAAAAAAAAAAAAAGTGAGAAATATTCTTTTGGGTTTTGTCAGTCAACTCCCAAAAACATGATAAAAAAATCAACATTTCCCATTTCACTTTCAGGGTTATTATGGAACACGTAATTTGGCCAAACATATTAATTACCCCTCTTTAATAGAAAAGACAACAATGACTCGTACAAATATATAATATGTCCATTTCAAACCATAAAATAAGGTTTTAGGTTTGAAAGTTACATGTGAAATCGTTAGTCAATTAAGGATGTCGATATAAATTAAATTAATATATAACCTTTAAATTACATGTTTTTATGTATACATACAATTTTTTAACTTCATAAAACTAATAGTCTACAAATAAACACATTTAAATACAAGATAATCATTAAAGATTACACTATAATTATATTTATTCATAAAAAAACACTTTATTATCAAAACTAAAATAAATTACATTTTTATGTTTAATTCTAAAATTATTTACGTCATATAACAAAATTTTGATTTAAAATATAATCTCCGATTTCATATTCTTTTTGGATCTTTTAGTAGGCATCAAATTAATAACATAGGGGAAGGTTTAAATGAAAACACCTTAAATTTGCGAAAATACGAGAACACTCTTATCACATATGATAATACACGTGAGGGGACTTGGTAGTGTAAGCAACTTGGTTTGCAATCTAGGCAGGACCGTCTATTAGCATGTTAAATCTTGGTTTTTGAACAGGGCCTCCAATAATTTGGGGCCCGATTTTACTTGCGCTTGGGGGCCGGATTTATATAGCCCAACATGTAAACCCACCTTAGTAAAAACCTATCTAATTTCTTTCAAAACCTAAAGCTGCTATTTAATTTTAGAATTTGACGATCAAGATCATAAACAAAAACACCTATTTGATATTCATCTCACTTTGTCATTTTAAGCATTTTTGTTGTTTTAGTTTGTAATATTTTTAATATGTTATGAAAATTTATTTTGTTTTCTTTATTACTCATTTCATGTGATCTATAGTTTTTGTACGCATGTAACAGGGCCTTTAAAAAGATTGAGACGACCCTGAATCTAGGTCCTGCCACATGCCGTTCACGTCTCTTATTTAGTATCACATGCAATTGATTACAATAAAATGATACCCCCACATTTTCGTAAAATAAACGTGTATTCATTTGAACCCTCCCTAATAATTTAATACTCAATCATTATTTGTAATTATATTTCATCCAAAAACAAAATTTTAAATTCTTATTTTATAGGAAACAACAGTAATTTTCAATATGGTTGGTACCATTTAGGGATACTCATAGGTTGAGTTGATCGGGTTGAAGACATTTGAACAACCCAACCTAATGCTTACGGTTTGAAAAATCTCAACCCAACCAAACAGTACGGGTTAGTCGGGTACATCCAAATATTTTCCTAACACGTTTTTCTAGCCTACTCATTATTTTATTTTTCATCATCAATCATTTGGTACAACTTATCTATAATTCTTAAGGGTTGGGTTCCGGTGAGAAGTTGAGGATAACGTGAGAAACGTGAGAAGTGGTTATCACCCGTTGGATGAGAAATGAATGCACATTAGGATGAGCTGCACCAAGTAAGTGTGCACCGAGGTGCATCAAATCAATCCTCTTCTAAGCCGCAATTCATGGGGAGGACATTTGATTAAAAGTGATCAACGGTTCAGATCCACTTCTCACGTTAACCTCAACTTCTCACACGATCCTTCGTCTACTTCTTAAATCCTATGTATATCATATTCAATTAATTTTCTCTATTGTGTTCATAGTTATTGAACATATATACAAATGAGTTATATAGAGATAAAAAATATATTGAAAATATACATATATGAAGAGAGTACATGATGATATAATTGTCTAATATACATATTAATAGAGACTCAACAATCATATTAAATTCAAGAAATAAAAAGATATCGGGTTTATCGAGTTGGGTTGAGTTCAAATAAAAGTAACTAATATCAATCAAATACTATGGTTTGAAGATTTTACAACTCAATTGCACATTGAGTTGCTTTGGAGTTTGGATTGAGTTATTTCGTGTTGGGTTGGATTGATCGGGTTGGTCGGTTTTTTTAGCATCCCTAGTACCATCAAAACATCTTCAACAAATTATCTATAATTTCTCTAAAACATAGAACTAAAGTCTAAATATTTAAAAACAAAAATTACATTAACTCCAACAAATTTTCATAATTTCTCTAAAATAAAAAACCAAAAATCAAACTTTATAAATTTTTTTTACATTTAACTCCAACAAATTCGTTATTTTCAAAGATTTCAACATCAATTATACTCGCATCAAGATATCCTATGAATTTCCCATCCCAATACACTTTTAAAACTTTTTTACATAAAATAATAATAATCAAATCTAAAATAAGTAAAAAATTCATTTCTCCCCTACATTTCTTTGAAGAACTATATACAAAGATGGAGATATCCGATTATCCGTCCCATCAAATCGAGCTATGAATTCTATTGGTTGCGACAATGACGCTTATCTATCTTCTTCATCTTCTTGTTTTTCCTGATATTTTATTCACAAACAAACAATCGCAAAGATACACAATTCTTTCGTTATTATCGTCTCTCCCTCTCTCTCTCTCTCTCTCTCTAATTTTTAATTAGTTACCCATATGATATGAAACCTTTTTGTTGTCGATTTCGCCCCTTTATTCCAACAAATCAAAAATCACACATTATCGGCTATGGCGTAAGCGCTGTCATCACCCTTTTTGTTTCTATAAAACCCTTGACTTCCACAAAGTCACAATAATCTCGAAAAGGTTGTCGTCAGTTCAAGATTTTCGTCGAATCCTCTTCTGGGTACTGATTTCTTTTCTGATTTTCTCTACAGTTTTTGTAGTTTGAATGCTTACTTAATCATAAGTCATAAAATTGTTTATAGTTCATGATTGAAGATTTAAAGTTCTTAAAATTGTTTTTAATTATGTTGTGAAAAGAAAAAGTAAAGAAATCGATGCGTGGGGATAAAATTATCTTACTCAGTGCTTTTGAATCTAGTTTCATAGGTAACTTGAAGAACTCATAAGTCATAAATACTCTTGTTTTGTTTGTTATTTTGTATTTATTTATTTATGATAATCTTGAAAATTTTCAGTTTTGCACATCATAAGTGGTCGTGGTTGTTCATGTAATCTAATGACTGTTCTTAATAACATGTCTTACTATTTCAGTGTTGTCTATCTCTTTGGAAAAACTAGAAACAAGAAAACAAAATCCAATTCTTGGTTCCTTCATATATATATATATATATATATATATATATGGAAGTTAATCTTGAGGGCCACCTTTTAAATAAAAGATGAGGCTTTGGGGCCACTTCCATAGTTCGTCAGTTCGAGTCTTTTCAGTCCCATCGGATTAGTCGAGGTGTGCCTAAGTTGGTCTGAACACCCACAGTTAAAGAAAAAATAATAGATTGGAAGTTTTTGCACTTGGGTCTTGACACAAAGAAGCGAAAGAAAGAATCTTGAAAACTTTACCTTGTTCTAAAGATTCATGATGCATTGGTTTATGATTTATCTCTTTGATTAAATGTAGGGCCGTTCTTTAGCATGTTAAATGTGCGATTTTGAAAAGGATCCCCAAAAATTTGGGGCCTACTTTTACATCTTTAGGGTTTTTCATCAAAGAATGCACAAAATACTACCCTCCTTCAGTGTTACTCTAATTTCTATGAGAAAACAAAAGTAATACGCCTTATCATCGCCTCTGTAATTTGTATATATATATATATATGTATGTATTTTTGTGTCTCATTTTGCAGTGTAATCAAAAAGTGTAATCAAAAGTTTTAAGTGTAACAGGGCCTTCAAAAAGATTGGAACGTCCCTGATTAAATGTATCGATTTAAATTCTCCACGGGTTAATCAACGAATCTGGCATCCGTTTAGTAGCACAAGAATGATGTTTTTCGAATCGCTTATCTAAATTTGCTTTTGGTATCTTTATTTTTCTCCAGATTAGTTGGCTTCAAGAGTCAACAATGTCACCTGGTGATCAAGGTCTAGTGTTCTTATTAGCTATCGCGTTATTCGCAATATGCGCCCAAATTTCTCAAGCTCGTGTAACACTTGAAAACGGGGTAAAAACCATGGTGTATTTGTCACCTAAGATAACCCAACAACCAGGTTCCGTTTCAAACAAATTCTACTACGATATCGAGTTCCCAAAAGGTCATATTGCTCTCAAGAGTTTCAATGCTGAAGTTGTTGATGAAGCTGGGAACCCTGTTTCTCTTCAAGAAACTTATCTTCACCACTGGGTTGCGATAAGATACTACCAACGTAAAGGCGTTAAAGGTACAAAGTATAATGGTAAGCTCGGGTTTCACCAATCAGATACCATTATTGCGGGGAATTCTGGTGTATGCAATCATGGTCTTAGCCAATTTTTCGGGTTGGGATCTGAAACACGAAAAACATCCACTTATGTTCCTGATCCTTACGGGATTGAAGTGGGTAATCCACTTGAAATTCCCGCTGGATATGAAGAGAAATGGATGTTTAATATCCACGCGATTGACACTCGGGGTACAGAAGATGCAATGGGATGTACTGAATGCAGGTATCATACTGTTTGTAGTATTTGGAATGATTTTTCTCTTGAAAAAAAATCGTTCTTTTTCTAAAAAAGATAATCTTTTGATGGATTTTGATATCGAAACTTGAAAATCAGTTGGAATGGAGGTAGTATGTGGATTTTTCTCTTGAAAATATTGTTCTTTTTCTGAAAAAGTAATCATCTTTTGATGGATTTTGATATCGAAACTTGGAAATCAGTTGGAATGAAGGTAGTATGTGGGTTTTTTTGATGTTATTATTGCTTTTTAATGTAGATGTAACTTGTATAATACAACTGTGGATGAATATGGTCGACCTTTGAAACCAAGTTATTCGGGCGGGTTATTATGTTGCTACGATGGATTGCAATGCAAAGTGAAAAACGGGCTTGAAAGCGTCAAGCGAAACCTTTACTTGAGGTATACTGTTAAATGGGTTGATTGGAGTGATTCAATAGTACCTGTTAAAATCTTTATATTCGACGTCACAGATACTTGGCAATCCACAGGAATCCACGATTGTTTGGTAAGTTAACTTGGCAAGTTTCATCTTTCGACATAAATTTGATACCTTTTCGTAGCTAAAGTTTGAAGCTTTTTGAAATCTTGGTAAGTAATCGAACCGTTATCCTACAGATTGAGTTCAATGTCGAACCATGTACTACCACCGGGCTTGCTACTAATGACTGCACCAGCACCCGAAGAGCAAATGTGAGTTTCCCGTCTGCTGGTGATGTCGTTTATGGTGTTTCGCACCAGCACAGCGGTGGAATAGGTTCCACTTTGTACGGAGAGGTAAAGATTTCAGTGTTTTGGAGTCGGGTTTTGTTTCTTTTAACGTGGTTTTGTGTGAGGTTCAGGAAAACCTCAAAAAATGGAGAACTAGGTAACATCCTGGTTGCCCTTAATTTGGACGGTATGCACACTTGTGCATACAAGTAATTTATGTTTTTTGGTTTTTATGCACGTGTCATGTTACAAATTACTTAGATGCACAAGTGCATACCGTCCAGATGAAGGGCTACGAAGATGTTCCTCAGTTTTCCGTTTTTTTGAGGTTTTCCCCTGAACCTGACCCTGTGCCTATAAGTACGTAACACATTTAAGACATGATGTTCAAGATAAATGGTTTAATTTTGTTCAGGATGGACGGGTTATTTGTTCGTCTAAACCTATATATGGGGAAGGAAATAATGCTGGAGATGAAGCTGGTTACATTGTCGGGATGTCGACATGTTACCCTGAACCGGGGTCTGTGAAGATAGCTAACGGTGAAATCGTGACTTTGGAGTCTAGTTACAGCACGGCAAAGAGCCATACGGGAGTTATGGGGCTTTTCTACATTCTTGTTGCAGAGTCTTCTTCGGAATTAAATGGTCGAGTTCAAGTATGATTTCTACCCTTTATCTGAAAAACTGTTAACGAGTGAAGTTGGTGAGTAGATTAACTAAGTTTGTAAGGGATGGTTAAAACAAACTGTAACCCCGTAACTAGTTGTATCAGAACGAAAGCGGACATAGGCATGGAAATGGGGCGGGGACCTCAATCCCCATCCCCATCCCCAACGGGGAATGGGAATCCCCAACGGGTAAACGAGGATTTTTTTTCCGTTTACGTAAAGCTATTTAAATAAAATATATGAGACACCGCACATGTTTAAATATCACATATTTCCAATAAACCTAAAATCGAAAGAAATTTAATTTAGTATAAAAAAATCACAACATCATATAATAATTAATAACTTAAAACCAAAAGAAATTCAACCGAATTCGGAAAAAAAAAACTTAACTTCACACGTACCATTCACACGTACCAAAAGATATCGAGTAATTGTATTTTGATTGACATCCAAAAAATAACAATTTTATATTATAAACCTAGTTAAGAAATAGGAAATTATGAATTACCGATTTAGTTTAATTAAATAATATATATTAAATATTAATTAAAATATATGACGGGGCGGGGCGGGGAGTGCGATACCCGTCCCCGTCCCCGGTTTGAGACAAACGGGGATCCCCGTCCCCATCCCCGGTTTAGCGGGGAATCCCCATTCCCGATCGGGGCGGGTGGACCGGTTCCCCGACGGGTCGGGGCCCATTTCCATGCCTAAGCGGACACATATCAACAACGGTATGTACCGTTGAGATCCTATATATGTTCAAGGGCACTTGATGTGTTATAATTTTACCAGATCTCCCAGAAAACATCCTACAAGAAAACCAGTTGTGACGTACTGGTTAAGGTCCTGGGGATGTGGTGGAATATCCCATCCCCGCACAGGGTTCGAATCCAGACGTACACAACAATTGTGGCCACTGAGGTTTAATCAGGGCCGATGTCTTACGGTCATAATTTGCCAAGAGATTAGTCTAGGCATAGCCTAGGACACCCTTCCCAAAAAAAAAAAAACATCCTGCAAGAAAGAGCACTTGATGTGCCATAATTTTCTAGACTTTTAAGACTTCTGTTTATCTTGTACTGCTGCCTAGAATACTTATCTTGATACTTGTAGAAGCTAGATTTTTGTAGAAATACCTTAGAGCATCTCCAATGGGAGGTTAAAAAGTGAGTTGACCTATAAAAACTATCATTAGAGAGAGTTCTTAAACATCATCCATATTTTTGGAGTTCTTACAAGAACCTTTGATTTTACTTTGAATTTTGTGCGAAATGATATGTTATTGGTTTTTTTTATACGTATTATTGATGCTGAAATAATACATGACACCCACAAAAGGAGGTCTTTTTGGGTGGGCTAAATGCACCCCTATATATTGCTAAATGCACTTCTACCTAGTAATTTCCTCCTCACAAACGTCAACCATGGTTTTAAAAAGCGTGTGAGGCGTACGCCTCGAGGCGAGGCGGTCCAAAAATGCATCTGAGGCGGCGCCTCTCAATCCCCTGATGAGGCGTACGCCTCGGTCGTGTGAGGTGGTGATTGGGGTGGTGAGGCGTGAGGCGGTAGAGAGGCGTACGCCTCAATATCGAGGCTAAATTATTTAAAAAATGACTAAAACCTTCTCTATTTCTTTTTTGAAAACCTTGTTCTTCTCCGGTTCTCCTAAGCCGTATCTGCTACTCGTCTATTATCCTTTGTGAGTTCCAATTTCTCCCGTTTTCTTTGTATTTTCTTCTTCGATTCTCTTCGGTTCACAAAAGTATTATGATGTATCTACTGGATACACTTCTTTTGTATTTAATCTCTACTAAGTGTGAGGGTCATAGTGACACTTCTACTCACACTCTGTTGATATTTAATATTTTTTCTTTATAAGTTGTGAGCATATTAATATATATATATATATATATATATATGTTATGAATAGATCAATAATTTTTTTCTCTGTTAGTACATGACATCTATATTTCGTGATTGAAAAAATTATATGTAATTCTTTTAGTAATTTAGTATGATATATATATTTTGTGTTTACTACTCAAGTGTCAAGTGTGTATATATATTGCATAGCAGAAGCAATGGAATGTAGATTGGTGTGTGTATATATATATTGTGTAGTGTATATATTTCCGCCTTGGGGCTTACGCCTCGGACCGCCTCGAGGCTTACGCCTCACCTCATTGAGGGAAAACGCCTTGAGGCACAATTCCGCTTTTTAAAACCTTGACGTCAACATCAAAACTCACTTTCTATATTCCCAATGCATGATTTGACCTAACTTTGACATTAAAAGGGGTGCATCCTGCATATAGCAATCCAATTATTGTTAAGTTACTACCATTATGAAGTTTTATGGTAGTTCTTAATTTGCTGAGTTGACAATGATGTGATAAAAAAAAGTGCAAAAAGACCGTTTTATATATAAGTCACTCCATTGGAGATGCTCTTATAAACACCCTGATATGAGTTCTTGAACTTAGATGAAAGATTCATGGACATAGGAAAGACAGATTTTGAAAGGAAATCTTTGTATGCAACATTTTTCTTGCAAAAAAAAAAAACCCTGGTTTTGTAGTTGTCAAAACTCATTTGTGTTTGGTTTGCAGATTCATCAAGAACCAATAGTACCAATCTTTTTGTGGGGTGTAGCTGTGTTTGGGTTGGCAATTTCTGCTGCTGTTGTAGTTGCATATCGACGAAGAAAGCAATACGATGACGGATACCAGTTTATCGCAACTTGAGCTCTTCTTCATTCGATCTTTGTTGGTTTGTAAAACTCCGAGTTTTATGAACATGAATATTCGGAAAAGATTAAAAGAACATAATGAAATATTAGTACAAAATAAAGTGTGGTCGAGTTTATCACAGTATTCATGTATAGTATGTTAAGAATGATGATTTTGTAACATATGTTTGACGTTTTTGTTACATACTTTCTTTGTTAGTCTGTCCCTTGTTTATTTTGGTGGCATTTTCCTTGTTTGCATATTAAAATATATCTTAACCGATATATAAAATGGCAAGATAATATATGCATAAAGTAAAAGAAAAATGGCTGAAATAAGTCATTCTTATTGAAAGCATGTTTAGAAGTTTTTTTTTTTCAAAAAATATCACTTATTTTCGCCAAACAATTTCACCAGCCGTCCGAGAAAAAAAGTGGGTCGCCCAATCGGAAAATGTCGCACGCCCCTCTTGACCGATTGGACAAGTGGCCCAAGAGGGGTGTGTGATGTCTTTAGATTGGGTCACGTGTCCATGTGGGACTTAGGCATTGTTTGGCAAAAATAAGCTAGCTTATTTTCTTGGTACATGTTTGGATGACCATAAACTAGCTTTTTGATAAACTACTTGGAGTAGCTTATGAGGAGCTTTTTGTGATTATTTCAATTATGTCCCTCATTAATATTCATAATTATATATTAACTTTTAATTATAAATAAATAATTAATGTTCTTTTTGTTAATTTAAATGCTTATAAACTAGTTTTTACCAAACGTAGCTTTTTCATCAGCTAGCTTATCAGCTACCAGCTAACTTATCATTCATAAGCTAGCTTTTCAGCTAGTTTGCCAAACATAGCCTTAATTTTTTCTCTTATGGCGAAATTGTTTTTGACGAAAATATGTGATATTTAAAAAAAAAAAGAACTTCTAAATAAGCTAATTTGTTAAATACTTTCAATAAGAATGGTTATCTCACCCATTTTCCCTAAAATATAACACCAAAAGGGTATCTATTAAAACCAATAACAAATCAAAAGGGAAAGAAACAATATAAGGAACAATAAATCCATATGAATCTTGTACAATATGTCAATATGTATATGGATCTCTTTCTTCTACTAATTTACATTTATAATTGTTTTTCCACACATCTTAAATGTTTCACATACAAAACAACATTATATATGTATTGTCTCATATAAAACATAAAATCGTCTATGACGTGTAGCTCAGTTGGTAATAGGGTGGGGAGATTTGTCCAATAACTAACAGGTCCTGGGTTCGAGCCTAGACCCCCCGCTAGCCACAACCGTTGAGTGAGCCTCAAAATGCCCCCTCATACGGATGTCCGAGTAGGCAGGGTCAGGTATGGGGCCGGTCAGGGTTGCCGGTATCAACCTTTTATCCAATATAAAACATAAAATCTAGTTTGTAAATTTATACAATACTTTTAGAATAAATAGAAAATATAATGATGGAAAAGTTTAATTCGTTGAAAATACTTTTGTGTGAATAAAAAAACACAAAAAAATTGGTTTCGAAAAAAGATTGTGACGAAATTTTTTGGGGGAGAAAGAAAGAAAGAAAGATGACGCGTAGTATAATTTCAGTCCCACCCACTTTCAAATCCCCTTTTCATCGTCCACCCCTCTTTCCGCCATTACCAAAAACCTCCACAATTTTGACCCGTTGCACTCCATCGGGTCAAGTCATCGGACAAGATTCTTCAAAATATTCCTTATACTCTATGCGTTTTAATATCTCTCGAACCTAATTCCACACATATACCAAATTGTTTGTATCTATATGCGTAGATCTGTTTCCTTCTACCATAATTGGGGCTATGTGTATGAGAAATTGAAGGTTTGATTCTTCATGGCATCATCTGCGATCAAGCATTCGGAGGATCACCTTCGTCGGCGTCGATCGACCGACTTGCCGGCGGGATGTTGTAATCCTGTAAAGGAGCAAGGACCGGTGACGTTGAACCATGTGTTGTTGGCGTTGAGAGAGACGAAGGATGAGAGAGAATCGCGATTTCGAGGTTTGTTTAATTTTTTTGATACGTCAAACGCGGGGTATTTGGATTCTGTTCAGATCGAGGTAGGGTTATCGGCGTTGCAGATTCCGGCGGATTACAAGTACGCGAAGGATTTGCTTAGGGTTTGTGATGCGAATAGGGATGGGAGAGTTGATTATCAGGAGTTTAGGAGGTATATGGATGATAAGGAGCTTGAACTTTATCGGATTTTTCAAGCGATTGATGTTGAACATAATGGTTGCATTTTGCCGGAAGAGCTTTATGATGCTCTGGTTAAGGCTGGTATCATCCCATACTTCCCCCTTTTTTATGTTTCTTAATTGTATGCAGTTTACTTCAATTTTTTCTATCAGTTAGTAGCAGTTGAGTGGAAATTGGATCAATTCATAATCATATGTGAAGTGAATGTGATAACTTATGAATAGTGGTGTAAAAAAGGAAGTTTTACACTGAAAGTTTGTTCTTGGACTGACTTTTCACTGTGCCATTGCTAATGAAATGGTTAGACTTAAGCTATGGGGAAATTGATCAAACTAGCCATTTTGGACTAAGTGACTAACATCTTTGCTTTTTAGCATTTTTTTTTTCAATTCGACCAAAATAGCGAAGATTTTGCAACTGTCCATTTGGGAATTAAATATGATTTTGTGGGGTCGGCTTGCGGCATTGACATGGCGGCTTGCGAAATGATCCATGAGGATCATATTATATTTATAAAAAGTGCATTTAGCAAGTTTTGAAAGAGACCCTTGCGAAATCTTGGCTATTTTGGTTCAAACAAGAAAAAATTAATCTAAAATGGCAAAATTGGCTATTTTAGTCTAACCATAAAGTTTCCTCTTGGACCTCCAACTGTTCATAGTCTATGGTCTCATGAACTTCTTGATGTTGACAGTTATCGGTCGTTGTCACATTAGCAATCTCCAAGTTCATTATCATGACTGAGTTACATATCTATATTGAAAAAGGAAAAGAAAAACTTGAGTTGCTCTAGGATCATTAGTAATACATGGTTCAATTTACATTCGTAATATCAATAGATATAAAGTGGGGATACTGCTGGATTGAACTGCAGACTTTGATGTAGTGAAAACTATAATTCACTAGACGATATCCTAATGTTTTCTTTTGGGTAAATATTTATATGGAATAGATGTCCTTTTTTATATGTGACCAAAGAATGTGATAAATATAAATTCATTCTTGCGTGGTTAACATTTATTAGGTTTGGTCACGCATTGCTTGACTTCCTTGATTTATTCAGTCATGGTTTTATAACCCTAGATGTGTTGGTATGTCGTCTTATGCATTTACCTTTGTTTGGAGTTGGATTTTTTTGGGGAAATCCAATTAACATGAACTAATAATGGAAAATGAGATAGACAATGCTTAACTAAGACTGTAAGACGCTTGGTGGGGGTGGGGGGGGGGGGGGGGTAATTCACAATTTAGATATGCTTAACTAATCAAGGGTGTATTCGCAATTTGCATAATGGACTGGGAATCTCTGTCTGCAATTTACTTAATGAAATCAGGCTCATTG
Organism: Arctium lappa; assembly: GCA_023525745.1. Taxonomy (NCBI): domain Eukaryota; kingdom Viridiplantae; phylum Streptophyta; class Magnoliopsida; order Asterales; family Asteraceae; genus Arctium; species Arctium lappa. The sequence goes on from CM042048.1 coordinate 148,494,312, forward strand.
ATATGAACGGCTCATTGGGCACCTTAAGGGTGCTTTTGGTATGCAGGACAAGATGGACCGGACAATACAAAAACTTGTTGTCCCAAGTTTGGTGCGACATTAGACTGTTATAGGACATGACCTAAGTGCATTTTTTCTGTCCCACCAAAATAGGTGGAACAAAAATTAGAGAGATGGGCAAGATAGGTAAATTACTAGCTACCTGTGTCAAATTAAACCCCTAAAACTTTCCACAATTCTTTTACCCGCCTACATCACTCTCGGTCATCCAGTCCAGTCTGCATACCAAACGCAACCTAATTTAACATATTCTTGATCCAATGTGATAAACATTTTTAGAAGTAAAGTCATGATTTTTGTTTCTGTGATCAAGTTGATGTTGCTGTTTGGAGGCAAAAGCATATAAACTAATGTGAACGAGACATCTTCTTTTCGCCCATAACCCTCCATAAGTTTCTTAAAACCACTTCTTCTATTCATTAATGACTCTCCTTTGAATCACCTTTACATTGTCATCATCATCATCAACAACAACGCTACTTGTGTTTGGTAGAATTCAATTTATCTGTGTTGATTCTTTAAAGTGTTCCAGTTCTTTGAGTTGTCTTCATCTTATTAGCCATGGCAGCTTTTCTTTTGCAGGGATAGACATAGATGATGACGAACTAGCTAGCTTTGTGGAGCGTGTTGACAAGGATAATAACGGCATAATAACTTTTGAAGAATGGAGAGACTTTCTTCTTCTCTATCCTCATGAGGCAACTATTGAGAACATCTACGAATATTGGGAGAGGGTTTATCTTGTAGATATCGGAGAACAGGCTATAATTCCTGCAGGCATCAGTAAGCATGTTCATGCTAGCAAGTATTTGATTGCAGGTGGGGTTGCTGGAGCTGCTTCTCGTACAACGACTGCTCCTCTTGATCGTCTTAAGGTTGTACTGCAAGTTCAGACCTCTAATGCGTCAATTTCATCCGCAGTTAAGAACATATGGAAGGAAGGTGGGATTTTATCGTTCTTTAGAGGTAATGGGCTAAATGTTATTAAGGTCGCCCCTGAAAGTGCCATCAAGTTTTACACTTACGAAATGTTGAAGAATTTCATTGGAGGGGATGGAAAGGATGATATCGGGACTTCAGGGCGTCTTCTTGCTGGCGGTATGGCCGGTGCAGTTGCACAAACCGCTATTTATCCTATGGATTTAGTCAAGACCCGTCTGCAAACTTTTGTATCTGGAAACGGGAAAGTTCCTAGCTTGGGGAAACTGTCAAAGGACATATGGGTTCAGGAGGGACCTCGAGCTTTTTATAGGGGGATCGTACCTTCTCTTTTTGGAATTATTCCTTATGCTGGAATTGATTTGGCTGCATATGAGACTTTGAAAGAGATGTCAAGATCATATATTCTACAGGACAGTGGTATTATCCGACTCCCTCTCTATGTAAACCTGCAAATTGATATTGGTAGTAATCATGCATTTTAAATCTTTCTTTAACTTTGTCATGCAGAACCTGGTCCGTTGGTACAATTAGGTTGTGGGACGGTTTCGGGGGCTCTTGGAGCCACATGTGTATACCCATTGCAAGTTGTGAGGACAAGGTACCGTTGCATTTACTTGCATTTTCTGGTAATAGTCGATAACAAAGGTGTAATTATGTAGAGTTTGTGGAACTATGAATCTGACATCAAATCAAACAAGTGCCAATTTTCATCACCCTTTTGATGAAAGATCATCAATATTGGTGTGACTGACTGACCATAATTGGACCGTATCGGATTGTATCCAAAATTTCAATGTCTAGATTGTTTTTTTTTTTGGAAAAAGGGGACGGGACCTGAAGAAAAACTTTTTTCAAATTGGATTGGCCTGTTCTTGGCTAAACAATCCAAAATCCAATCAAACTTAATCGGTTAAATCCTATTACCATCCAACTGTTACAGTTAATAAATATATAATTAATAATATTTGACAATATTTTTTTTAATATTACGTTTGTGCTTATAAATTATGTTGGTATGGATATCTATTTGTTTTTATTTGATATTTGTATGTATTTTTTTTAAGGAAGTTAGATAAAATATATGAATAAATGGTTGCAATGGTGGATTGATTGGTTGGAAAATTGGATGGGTTGGCTGTTGGCAAAATCCATTGGGTTTCAAGTGATAATTGATGTTGTTAGGTTGATGATATTATGTGGTGTTTGATTCAGGATGCAAGCACAACAGGGAGGTGGATCAACTGCTTATAAAGGGATGACTGATGTGTTCATGAGAACATATCAGAAAGAAGGTGTAAGAGGTTTCTACAAAGGACTTGTACCAAATCTTCTGAAAGTTGTACCAGCAGCTAGCATTACTTATTTGGTTTATGAGACCATGAAAAACACTTTAGATCTTGAATGATTGAACGATATGATGATGATGATGCTGACGAAAATGACAATAAGAATAACAAGATGAGGTACTTGTTTATTACATGATAGGAGGAAATTGTTAATTTCCCGTGTTTTACGGGGGTTTTGTAGCACAAGAGCATATATGCCTACTATTGGAATCTCTCATTCCTGTTTGTCTATTATTAGATAATTGATTGACCCATGTGTAACTAGCTCTTATTCAATACCATCAAAACTTGCCAATTCTTTCTTTCTTACATGTTCAACTGTAATTGGTATTTGTTCTGCATTTGTTAACCAAACAGAATGCCTTCATCCCTTTGATGGCTAAATGAATTTTGATCAAGATTTGGTCTTTACGTGGGGCGTTTGGTTCACGGAATGGAATTTGGTGAAATTGGAATCCATCGAAGGAATTTGACTTTGAAGAATGTAATTTGACCATGTGTTTGGTTGGTAGGAATTGGAATGTGGTTTGATTGGAATTTGCATGTGTTAGGGTTGTGAACATGGATTTGACAACGACAATAGTGACGTGTTGTGGGTGGGGTAGCAGTTGTGACGACGACAGTAGTGTGGTGATGGTGGTGGTGGCCGGTAGTTGTGATGATGAACAATAGTAGTGTGGTAGTGATGATGGGGTGGGGGTGGGGGTGGGTGCGGGATTCATTTTGTTGGATGGGTTGTGAAACTGAATGAAAAGCTCGGGAAGTTAGGCGTCCCTAGGGAACATGAAGTGAAGTTAACATGCTCAAGGGTGTGTTTACACAAGTCACGATGAGATGATACAAAATTGTTTTTTTCGGTGGAACGATAGTAATAAGCTACTCATTGGTCTGGTTGTGTTCACGTACCTAAATGACTAGTGAATCCTAATAAAACAAGAGGTATCTTGAATACGAGAACTCGTTTATACCGATCTGGGACTAAGGAATTGTTGTCAAAGGACCATCAATTACTATTTTCAAGGATAAAGGTTAATTTAATTAGAACCAAACATGATTTGTTAATAAACTAAATTTTGTAACATTGATTTTAGACAAATTCACATCATCAATGAATAAAGAAATATCGGGTAAGTCTGATAAGAACAACAATGATTTAATTGGGAGACTTTGTGACACGTAATTCATTTGTTTTATTGTTTATAATTATAAACATTATCCATTCACTTTTTTTCTTTTTAAATGTTACAGCATATGGACGTTGTTATATGCACACCTTTTTATATCAAAATCAGGTCAAACGATACAATTAAAAATGTGAAATTTATGTCTTGATGTCGATGTGTGTGAGGAACAAAATTAGTAGTTAGGTATAATGTAGTTGTTGTCTCCTCGAAATTGATGTAAACGAGGTGGGATTAATGCCCGTGCGTTGCTGCGGATGGAAAGAAATATTAAGACCATAAATTTGAGCATGACCAATTAGGAGAACAAAACATTTTTGTGTCTGTTAGCAGCATGACTATAATTTACAAAATGCCCTATGAGGATGATGTGTGTGTATGATAGGAAGTGAAAATAAATTGACAAATGGTATATTACCAATGTTTTAAAACCCGGTTTTAAGGTTGACCCGGTGTGGTGATCGGGTCACGGTCCAACCGGTTCAACCGGGTGGTTGACCCGGTTTCAAGAAATTTTATGTATTTTTCATTTTCTTGCATATATATATATATATATATATATATATATATATATATATATATATATATATATATATATATAGTGGAAGGATATTTTACAACCCTTAAAAAAGTTCAAACGAGAAGCTAAACATTTTGCGAGAAGGCGATAAGTGTAATCATATATGATACACAAGCTTAATCATATATGATTAAACACATGTTATATTGGTAATACATAAACGTTTAATAATACATGATTAAACACACTTACAAGCCGTGTAATCATATATGATTAAACACTTCTTGCCTTCTCGCAAAATATTTAACTTCTCGCAAGATCCTCCCTCTATATATGTATATATATAAAACCAATAATTTGATGTCCACAAGTTAAAACATTAAAATTACACATAACAAAAAGTTTACATCAATCCAAAAACATTAAAAAAACACATAACGACAAATTTTATATCAATCCAAAAAAAAAACACAAATTTTTTTTTTATTTTTTTAACCGGGTCAACCCGGGTTTTTACCGGTTTTCTCAAAAACCCGGCGGTTCGATCCGGTTCATAAATCCCCAAAAACCCGGTGATAGTTGACCCGGTCTCTCGACCGGTTCCCGGTTCAACCGGTTGAACCGGCCGGGTCGATCCGGGTTTTAAAACATTGTATATTACATCATTAAACCTAAAAAAAGTTACATTGTTATTAAACCTAAATTAAATTATAATAAAAATATGAATTAAACAAATTTTGCATCATTATTAAACATAAAATAAATTATGATAAATTACTTTATTCATAAATAAAAAATTGGTGCATGAATCACCTACGACTATGTGCTTGGATTGATGGGGAAAGCGGAAGGTTTTAGGTTGGAGAAGACACAGTCATTGAGATGCGATGCATGTTAAGGGATCTTTATTTTATGCTTATATAATAAAAATAATTTTTATAATATAACTTTTATTTATTTAAATTAGAAAATGAAAAAAGTTATAAATGATCGAAATGTCATTTACTTAACAGTCAGGAGCTAACAACTTTTAGTTTCGAGGGCCAAAACGTTACGCAAATGCAAAATCGAAAGTCTATTTTGGAATCAACAAATTATGGGGACTAAATCCAAGAGGAAAATAAAACTATAGGGACCAAATCTGTAACTCTACAAACATAAGACTAAATCTAACAGGGAGATAAAACCTCAAGGACCAAATCTGTAATTTACTAAAAACCTCAAGGACCAAATCTGTAAGTTACTGTTCATATAATGTTAAATGTTAAATGTATATAATATATATAATGTGGTGAATTTCCACATTCTTGCTTTTTTGCCTTGTTTGCTTTTTTACTTTCTTTTGCTTAACCATCAAGGTATGCTTCATCACCTTTCGTTTCCCATCATTTTCCGGATTACAGATTGTCATATTCTGGTCGGTTTGATTTTGGAAAACGTCAAACCATCCATCTCTATCTAAATCAAAACTACAAAGTGTAAAAGCAACATGACATTGTTGTTTGAAGATTTTTTGCACCTTGAAAATGAATGCTTCAAGATTACTACACAATTCATCAAACAGATCGATATTGTAGAAAAGATTAAGGAAATCTAAAAGCAACAGTAATGGGGTTGAGATAACAATGATTTCACATGGATTGATATCATCGACAGAAGAGATCTAAAACCAAATTACAACAACATACCATATCACAAGACGATCATCAATGATCTTAAAGATCACGGGATCCACATTACTCAAACAAACACAAAACACAAATACAAAAACAATTTCAAGAAAAACTGCTGGAAGAAAGGCATCACCTTCCCTTTGCCTGAATGACTTGCCTCTTAGTTAGTACATATATCCTCCTTTTTTCCCTAATCCATTCGATCATATCACAAAAAGATCAGATCAAAAAGAGGGGTGGTGGTTTTTGTATTCTGCAGTTGTATACCGAGCCATCATTGTCATCAATATCCCAACCTCCTCCTTCTTCTTCTTCTTCTTCTTCTTCTTCTTCTTCTTCTTCTTCTTCTTCTTCTTCTTCTTCTTTCGCCACATCTTTGATTAATTGATCACCGATAGTTGACAGATATAGATGGATCTCTTGCTTCTCTAGCGAGGTGAATATATAACAACAACAATGTAGTTAGTCATTTAGTGAAAAGGGAAGAGAGCAATGTTGATAGATAATGGAACTTTCCTAATGGTCCCCTTTGTCTTTATTCTCAAATTTAGCCTTATAATCATGCACCACTAATTAAAGATTTATATACCTTAATATATTCCTCCAACGTGATTACCATTGCTAGCTAGCTAACTAAAGTAGTCATACCCTTATCTTTTTACCCCCTTTTTGGGTCCCCAAAAAGCTAAAAGCTTTGTAGAAAGATCTAGAGATCTACTCGATGTAGAGTAAATCTTGTATGAAACTACTTGTTATAATCTTTGGAAAAAAAATCTTATTTTAAAGACTTTATTAAAAAGTAATCTAAGAGGGTTTTTTTTTTGTATTATCACACTATTTATAGTAAAGATTTGATTTCAGATCAAGAACTGATAAAACAGATACATCTTTTACTTTTATTAGTGTTGCCCTAAAAATGAAAATGAGAGGAGTAACAAAGAGGAAAAGTGGTGATTAGCAACAAAATGGAGGAGAACAATAAAAGGTGATATGGATGTATAAGTAGTTTGGACCACCCAACTCATGATAATCAAGAATCACAAAGGAATAATGATGGGTGTCTTCTCTAATCCAACCAATTAATTAGTGGGGGTGGGGTACAAAACCTAAATCCATAAATATTTACCATTTTCTAGCTTAAAAAAATATATGCTAAAACATATATTTTAGTTCAACTTTTTTTTTCAATTTCATTGCTTTATGGTTTGGTTTACTCAACTCACAATTAAGAATAAAAAAGAAAGAATCTTGATGGGTGTATTTAACTAACTAGTGGGGTTTTACTTATAGTTTAATTTGTAGAGTATTCTTCTTTTATAAGGTTAATAAATATTTATAAATCAGGTTTAATGTGTTGTTTTATATATGAAACAACACGTGTGAAAATACAACATTCACATATAAAATAACACGTTTTTTTTGTACACATAACAGTCTTGAACGTTTCACATTCAAAATAACATTGTATAAATACTGCAAACAATACATGAATTTTTTTTACAAGTTTATACTATTTACCGAGTTTGTAAATAATTGTGCATTGTATTTGGGTTTTCAATTTAAATATATATTGTTATTCTTTTTTTTATCTTTTTTTTTATTTTATTACTTTATAATGTTATTTAACATAGATCATAAGAAAAAATCTAAAAAGAGAATCTTGATGAATGTCCTTAGTGACTAATTGTTAGTGGAGTGATACAACCTCTTTCTTGTCCTAAATGCATAAACATTTATCCTTAATATTATTTTTTTTGTTTTAGAAAGAATAAGTTAAAAATGTTTATTTCAATTATTTTTTTATTTTATTTTATTGCTTTATTATATTGTTTGATATTCATAATAAAGAATCTAAAAGAAAGAATCTTGATGAATGTCTTAGGAACTAATTAGTGGGTTGACATTTATTTTTTGTGCTAAATGAATAAAAGTTTGCTTAGTAAACTAAAAATTTATTCTATATGGTTTGTCAAAACTCAAAAATAACATTTTTCATCACTATAGTTTGAAATTACAACATAACCATCGTGGTTTGTAAAAATGTATGGATTTAGTCCCTCCGTTTAACAACAGTTAAAAACATCCGTTTAGTGAGGGCATTTTCGTCATTTTATTATTATTTTTATCTTTTACCCAATCAAAATCGATTTTATGATTTTGGTCTCTATGATTTTTGATTTGGTAAAAAACAAAAGATCGAAAGAAAAATGAAATTGCCCCTCATTGAACCGATTTTTTTAACGGTCGTTAGAAGGAGAGTCCAAATCTGAACATTGTTGTGAACCACGATGGCATCTTAGGCATGGCAACGGTCCCCGTCCCCGGCCTTGGTTCCACTATCTCATCCCCGTCCTCGGCCCCGATCCCCGACGGGTAGGGACGTTCGCGATGCAGTTTAGTGCGGTTTATGGAAAACCGCGAACTACACCGCATATGCGGTTTGAACATTTTCTCAAACCGCAAACCGCAAACCGCACCGCATAAATCTCAAACTGCATCAAACTTTTGCGGTGCGATTTATGCGATGTGTACCTATCGCACTTTATGCCACAATCCAATAATTATAAGTTTAAAAATACATTATAAAATCAACGATAAAGTGAACGTAGTCCAAAAAAATAAAGAGTTTCAATAAATCTTATTCTCAAATACATACTGCATTATTAAAATTAGTAGAAAAAGTACAAAAAACAAACTTCAAACTAAATTAGGCATGTATAGGTAATTGGGATTATGATTCTCAAGAATTTTCATCTGATGTCTTGTATATGTAATACCTTTTATGGTTTCCAATTGTCATTTTCCATATTGGATCAAACTCAAAAGTCCAAAACACAAAGTTCTAAAATATTTTTTTATTTTTATATAAAATAAAAAAGTATTGTGATGCGGTGCGGTTTGAACCGGAGTTTGATAACTCAAAACCGCAAACCACACCGCATAGTGCAGTTTGATAAAACCGCAAACTGCACCGCGAAAGTTCTAAACCGCGTTTTGCGATGCGGTGTTGACGGTTTGGATGAACACCCCTACCGACAGGTATGGGGAATCAAATCCCCTCCCCAGTTTTTGTTGGACCGATCCCCAGTCTATCTCCGATTGAACAATAAATGGATGAAAAATGGTTAAAGTTTGTTGAAAAATATAATATATTATATTACATATTAAAATACAAGGACCCGACGGGTTGGGGAATACATTACCCTGCTGTGACCCCGACCCCGGTTTTCAACATGTCGGGGATCCCCGACCCCGGACCCGATACTCGCTTTTAGGGGGAATCCCCGACCCTGAATGGGGTGGGTGAACCAGGTTCCCCAACGACGTGGGGGCAAATCACCCTGCGTAGGCTATCTTGTAATTTCAAAACTGTATGGATAAAAAGTGTTATTTTCAACAAACCAAAGGGACCAAATTTGTAGTTTACTCAAAAGTCCTCCTTATAATGTGTAAAAAAACATTGTCATCTTTTATACAAAACTAGTGTTATACCCGTCCGTTGGTCGGGTACACGACATAACTTTAATCTACATAGGTGTAAATCCTCGTGTCATTCTATTTTCTAATTATTATTTTTTTCAAATTCTATGTCTATTATTTTCCACCACTCACAATGCTAATTTCCTGGTTTTATAAAGTATATAAATTCATTGTCGACATGTTTGGAATTCCTAGATAGCGGAATTCTCAATATGAGAACATTTCTTGTTCTTAGATTTAAAAGAGCAATGTAGGCATTAACAGTTTGTTTTCCAATTTAGCAACTTGTTTAGGGTTTAGGGTTTAGGGTATAAAACATGACTTTAATATAGATTCAGTTATTTGATTAGTCACTCTTTTCATCATTACCGAATGTTGTTTTTCCATAGAGCAAAAAGTTTAGTCAAACTATAACCGGATTTCCGTGCCTTTGACTCTCAGTTAGGTACCGAAGGGTCCTTCTGTATCTTTTATAATAGATCATAAGCAAAGAAGCGATCGAAATCGGATTACCTTTCTCGATTTCAAGATTTTCGTGATCTCAAACTTGAGCTTTTCAAGCGAAACCGGGTGAATACGCAGCTTGATCATCGAGTTCGTTCGAGTTAAAATCCGATATCGGTTGTCCATGAAAGAACTTATAGTTATTGTCATGTTTACAATGCCCTTTACTGATGTCATTCAAGAGAAGAAGCATATTCCATTTTTCGATGTTGCTTATCAGATTTTTTCTTTCTCCTTTAAAGTCTTCCCTTGCTTACGTTAATGCTAATATTTTTAACTATTCAAAATGAGATACACGATCCTTTCATCCAATTGTCAATTAGAAAATTTCATGCAACTGTTCAATTTTTTGTCCCAATGATATTTTTCAAAATATTTAACTTTAATATCTCCACAACCAATTTGGCACTGACATTGTCAAAAACGGTTGAAATATAGTCTTGCAAATAAATCCTAAATGTGAGAGAAGAACCCCAAAGATACAAACTTTTGATTCAAAAATCTAAATATAAACCAACATGCAATCAACATCTAGAACATCAAAATATTGGGGTTTATTTTCAATAAGTTGGATACGCACATTATCAAAAAGATAAAAACCTACGTCTTTTGTGATATGAACTGGGGTTGGCGAAGAGATACATACATATATACATATACAGGTGTACTGGTTCGTGAAGATACTCTAGACCTCTATTCAATCCAAAAGATACAAAACACAAATATTAACATCAAGAATCAACGAAAGATCCAAGAACATTAAGACAAATCATGAAGAATAGCAGGATCCAAGAATACCTCAAATTGTTACAAGACTGGAGTTGAAGGTAAAGAAGAATCTTTGAAAATCCCTCGTGCGAACTGGAAATGCACAAACATCACAAGCAACAAAAGGTTCTCCATTCGTTGTGGTGCCAACATTATCACCACAGATCTGGAAAGCCTGACCCCCACCATTCTTCGAATAAGTCCCCTGTACAATTTGAATGCCACAGATGTCAAATGCACTGAACCCACTTCCATATTCTAGTGTTCAAATCAAATTAAATTCCCCAATCTCCTCACAGAATAAAATAAAATTTAGCATGACAATGGATAAAACAAATTGACATCATTTATGTGGTTTTTAACAGGAAATTCTGGTTTAAATTATTTAATTCTAGCCAGTCACGAATAATTAACTTAAATTTAAAGCCGATGGCAAGAGATGAATTTGGATACAATAGCAAGTGAAGCAGACCTGGGTTGCTAGATGAGTCATTTGATGTCTGAGTCAGCTATTGCAAGTGTGGGTTATGGCCCATATGGAACAACTGAAATCATCAAAGACCACTCCATAATGTGTATCAGATTCAGTTCAAAATTCAAGAAAGTTATGAATACAATCTTCAAATAAAGAAATCAAACCAACATCAAATTCATATTAAAAATGAAAAGAAAAGGAACCTCTTTACTACTTAAACCATGTTTCCTGATTTCTAGAATTAAAAATCCTTTGTTAAGAGACACTTACCCGGTCAAAATGATGGTGTTTATCATCAATCTTACAATACCATTTTGCTTATCAATAATCTTACGCAATAAGTGACGGTGGTCACTCTTACCGGATCAGCGCTTACCAACCTGGTGAGAGATGATGATGCTTACCAACAATATTACCCAGTAACGCAAGTGAGATTGGTCACTCTTACTCGGTAAGTGTTTACCCAATAAGTGTTGGTAAACGACCATTAATATGCAGTTTTAAAGCCTATGACCATTAATAATATACACTTTTTCAACTGATAAATCAAAGGAAATCATATCCCATCTATTATGGTCAATCACCAAACATCAAATTCTCATGGCTTGTTACTTTACAAGATACAAATTAATGCATGAGGCAACGTTATATCCCTACCCTTACATTGTCACATTTAACCACTCACAAAATACCCCAATGCTCCATTCTTTAGCCAAATTCATTGTTATTGTTGCCCACATAATAACATACATAGCTCGAGTTGGGTTGACTCAGCGTAGACTCGAACCACCTAAGTTACAATTCTATATACAACAAAGCACAATGAAGAAATCCATAAACTAACCATAATCTTTCCTGAACTTTCTGTGTCGATTGTAAGCATTAAGCCCAAAATGTGAGCTTGATACTGCCTGCAGATACGATATTCATTAAGCTTAAATTATGCAAAAAAAAATGAGAAGAAAAAACTTTTATCATTTCATAGCAAAGTGTGAAATTCATACTTCTCTTTTCGTCCTTATCGAATACCACAGACCTAATTGAGCCAAAAGAAGCCATCTATTTATAGTTGCAATCATGAAATCGTGGGGGAGTTGGAACTCATTGAACGTGTGAGAGAAATCAGGGGGGGAGAGAGTGAATGGGCTAAGGGGTGGGTTGGGTAGTTAGGTTAATATGAAATGAGCATGTGTTTTCCGACAAACAAAAACGACATAGTCGACACCTGTTGTCCGATCGAAACTTTGTAGCACGTGTCAAACCCTCCCAAAGACGGCACCACCGTCTTCCGTCCCATTCTCCTCCTGAACTCGTTTCTCACTGCCGTGTATGCCGGCATCACCAGCCTCGTGAATACAGTCCCTGTTCAATTCAAATCCCCATCATAAGTCCCAAATTTCTTACTAATTTCAGTTAATTTAATTAAAAGTAATTCGAAAACTAAAATGATTGGAGAAGTTACGAGAGTGGTTAACACCTGAAATCAACAACCATAAGATTAGCCGATTTCCTTGTTTTTGTTTTAGCCATGTTTCATTCTCGAGTTCCTTTTTAGCTATATGATTTAGCTCAATGTTTCAGCCTTCTATGTTGTTTTTTATGTATGGTTTTAGCTTCTAAAGTAGGATGGATATTTTTTTTGTTAACTTAATCAAAGTAAAGTGCACTGTGGTTAACAACAAGGATTTACTAAATGTGATGCTACTTTCAACAAAAGATGACAAATCATCTTAAAAAACAAACCCAACTTTTTATCAATTTATTCTTGCTACTTGCTAACAAAACAAGTATTTTATACTTTGAAAGATTACCTCCCGAGAATAAATGGTGTTGATTTCAAACTTCAGTCTTTCATCATCAACTTCCCCAACACGTTTTTTCTGGTATGCCATGTACAAACTCCTGCAGTGTAAACATAATCCTTTACATATACTAAATGAGCAACATTCATAATATGACCATTTCATCTGAGCTTAGTGTAAGGGGGTAAATACCTAAGTTCAAGAATCAGAGACAATAGCCTAGTTGGGTCTTTGCAATTCCAATCAGATAAACTGTTCTTGGGTTTCAAGTCTCCTTCTCCGCCAGCATTGTATGGTCAAAACTTTTCATCTTCAGGTCCAAAAACAATATCCGGTGTCAGCAATGAGAATTGTGCATTGTAGATAACATCCCCTATAATTAGGACAACTAAATCTGGTTATAAACTTAGCTCACAACAAGAAGTTCATTAGCATAAAAAAATTAAAATGCAAATATGCCTACATGTGATGAAGCTAATAAATACTTCCTTCCATTACAAATAGAGGTACACTCTGACTTTTAAGATTAAACCAAATACCTTCTAAATGAAATTCGATTTCAAACCCCATTACACATTTAACACCAAGATTTTTTCTGTTCTACTTGTTCTAAATTGTAATTCAGTTATAAGTCTTTTCTTCAAAAGTATAGTTTATTTCAATTTTGGAATTGAAGATGAGCTTATTAACCTGAAAGCAAAGTGTATCTCTTGTCCACACCAGAAGGAGGTAAGACAATGGGGTATCAACTTCAATTACAAGTCTCTATCAGTTTCTCAATCTCAAAACTACTATGCATAGCCACCATGGGAAAGGTGCTTCTTTTTCATTTATATTTTTTCTTGTAAGCCAGAAGTCGAACTTGTATCAATCTCGTTTGTTTGCCATGAAAAGTCAGGAGCGGTTTTCTTTGGAATGGGAGAGTATATGTCGGATCACAAAAGATGAATCTCAACAGACAGATGAATCTATTTCTACTGATTAAATAGGACAATGGAAAATACCAAAACAAAAAATCTAGTAAGCTCACATTTAATATAATCGAGACAAAAGTCTTTGCCAAGGTAAATCAATCAAGCAAACCAGGATTCTTGGAACCAGACCACATCTGTTCGACCTGAAGAAAACAAAATGTGAAACACAAACATTAGATTCTGAATTTCTGACCTAGGGTTTGTCAAGTTCGTTTGTAAAACTTGATGTAACCCTGAGTGCTGGAAATCATTTACCTTGATGGAGTGAGGGGAATGAGTGAGATGGTAATTGAGTTGTGTGAAGACGATGGGGAAGATGCAAAATACTCACCTGCGCGAAATCTTTCTGGGCCATATTGAAGAACGACAATTCGCAGATTGATGATGTCGGATGTGAAGAATGGCAATTCCAAATAGCAGAAGCAATTTTATAGTTGTAATTTGGGGGAGTTGGAACACCATGAGGTTGAAGGTGGGAGAGAAAATAGGAGTGGAATCGTGTGAGAGAAAATAGGTAGTGGAGTCATGCGATGGGGAGATCATCGTCCGATTGAAGGGGATGAGTGGGGTGGAACTCCATGAACGTGGAGATTGAAGGCTCGTGGGAGAGAAAGCAAGCGTGAGGGCCGAAAGAGTTGGGCCGTGAAATGAGGAATTTGAATGGTCTAGATTTCATTTTGGATGAATTTAAACGACCCAGATTCCTCCAAAAACAGTTACACTCGGCTTGATCCATATATATATATATAATACGTTATAATATACATATCGATTTATTTTTTTGTTGTTCAATTTTATTGCTTTACAATTTTGTTTAACCCATCATCAACAATAAAGAATTCGGAAAAAAAAATCTCGATGAACGTCTTCACCAACAAACTATTGGGCGTGACATCTCTTTTTTTTTTTTTTAACTTAAATGCATAAACATTTTTTTTGAACGGCAAGTTAACGCACACATACGTTCCAGCGGTATCGGACCTCCATTACGGGCAATCCAACTAATCCGCTGCGACCCGACTCAATCTTTGGCTGAACCCGACCGGCAGGGTAGAGGGTCCCATAGACTGGACCCACCCGAACCGGTCCCGACCCAGAGTCTGGATATCTCAGAACCCGGGTAGTGTGACTTTCACCTCACACCCCCCCAGGATGTTACCTATCCAACTGAGCTAACCCCCTTTAATGCATAAACACTTTTGAAAAAGAAATTACCATAAAAAACCCGTTTATGGTTTTATGAAAACACGTTAAAACATGTATCTTTTTCCTAGTTGTTTTTTGATTTTATTTCTTCATAATTTTGTTTACAAGGATGTTTTCACCAACTAATTAATAAGGTTCTTTTAAAAGTGTTTATAATCGTTAATTCTTAAGCTGGTCTACACTGTTTTACTCTAAAATTATTATATAAGAAACAAATCAGATATACAATAATCTAATAATTTAGTATCAAATAAAAACTAAATCCCTATTTATAAATCTATTATTTTTGTATATGTGAGCATAGAAAGGAGGTTTAAGATATAATGAAGAAAGTGAAAAACCACAAAGCTTATCCATTCACATGGACACATGAAGCATTGATGGATTAAAGGACATTATTGGATATACACAAGATTTGTGGAGGAGTGTGCCCTTTTTATATAAAAGTTATTATATCTATATTTTAAAAAATAAAATATGACAAGTTTTATTTAGTTTTTCTTTATATAATAGTAAAACTTGTTTTATAATTATTGTAATAAATGTTTTATTTAAGATCATAAACTCATGTTTAACCTATCTGATTTTAATTTTGTATTTTGTCGTATAATCAAAAACTATCATATAATTTAGTAACATAATATTAAAAAGATATTGGTTAGCAATCAAAATATATATAAATAAATAAAAAACTAAACGATTGTTAGATTAATTAAAAAAATATATTTATCATTACAATGACCAATTTAAAACACAAATTCAACGAATCAGTGGTTTTATAAAGTATAAGAAAAAGTTTTTTTTTCTTTTTGGTAACCGTGGTTTTTAAGCCAACTTACGTGGACCGATTAAACCTTGGGGAGACCACAAATGACCTGAAGTTATCGCAGGTGAACCTACATGGCCACAAGATTTTTGGTAACGCTTTGATTTGAATTGTGGGTAGATGAGATTTTTCCCTACATCCCCCAAAGATTTTAACAGTGTGCCAAAACCTAAGTGGTTAAGTATAAAAAATTTTAATATATAAAAAAAAACACATTAAAATGAATATAATTAACATTTGTCGACTTTATTTTTAAACTTTAAAATAGATCTGTTGAAAACTGATTTTCTAAAATAGAAATGAATAAAGATATATATAAAAATTAAATATTTATTATCAAAAAATAAAAACTAACAAAAAAACTTGGTAGAAACTAATTTACTTTATGCCGATATTATTAAGGTATGTTATTGAATGAGACATCAAAAGTGGACGTGCCGGAGTGGTTATCGGGCATGACTAGAAATCATGTGGGCTTTGCCCGCGCAGGTTCGAATCCTGCCGTCCACGTTTTCATTTGCCTATTTTATATTTACGTTTTTAGTCCCTGTGGTTTGTTGAGAATTTCTATTTTCGTCTTTATGGTTTTGAAATTACATTTTCATCTCTATAGTTTATAATTAATTGCCTTTTTCATCCTTATAGTTTAGTTTTTATTGCTTTTTATTCATATGATTTACAATTCATTTCTATTTTAGTCATTCATACTTAAAAGTAGTATTTTAACCTCAGGGACGAAAATAGAAATGAATTATAAACTATAGGGATGAAACTTAAATTTCAAAATCACAAGGACAAAATTCACAATTTTTAACAAACCACATTGTTTTCGACTACACTCTCAAGTCTCAAATATTTAGTTAAGGAAATTTCTTTGCATCTATTCCATAAATAATAATTTACTAACCGTTCATTCAAACATTTACCGATAAAAGCATCATCTTTACTAATCTTGTCGGAAATATCTTTGGTCAATGAAAATAAATTGTTAGCAATAGGGGTGTTCAAAAAAAACCGTTGGACCTCTCAAACCAGTCGAACCAAGTCAAATCGGACTGTTTTTGGCGGTTTAAGCGGTCTGGCGGTCCGATCTGATCTGAAAAATTGCCAAACCAGGCGGTCCGGTCTGCGGTCTGGAGGTTTTTCTGGGCGGTTTGGACCAAACCGACCGCCAAATACATATATATTTTTTATTTTTTATATATACATTTATATCCATTATCCAACCAATGTTATCTTAAATATATTCGCTTAGACCCAATGTTATCTTAAAATCCAACCCAAACATAAAATCTATTTTTGATTTTTGACATTTGAAACATAAAATCTATTTTTGACATTTTTATCTTAAATGTCACGTCGACTTCAAGCTTCACAATTCAGTAGTTCACGTTCGTTCAAGTTTCTTCTTTTCTTCATAGTTCACTTTTTTTAGGCTATGTTCGGCCAAAAAAGTTAGTTTATAAGCTAACTTTTTTTCCTGGTACACGTTCGGATGACCATAAGCTAGCTTATTGAAAAGCTAGCTTATAAGCTAGTTTGTCGAACATAGCCAGTTTGCATATTATTTTTTTGACTGTTTTGTTGGGATATTTTGTTTACTATTTTGGTGAACTTTGATTACTTCAAATGGACTCAAGCCAATGACCTTTAAAATTCAAAATTATATATGTTTTTTTAAGTTTAAACTTTAAAACCCATAAAAGGTCTAAACCGCCTAAATCGGACGGACCAAACCGCCTAAACCACGGTCCGGTTTGACCGATCTGGGCACTTGATATCAAACCGTTCGGTTTGAAAAATTAATAAACCGCCATTTGCGGTTTGGTTTGTGGTCTGAGGGGTTAAACCGCCCAAACCGGACCGCGAACACCCCTAGTTAGCAAGTGTTTTTACTCCGTAAACTTATTGGGTAATAGTCTATTCCTCACTTACCGAATAATATTCTCAATCATTCTTATGCGATTACCAAGTGAACTTTTCGGTCTTTATCATCCATATCTGGTAAATATTTGCCCGATAAGAAAGACGATAATCAGGGGCGGATCTACTTATATGTTAGTGGGGGGATGGGCCCATTAAAAAGGATAAAAATGAAAAATTTAGGGTAAAATTTTAGATTTTTTATATTTCTATCTTAATGTCTCCCCAGTAATTTTTCATCCGGAACCCCATCAACCAATAAAAATGTCTCGAAGTCAACCAAAAAACCAAAATTAACTCTTGAAATCGATTAAAAACCCAAAAAAGTCACTCGAAATTGACAAAAAAAAACTTAAAAATCCATTAAAATCAACCAAAAAAAACTTTAAAAAGCTCTCAAAACATTAGATTTAAGCTAAAGATACACCGGACAACTTTATGGACATTTAAGTTACCTTAAAGGTGCTCCACAAAAAAAAAAAAAAAAAAAATCTTTGACGATAATCAGACCTTGTTTCCACCATTTTAATATGTATCTTGTTGGGATTCTATCAAACAAGTTTTTTTTAGGATTCATAAAAAGTTAACATTACTATCTTAAAGATGCATTCAAACTTATAAAAACTCATTTTCATCGGTTTGACACTTATATAAACATTTTTTTTTTTTTTGACATCCAAACAATAAAAATGACTTATTACTAATACCATACCGAAATAAGTCAATAAGCTCTTTAAATAAGCAATCCCAAACACCCCTTAAAAACACTTATTTTATAATAAATTAATTAATTTAGTATTTTTTTTTAATAATTTTTTTATAGATTATATATAAATAATAAATTTCAATTTTAACCCAAACAACAAAAGCATTCCAAATCTTTCAAAATTTAAATCCCTCCATCCCAAATCTTAGGGGGTGTTTGGGATTGCTTATTTGAGGGGCTTGTTAGCTTATTGCGATTTGGCACCGGAGAAAAGCTATTTTGAGTGTTTGGATGGAAGAAGTTAAAAACAGCTTATAGCGGTACCAAGCCGTTGAAAAGCTATTTCTGATAAGTCATTTTGTTTTAACTTATGACTTATTGACTTATTGGTCATATTTACATGTATAAGTTAAAATTGCCAAACACTTAAAAAGTGTTTATCAGCTTATTGCGGTGTGGTTCCGCTATAAGCTAATCCAAACACTTTTTAAAAAATTACGGTTTAACACCACATAAGCTGATAAGCATTTTTTTCAAATAAGCAATTTTCCAAATAAATAAGCAATCCCAAACACCCCCTTAAATCCAAGCTTTTCGAATTCGAATTGAAGGAAGATGAGACTTGAAACCGATGATCTTTTGCAAACAATCAACAGATCTTATTCAAATTCTCAAAAATCAATCAAAATCCATCAAACAAATCCACCAAATCCATGCCCAAATCATCACCAGAGGCCTCCTTTCTCTCCACCCTACATCCACCAATCACCTGCTCACCACCATCCTCCACACCCTCAACCGCCACCTCTCACCGCCGTCACATCATCACCCCATTTCAATTCACTACCCCATCTCCATATTCAACCTCATCACCAACCCTTCCACTTTTTGTTGGAACACCATCATTCGCTCCCACACTCTCCTCTCTTTCCCTCAAATCGCCATCTTTTTCTTTCTCCAAATGCGCCGGCGACGCCTGCCACCGGACGCACACACTTTCCCTTTTGTACTGAAAGCTTGCGCGCAGCTCCGTCAGGTTTCGCTTGCGAAAACCATTCAGTGTCAGTGCTTGAAGTTCGGGTTTACGGTCGATGTGTTCGTCTGTAACAATCTTGTTCATGTGTATTGTAACTGTGGTTGTATTGAGGATGCGTGCAAGGTGTTTGATGAAAGTCCTGACAGAGATGTTGTTTCTTATAATGTGATCATTGATGGGTTGGTGAAGGGAGGAGAAACCGAACGTGCACGTCAAGTGTTTGATGAAATGCCTGTGAGGGATGTGGCAACATGGGGTACAATGTTGGCTGGTTATGCACAAACGAAACAATACGACGAGTGTTTGGATCTTTATGATCGAATGCTTGTTCTTGGGATTCGACCGGACAACATAGCATTGGTTTCGGTTCTATCGGCTAGTGCACGATTAGGAAAACTAGATAAAGGGACCGAAGTCCATAATCATATCAAACGTCGCAAAATTCAAGTAGATTCGTTCTTGTGTACCGCATTAGTGGACTTCTACTCCAAATGTGGGTTCATAGAAACAGCTAGAGAGATATTCGAAGCTAGCCCGGATAAAAATCTGTTCACTTGGAACTCAATGCTCGTTGGGTTAGCAATGCACGGCCATGGTGAAACGTTACTAAGTTATTTCTCCAAAATGGTCAAGAACGGTGTTAAACCAGACGGGGTTACCTTTCTTGGAGTCTTGGTGGGGTGCAGCCACGCGGGTCTTATCGATGAAGCAAGAAGACTCTTTGGAGAGATGGAGTCGGTCTATGGGGTTCCTAGAGAGCTCAAGCATTACGGGTCCATGGCAGACTTACTTAGCCGGGCCGGTTTGATCAAAGAAGCCATAGGCATGATCGAAAGCATGCCAATGGCGGGTGATGTTTTCGTTTGGGGAAGTTTACTTGGAGGGTGTAGACTTCATGGGAATGTTGAAGTTGCAGAGAAAGCTGCTGAGGAAATTATGGAGATGAGTCCTGAAGATGGTGGAGTTTATTCATCCATGGCTGACATTTATGCAAATGCAAAGCGTTGGGATGATTTAACAAAGATGAGAAGATTGAGGGATTCAAGGAGGGTGAAGAAGAATGCTGGATGTAGTTTGATTCAGTTAGATGGTGTCACACATGAGTTTGTGGCAGGTGATGATTTGCATCCTCAAACTGATGAGATATATTTAGTTTTGAATGGTATTGGACAACACCAATTTGAAATGCATCTTTAGAGTCATATTTTCGGGTTATATCACTTTGTCGGTATCTGTACACTGCTTGGTCTGTCCGTTACGGTAGAGGTGTGGGTGTAATCCATATGTGTGAGGTCTGGGTTCAATCGTGTGGGGGTAGTGTCCCTTTGTCAATGGGATGCATACGTGATTTACCTCCCCATATGACTGTGGGACCAGTACAGTAGTCCAGGGACGTTCTAGAAGGTGGTTACCCTTCACTTTGTAGATCTCATTTATATGGCAAATGGAGATGTGACCGCGATACCCACAAGAAAAAGAATAAAGAAATGACGTAAACAAGTAGATAACAAACCAAGATTCACAAACTATTGGGGTTGTGTTCGAATTTTGCATACATTATTTGTTAGGAGCGTCGATCACATAGAGTAGTAACTGCAAGAAACGACAAAGTGTTTAACGTACAATATTTGGTGTAGCCATATATCAATGCTCGAGGATTTGATGAATTGGTTGTTTTGTTCAATAATTCTTGGAAGAGTGTCATATAATATAATTCGTGTGCTATTTTGAATTTGTTGATTTAGTTTTCGAGAAGGTTATGGGCTTTCGAAAAGCCTTGGTTTGGTTCTTGGGCAAGTGTGAATTTCAGAGTTCGGACTAAGGGAGTCTAGACGTTGGCAAACATATTCTTTTTCATACAAGCTAATTTTCTCGACCCTCAGTTTTTTTTAGAAACGTTTTCTTAACTTTCATTAAAAGCAATCTTTTTCTTATAATAAAGACCACTTCTTTTGATTCTTTATTAGACCCCACCTCAAAAAACAAGACTCAAAGCTTCATGTTTACCCTATATGAAAAAATGAGTATCTTATTCTCTTTATATATATTCACTATTTCAATATAAACTCTATGTTTTCTTCCGTTTCGAAATATTTACATTTAAACCCCCTTAACTTTGTAGCTTTTTGCTATGCAACAAAAGTATAAAAACTTGGAATTATTTCATATCCCACGACCACAAAGAAAAGAGAACCAAATGCAACCTTGCAATGACTTTTCATTTCCAATTCCAATAGTATAAATGTGAATATTTATATTACAATAAGATAGTAAAAAAAAAATCAACTTTCGGAATAAAGTGATAATCAATCTACAATTTGACGTTCTTTTTCTTTCCAATAATAAAAAGAAAGCACTTTTGAAATAGAATCGATCCCTGTCAATATCCTACATGCTTATATATGCATTTACTTCCACCTAGTTAGACCTAATCGAAATGGAGAGAACAAAGCTAAATATTCTTTGTTGGTTACTCATCGTTCTCTTTTCTTCCCAAATCCCATCAAGATTGGCTCTTGAAAACGCAACGATTGAACGTTCAAAAAGCCTAGCTCTAGCCCAAGAATCTCGCGGTAAGACTTTGTAGGTTTTCTTTTTCAATGTCCTAATCAAATTGACTTAAAATTATATGAAAAATTGTAATAAAGATGATATGGTTTACTATGCAGGATTAGAGACGGTAACTTGGAATAGCAACGGAGAATCCATGAAACATGATATGATGTCTAAAGCAAAGGGACAGAAAGGGGGGAGAGGAAGCAGTGGTGGATCCATAAATCATACTCCTCGTAAGAATTACGCATCAACTAAAGTCTTTCATCATGTGATAATATCCGTTGTGGGTATTACTTTTTGCGTTTTTGGATTTATGGTATCTTAAAATTTTTAATCATAATAGTTGTTTTATCATTGGTTCTTTTCGGGTTTGCTTGTTTTAGAACATTTGCTTTGTATCGTCAGCTATGGTTAGGTTGATCTTTTTCCTTACGAGTCCTTTGTGTTAAAAAGTAATTGTGTGAGGTGTGTTTTCTATTCTTTTCTTTTCTATTCCGTTTGCATACATATTGTATTGTATTGCATTGTTGGGTGCGTATTTTTTTTTCTAATTTCAAAATGATTGAACGTTATCATTATTGATGTGACATGTGCACATGTATTTGTTACCATAAATCAAAGCATCTACAATATGCAACAATATGCCTATAATTTCTCTAAAATGTAGAATCAAAAAATCTCTAAATAAAATTACATTCAACTCCAACAAATTTTCTATTTTGAAGATTTCAACACTCATTATAGACTAAAGTACAAATTTGGTCCCTATGGTTTGTGGAAAATAACACTTTTTATCCTTGTAGTTTTGCAATTACAAGATAGCCATCGTGGTTTGCAAAAATGTCTGTATTTGATCCCTCACTAGAGTGTGTTAAAAAATTCCGTTAAATGAAAGACATTTTCGTTCTTTTATCACTTTTTTTTTTGTATTTTACCCAATCAAAAACCACAAAGGCCAAGATCATAAATTCGACTTTTATTTGGTAAAAAACAACAAAATTGATGAAATGATGAAAATGCACCTCATTTAGCGAAACTTTTTAATAGGGGTGTTCAAAAAAAATCGTTGTGTAACACCCATATTTTGTCTTGATAAGTGTTACGTAATCTAAAACAATTCTCCAAAATATTCCAAAATAACTGCTAAATTAAAACCGTTTACATCGGAAGACTTTAACAAAAATAAATATGTAACTTAATGCTAACCCGTCCCATACCGGATTGCGTTACAAATGTATCTATAATAGATGTCTGAACATAAATATTAAATTTAGACGGGCTAGGCAAGTCTCTACGTGTGCCTTTTTCCTTTATCCAACCTGAAACCTTCTGTCCCTGAGATGCATATTATAGTCAGCTTATAAAACTCAGTGGGTTCATAGTTTGCGTAAATAAAATCATTTCACATAATGCATATCAACTTCAAAACATTGTATCAAATAGTATGCATTTTCTGAAAAAATGCAGCACTGAAAGAAAAGAGATCTCATAAACTGCCTCGTCGGTTAAGGGTCATTTTGTCACTGACACGCCCTGGGTTGAACTTTCTATTATGTTCGATTACCCACTTGACTGGGTCGTGCCACTTGTCCGTGACTTACTGGTCAAATGCCCCCTGCTAAAACTGCCCGTCGGGTATGAGTCATTTGTCACTGACACGCCCTAGGTTGAACTTTCTATTATGTTCGATCACCCACTTGACTGAGTCGTGCCACTTGTCCGTGACTTAATAGTCAAATGCCCACCCATTGAAACCATTCGTAAAACTTACGTATGAAATAACATGCTAGAGTTATTTGAAAACAAAGTAAGCGCGTAGCATGCAACTGATCATAAATAGCATACATATGAAATATATTGCATCGTGTATGTAAACTGAAACATCATGCATAAATACGCATCACCATATAAATCGTATAATACTGAAAATAAATTTGTACGTATGTGTGCATTCCAGTGTAAGTCTCATGAAGACTCACCTGATTGCGTGTAGGCCGGCTACTCATAGCTCTCATCCGAAAACCTACACATTTTATATCATAATACCCAATTATTTCTCCAAAAGTAAACAATAGTCAACTATACCCGACCTACAGTCAAGCTCCAAATTCGATTATCTTAATGTCTCAATATCTCAATTTGATCTTATCGTTAAAATCCTCGTGGGTCAAACGAGATAAAAGTCAACTATTGGTCAATTCGGTCAACCTCGACTAGTTTTAGTCAAACCCCCAAGTTTAAAACTCGATGACGCCTTAAAACGTTAAATTAATAATTTTATAAACTCATAAACCCATCTCTCCAAATTAAAGCATCTAAATAAATATTTAACTCAAATTACGACACTTTAATCTATTTATTAAATCATTAAAATAATTTAATAAACCTATACTTAAAATTCTTAACGTCGATTGATTCTCTTAATAACTAACATAATCATCCATTCCAACTTAAAGTGTCTCGAAATTTATAAATATTAAAACGACACCTTAAATACAATTATTAAATTATCTATTACATAATAAATAATTAATAATTACATCCATTTTTCAATTAGACCTTTTAAATACATTCTTATTACTTAAAAATGTAACATGCAACCTACATAACAGGTAAATCTACACATTGAAAAAAACAAAACAAAAAAGTTGTCACCTACTTGATCCCCTTACAAATAAAAAAATGAGGAAATTAACTAAAATAGTCAATCTTATCAACAAAATTCATTTTTAAGCTATTTTCAAAGTCTTTATTTAAAATAGTCAAAGTTTAAGCATAATTTTTTTTTTCGCCTTACGAATTGCTTTTGGCAAAAAAAAAAAAATAGAAATGATCTTTATAATTTGTTACTTAATTTACTTTATATCTTCTACATTTTTATTTTCATTTTAACCTTTTATTATCTTAACACATAATTGTATATTAACTAAAATACATCACAAAATACATTTTTTATAAATTACACTATTATAATTGTATCTTCAATACGTTTAAAATGAAATATTGAATTTTTTAGATTTAATCTCATATTATTAAATATCATAAATACGTACAAATAATATTTAATATTTACAATTTCTATCCTTTAGGGTTATTTATCTAATAATATGAGATTAATCTGTAACTATAAAGGTATAAAGTGTAAGTATCAAAGATAATTCGTATGTATTTATGATATTCAATAATATAAGATTAAATTTAAAAACAATATTGAGTTCATTTTGAACGAATTGACGAAACGATTATAATGGTGAATTTTGCAAAAAAAAAAACTAATTTTTTTTATATATTTTAGTTAATATACGATTATGTGTGTTAATATAATAAAAATATAAAATAAAAAAGTAATTGATATAAAATAAATTAAATAAATAATTATAACTTAATACAGATGCAAAGTGTAATTTTTTTTTCTAAAACTATAAGTAGAAGGTGAATTTTTACACATAAAATTCTCCACGTATGGGTATTTCTTACTTTTTTTTTGGAAAACAAAATCCTTACGCAGAAGAAAAAACAATATGCACAAACTTTGGCTATTTTAGGAAAAAGTTTTGAGAAGTGGTTAAAAATGAATTTGGTTGATGAGATTGACTATTTTAGTTAATTTTCTCATTTTTAATTTGTACGCGGATAAAGTAGGTGACATGTTTTTTAAGTTGTAGTGTTATTTGCTATGTATGTTGCAAGTTACATTTTTAAGTAATAAGAATGTATTCAACAGGTTACCAAAAGTCCAATGATTTATTTAACATGTTTTGAAATGTCCAATGACTTATTTGTTCAAAAAAATTGTTCAAGAACTTAATCACTCCAAACACGTTCAAGAACTTAATCACTCCAAACACTAAAGTATATTAGGTTTTTTTGAACTTTTCCCATAAATTAAAGGTCCAAATAAATTAAATTTGATATATGACCCAATTTACTTCACCGGCCCAAATAAAATGAATATTTTATAAAGGGCCCAAAATTTATGTTTTATTAATTATACATACCAATTACCAAATGAAATATTGGATTAAAATTTGAAGCCCAAATAACAAATATATTTAATTGCTCCCACCCAATCATCTCAGGCCCAAAACGTGAGGATCCCCTGCACAGTGCCGACTTCACCAGACTGATTGGTCTTATTTTTTTGATTGTTTCGATGATTTCTTTTGATAAAACTGTAGAAAATCAATTTCCACAACCATAGAAACAAAAATCAACGAAAATCATCTAGTATTGAATCTTATTTACTCATTTAAAGGTTGAGTTTTAAAACAACCCGAAAATCCGTAAAAACTTAAAATCGGACCTTCAAAACTAAAATATGAGACATAAGACTACTAAGGTTCGATAAAGGACTTAAAAACAAAGCTAACCATATAAAGAACTAGGAATTTGGTTGAGTACAATGTTTTAAAACCCGGGTTGACCTGGCCGGTTCAACCGGTTGAACCGGGAACCGGTGAAGAGACCGGGTCAATTACAACCGGTTTTTTGGAAAATTACAACCCGGATTGAACCGCCGGTTTTTTTATAGAACCGGTTGAATCGGTCTAATTGAACCGGTAAAAACCCGGGTTGACCCGGTTAAAAAAATCAATTTCATATATTTGTGTTTTTTATGTTTTTGGATTGATGTAAAACTTGTTGTTATGTGTTTTTTTTAATGTTTTTGGATTTATGTAAAACTTTTTTCTTATGTGTATTTTAAATGTTTTAACTTGTGGACATCAAATTCTTTGTTTTATATATACATACATATATATATATATATATATATATATATAGTGTTTGGTTCATTTGAGAAATGGTAAATATATGAGAAATAGAGAAGTAATCCTAGCCATTAATATGGTCAAGATCGGATTTGACTAGTCAAATATTGCGGCTTTGACCGGTCAAAAGTTGCGGCTATCCCAAAAATAGAAGGACAATTTCGTAAATTTTATAAAACACACGGGCTATATTCATATATGAACATGTATAATTCACATATGAACTATATGTTCATATATGAACCAATGCAATTCACAACTGAACTCTTTTAACTGATTCATATATGAACCTTTGTGATTCATATATGAATCAGTTGAACTAACTAACAGATTCATATATGAATCTTTGTGATTCATATATGAATCTGTATGAATCACAAAGATTCATATATGAATCACAAAGATTCATATATGAATCTGTTAATTTAATTAACAGATTCATATATGAATCTTTGTGATTCATACAGATTCATATATGAACTCATCCCGTGTATTTTACGAAATTACCCCTCTACCTTCTATAGACCACACAAGGAATTATCCGGTGCTTCGCGGTCAAAGCCGCAAATGTTGACTAGATGAATGACTAAGATTACTTCTCTATTTCTCATATATTTACCATTTCTCAAATGAACCTCTCCCTATATATATATATATATATATATATATATATATATATATATATATATGCAAGAAAATGAAAAATACATAAAATTTCTTGAAACCGGGTCAACCACCCGGTTTAACCGGTTGGACCGTGACCCGGTCACCATACCGGGTCAACCAAAAAAACGGTTTTTAAAACATTGGTTGAGTATAACCACTTGGGTTGTGGCGCACTGGTAAAATCTTTGGGGGATGTAGTGGAAAATCTCATCTACATATGGTTCAAATCCAGGCGCTGCCAAAGCCCTTGTGGCCATGGAGGTTCACCTGCGATGACTCCAGGCCATTCGTGGTCGCCCGGGGATTAGTCGGTGCGCGTAAGCTAGCCCGGAAACCCACAGTTACCAAAAAAAAAAATTGGTTGAGTATTTTACCTCAAATCGTCAATAAACGAAGATTCCGGTCGGTGACTTTGAGCTCCTATTTCTCTTTCGATTCTCAATAAAACCTCGATCTCTTTGAACAAAAATGTAAAGGAGAGTCTCAGATACTTGAACCTATAAATTTTTGGCTTTTTCGTTGACTAAACAAGCCAATAGGATGCTTCAAAGATGACCCGTCGTTTTCGAATCAGAAAAGTTGCAGGTCTGAAAATGTTACAAAACAGGTCTCTCTGGTTTGGACCTGTTGACATCTGACAATACCCCTGGACTTTCAGAAAATAACATTCGACCTCCTGACTTCAAGGCCAACTTTACGCTTTTAACCCTCAATCTAAAGATTTTTTCCAATTTAATCCGATCGCATATAAACACTTTTATTCACTTCTTACTTTCCTTAAACGACATAATTGGCGCATTTTCACGTTTTTTTTCTTCACATTACTGATCAATAAAATAAAGCCCATTTTATTTCATTTCCCTCTTTTTCCTCTCTTTTTTTCATATTTATTTATTTACCCTTTTTGGGATGTCACAAATCTCTCATCCTTTAAGAAATTTCGTCCTCGAAATTATACTCGTTTGATATTGAGGATCCTTAGTCTTTGTCATTTTTTATACCATATCATACTTTGAAATTTATTTATCTTACTCGTCTTATATGATTATTCCCTTTCCAATCGATCTCTTTAACATCATTCTATCTCTGCCCTAAACTCTAGTGTTTTATGTTGCTCATTAGCATAAATCTCCATGAACTATGTATTTCTACTTTCCTCACATCGTTATTTAACTCATACTCGTGACATATCTGACTAGTGTACTTTTATGCATATGTTGGACAACTTCTTGTACATAATGTACTACTATATATGTCATGCAAACACACATCCATGGCTGAAAGCGTATTGATTAAACATATTGTATGTTAACTGAACATTGTTGAGAACACTCATCAAACCTATATGAGCGAGCACTACTATAAACACTTTAGTGAAAGTGATGCAAAATGCTAATGTTCTTGTTGATACTCTTACGCATACTTAATGCATATACTGACATCTACTAGAGGCAATAATTCTTACTCATACTAAAACTGCTGAGGTATTGTGACATAACTGATAATAATACATACTCTACCTCGTTCTACCATCTGTGGTAGGGAACACATGTTGTATCACTTATAAACTACTATAAGTAGCTTAATTAATAGTTAATATATAACAATGAATATTAATGACAATATAATTGGAATAATCACAAAAAACTCCTCATAAACTACTACAAGTAGCTTAACAACTCTCCCACAGCTTCCCCAAAATTTCTCCAAAATGGAGAACCAATAGTTAAAATCTCCAAAAAAATTTACAACCATCTCCAATAGTTTCCCCATTTTAGAGATAAACCATTGATTATATTATTAAAATATTCTATATATTTAATAAAATATTATTTCTCTCACCTAAACAATTAATTTCAAAGTTTCTCATTGGTGGAATGTAATAGAAAATAATTTCTTTCTATTGGTAATCATTTTTTGGATATCTCCAAATTTGGAGAAAGCTCTTCGAGATGCTCTAAACTAGCTTATTTTTGCCAAACAATACCTAAGAGAGAGGGAGAGAGAAATGATTTTTATTATTATATACCAACAATGAGTAACTTTGAAACGAAATGTTTAGTTAAGAGAAATAATATTTTATTAAATATATAGAATATATCTTAATCATAAATCAATGATTTATCTTCAAAATAGAAAATCTTTTGAACATGGATTTAAACTTTTTTTTTGAAAATTTTGACAATTATTTCTTCATTTTAAATAAATTTTAGAAAATTTGTTAAAAATACTCTATATATAATTTTAAAATTTCGAACACACCCAAAAAAGCAAATATCCTTTTCAACCTCCCACTTCATGTCGAGGATGATTTTAGTAATCTCCAGAAAACCCACGAATCACTTTATGCTTTAACCCTTTAATCCCATTCTTACTCCATTTTAGGGGTGAGCATCGGCACCGAAAATACCGAATCGTACCGGTATCGATTATATTTTTCGGTTCAGTACTTGTAATGTCGCTGATTCGGGATTCGGGATTCGGGACTCGGTACTAATACCGAACCGTCCCGGTAAGACCAAAGGTCATTTTAATTAATTTCCTTCTTGGCTTCTTCTAAATATAATATTGATTCATTTCCCTTCTAAATGATAATACCGATTCCTTTCCCATCAAACTAGCTGCTGCTTTAATTAATTGATTCTTCAAACTTTGAGCATTATTGGATGTTTTAACTCTATTTCTTTCTCATAATAAATACATATCATAACAAATATAATAAATATTTTAATTAAAAAAATCTCTAGAAAATATTTTTTTTTACAAAAATATAAAACAAATAATATTGTACTTTTTAGATGATACTATTTTTAAATTAGAATTTACTAGAAGCGTACTCGTGCAATGCAGCGAGATACATCACGATTTTAACGTTTTATTTTATTTTTTTGTCGATTTACAATACGATTTTGGATGGTTTTGAGAAAGTGATAATGTTTTTTTTTTTATAAATTTGTTTAATTTAGGCTTAATAATATAATGTTTTTTATATAAAAAATTAAGTATTTTGTTAGAATTCACTGATTATCTTATATATTTTAATGATATCTAGAAAAAATAACCAATTACTAATATAACTAAAACAAAATTATAGTAATATAATATATTAATTAATAGTGATACATGGAAATGTCTGCATAAAAGGAAGACTCTGCACATACCAAATTGGTGGGTGTTAGAAATCTGCAGTAGTAATATGTATCTTGTGCTTTGATACTTGTAAATTAAGATATTTTTAAAATCATACATAAAATAATGGTATTTGTGCCTAATAATTTGTATTTAAGAGATTTTTATTCGTGCTTTGTAATATAGTATAGATATAAATCTTAGGATCGTAAGAATAGTATACATCTTTATTTATCTTATCGGGTAACAATCTCGGACGTTAAAATGATTGTTGGTAAGTGTTTTTTTATCTGGTAAATGTTTATTAGGTAAAAGTCTTCTTCCTCACTTCCCGGTCAAGATTATTGATTCTTGCTATACCTCTTACCGAATAAGATTCTTGGCAGTGGCGAACCCATGATTTCATGCGGGTGTACCTTTAATGTGGCTCAAACTTGCAATGTCGTCCAATGTGTTTTAGCCGAATTCTATCGTTTCTAGAGATTTTTTTTATGTTTTTTTGAACGATTTTCAAAAGATTATAAAGTTTTTTGGTTGATTTCTAGAGACTTTTTTCGGTTTCTTGGTTGATGTTCCCTGTATTTCTTAATATCTCATAACACCCTTCAAAGTTTAGCAGATACACCCAGGCCCGATCCTGACAAATTTTGGGCCCTGGGCGAGATGTAAGACAGGGCCCTCGATAAGTACGAAAAAAATTATTTAATATATCGCTTTGTATCGTAAGAAATAACATTGAATTCAAGAAATACGAATAATTTATATAAACCATTTTTCCGAGAATTCCTATATACAAAATCAATCAATAATTATTTATAAATTAATATGATCTACCATATCATTTTTCCATAACATCATTAATTTGTTCCTACGTCAAAAACATTCTTATGATATATATTTAATATATAGATTGACATTATTTGCGGTGTGACTATTCAGAGTACAACTCTATGTAAATCAATATAAATCAGGTGTGTTCCCATCTCACCTCATCCTAATGTTTTTCTATCATCATTTTAAACTTTTAGGGTTAAAACAATTCTTTTTTGAATCATCAATCTTAGAATCAAAAGCTCATGTTGGTTATAGTTTGAGATATTATTATTGTTTTTGAGATATGAGAGTACTTAAGATTAATTCACTCAGTATTAGATTATTAGGTAATAAATAGTCAATAATATTTGAAAAACAATGTATAGATATAAGTTGGATCGTCTAATATAATTGGTAATATTTTACACAAAATAGGAGTTCTCCTGGTTAATATCAAAAAAATTACCATATTCTTAAGGAAATATAGAATTCATATGGATTGAATAATCAAAAGAGTCAGTGGGAGATGAATGATGGATAATATATGAAGGTTTTCTAGGTAAGTAATTTGAGACTTTGGTACTATATATAAAAAAAAAAACCTTAAAGAAATTATAATCAATACTGTAAAATGAACGACCAATTAACTTTTCACATATTTTTTTCATTTCGAGTGTAATTAGTTAATACATGTTTGGACTTTGGACCCTTATATAATACGAAATTCTTTGAGTCCTATTAGATACTAAAAAATTGTCTCTTTTGTTAACTAATTTTTTTACTACTATTATATAGTTAAAAAAAAATTGGGCCCCTATTTCTCGTTGGGCCCTGGACATACACCCGGCCCGTCCTCCTCCAGGGACGGCCCTGGATACACCTTTAAAGACACCAAAAAAGATCTCGACTTGTGCAAACAAATTGATTAGATACACGAAACGTTTAGGACTTAATTAATAAATCCATCACTAATTTTTAGTCCTTATCATGCACCCATTAAAACAAGTGATACTAGGTAAACATTTAGAGGTCTTTTTTTTAAAGCTCTTAATGCATCTTAAGTCTGAATTATTTAGACCTCTTAAGATTTAAACTTGTTTTTTTTTTCAGTTTTCAAAATCTCTTTAACTCTTAAATACGTTTGAAATAAGAAGTGGTGATCTAACTTCTTAAAATCTCTTATCATTACCTCAGTTCATATGTTCTTCTTTATCTCAAGACGCTTCCGGATGTTACAAAAATATACAAATTTTAGACTTCAACATCACCTTTTATTAATTAGAAGTAAAATAACAATTCGGTTTTTTAACTTCTTGATTGGCCAACGAGTTGGTTCAAGAATCCAAGCACAGTCAAGAAGAAGTTGACGTGTTTCTTCCAGATCTCTCCACCGAAAATGGCGTACTCATTCCCTCGCCGCCACGTGTCTCCTACGTGTCACCGTTCCCCCAATTTATACACACAATCCCTCCAAACTCATCACCAAAAAACCGCAACAAATTAATCCACAATCGAACTATCATTTACACAAAATCACATACTTCAATGGCGTTCAGAGCAACTGTAAGTCATCATCCTCTCGATCCTGCCTTTTTCTGCTACAATCATAATTTAGAAACATATTGATAAATCACAACATCTTTTCGTGTTCATACGTTGAAGTAATTCATTGATTTACCTGTGTTGTATTGTAGAATTTGGTGAAAACTATGGTAAGTCGCACCAGAGGAAACGCAGCATTTGCAACATCAACTTCCCCAAAGATGAAAGCTTACTCGCCTGCTGCCGATCATGGCTACGGCCACGAAGATCGGAAACCTAGGTAATGTTACAGTTTAATTTAACTGCAAATTGAATGTATGTATGTAGGGGTGTTCATGGTTGAAATCCATTGGATTTAGGTGGATCAGATCTGATTCAATACAATATTTTGATACAATTTTCAACCAATTAATCAATTATTTTAGCCAATCATTCGTATATCTTCAAAATATATTAAAACCAGTGTATGTGTATATAGTAATATAGGGTTAAGGTTAAGAGAACATTGGGGAAAAATAACATGATTTTCATGAAAAAATATATCAAAATGGATGTCAAATTAAAAATAATAAAATGATCGATTTTTTGGTGTAATTTATTTCGCCCTGTTGTTATATTTTGCAAGTTTTTTATTTAAAAAATAGGGTGAGTTTTTTATTTTTTTAAAAATATGGTTATACCTGTCCTTTTAATCCGAGCCATTGGATCATCTTAATCTGAATTCTTCGGTTCTTTCTTTTTTAGGGTTTTCTTTTGATCTCGCCCTTGTATATAAGGGGACGTCTCATCTGCAAACCATCCAATTCTATAAGCTATACAAAACAATGTTAGTCGTTTATCTAGTCTGATTTTATTTTATTTTCTAATCTAAAGTCATGATCATAATGAATAACCTTATAAGAAATATATCTTATAATCATGAATCATGATATCTGTTCATAAATATCTTTATTGTTTCCTATATATCAACTAAAAAAATAATATCTATAAAATGTTAATAGTTATATATATTTATTATTTGGATGGTAGTTAGATGGGTAATTGGATGATCAATGGATTGGATCAATTCGGTTTTATTGGATCTTGGACAATCATTCAAGAACTAATCGATCCAATTTGGATATTGAAATGAAATTTTGGATCGTTCAGTTTGCATTAGATCGAGGATGACTTTCTACACATCCCTGTATGTATATATGTATGCCTATATGTATGTATGTGTGTAGGATGTGTTTCCAATTTTGTTGCTGAAAATTTGGGGAAAAATCAGGACTCGGAAAGGGGAGTATGCGCCGGTGTACATCTCGCTCGGGTTAATCATGTTGTCGGTAAGCATCGGAGTATTCACGGCAACGCATCAGCTGAAAAGGTCGCCAAATGTCTTCGTTAAGAAGTCGAAGAGGGAGTCGTTGCCGGAGCTGGTGGAGCCGGAGAAGGTGGCGGAGGAGTCCGATGACTTCATCAAGAAGTCGTTCTTCAGGAAGATCGCTCATGTGCAAGACGCAGACCGCCAGGATATCATTCCCGATCCGATCCGTGGGGATACCTACGCCATGTAATGTGCAAAAAGAAACTTTGGTAAAATTAAGCAAATTTGCAGAGGTAATTGCAGTGTTGAACTTATGTTGTTATCGGGAAATTGCAGGCATCCGAAGCCTCGAAGCGAGTCGCTGAAATCAGTGGGGGTGGAGGTGGAGAAGAAGCCGTTTGTTCACCCACCGCCATTGAAGCAGTGAAAGAAGGTTGGATTCTAGGAGCTTGCTTTATGAATTTTTCATGGTTCAAGTTGAGAATCATATGTTTGTAAATATGATGTTTTTGGGTTGGGGAGTATATTTATGGTTTTGAATTGCAATCAAGTGATGATGGGTTGAAAGCTCTGTCACGCATTTCATCGAACACTTTCAGGTTGGTGATTTTAGTGAATGGCAGGCGGGTTTTTGGTGTAATTGGAAATCCAGATCCGGCTCGGTTATTGATAGAGTGAATAAAGCTGCCATTTCTTGAACATCCTAATTCTCTTGTTTGTTGGCTTTAATACCATGAAATAAAATAGAGAAAAAGACCTTCAAGATAATAACCATTTTCAAGAGACTAACCATTTTCAAGAGACAAACTCCAGTGAACAACTTTCCTCCTCTCTTCTTTTCTTCATTCCCCTTTGAAAGAAGTGTACCCCTTCTCCCGAAGTTACGGGGTCATTTTGTCAAGTTCCTTCGACATGGTTCTCTCAAGCGTCCTAGTATACTCTACTTGTTCACCTATGTCGGTTTGGGGTACGGTCAGTTCACCGGGAGGATCTTAATAAGTTGTGAAAAGTTTAACCATAAATAATCTCTTAACCAACCCATTAAATAAGTGGAAGATTCATTAAACTGCGAAACATTACCGGCCATAATGTAATGTGCTTCCAATGTCAATAAAAAGTAACCCATCCAATGGTATTTAACCCCTTGAATCAATGAGTTTAAGCTATAATACATTACAATGACAAAGGTGTGATATGTATGTTTATATATTTATACTAGGCATATACCCGCGCGATGCAGCGGAATGTAAGTAAAGAACGAACAATTAATGCTATTTCCTTATATACATTTCATCAATAATCAACCATGACCTAAAAATCACAACTTATGAAACCTAAAGCCATAAATATATTCAATAATTAGCTTATATTACAATTATTGACGAAAAAATTATAATGATATTATTTATAATAAGAATGAAACGTATTTTACGATTATGTATTTTTAACGTGCTAACGGTGGAAAAAAAAATAAAACGTATGGATAGAAAAACAAATTATTTCGTAGATATTCATGATATTTAATAGTACGGTTAAATTAAAAAATATTCAATATTTGGCTCGTTTTGAAGATATTGAGGAGACGCTTATAATGATATAATTTGTAGAAAAATGAACGTATTTTTTCATTGCATTTTTGTTAATATATAATTATTTGTGTTAATATGTATAAAATGAAAAAAAAATAAGGGATATAAAGTAAATTAAATAAGTAATTATAAGGGTGATAAATGTAACAATGTAAGAGTGGTAAATGTAATTGTACAAAAGTTTGTACAATAACCGTTTTAGTAGTATAGATAATTCGTATATATTCTGATATTTAATAGTATGGTTAAATTAAAAAATATTCAATATTAGGCTCGTTTTGAAGGTATTGGCGAGACGATTATAATAGTATAATTTGTAAAAAAATGAACGTATTTTTTCATTGCATTTTTGTTCATATACGATTATTTGTGTTAATATGATAACGGTGTAAAATGTAAAATTAAAAAGTAAGGAATACAAAATAAATTAAATAAGTAATTGTAAGGGTGATAAATGTAACATTATAAGGGTAGTAAATGTTATTGTATAAAAGATTAAGGGTGGTAAATGTAATTGTACAATAGTTTGTACAATAATCGTATTAGACTTTTCATTATATAGTATAGATAAGAGTTTCTCCATGGAAGTTTCTTTTCAATCTTTTTGGAGGCCCTGTGACATATAAATCTTCCGATTACAATATAAAGTAAGATAATAAATATACATATATACAAATTATTGAGGTGAGGATACGAAATATTATTTTTGTTTTCTCGTAGAAATTAGTGAGGCACTAAGGTGGACTGTAGTTTTACATTCGTTGATTAAAGACTCGATTCTAAACAACGTAAAACTGGGTCCCAAAATTTTGGAGGTCCTGTTCAAAATCACACATTTAACATACTAAAAACTGACTCTATTTTGTTGGGTCCTATCTATGTTTTAGAATATCTATGAATATAAAAGTTAGGAAAATATATATTAAAAAACTAATAAAATGTCGAGTTGAGTTTCGGTGACAAGTTGACGTTAAAGTGAGAAATCGTTATCAATCGTTGGATGAGAAATTGATATACATTAGGATGAGATAGCTTCGAGATAAGATGTATTTAGAAACACTTGGATCAATCTTCTTCTAAATCGTAATTAATGGAATGACATTTGATTAAAAGTGATCAACGGTTCAGATCCACCTCTCACGTTTTTTATGTTAACCTTAATTTTTCGCGATCATTCGCCTAAAATGTTATTTTATATAAAATTTAAGGTACGAAACAAAGCAACACAAATTAGTTTTAATAAAAACTTGCATTTTTTTGCAAATAGAAATATGCTTGCCTTTAACGTTATAGTTTGTTACAACTAAACTTTTTTTAGTTTTTTGTTAAAGATACTAATTGCCATCAGTTATAAAAGAGTTCCATTCTTGTAAAAGGGATACGAAAAATAATAAAAAAATACATTTTCCTCTCTATAATAAAAAAAATCATGTAAAAATACTCGGAACATTGATTTTTATGTGTGTGTAATATTTTTGTACAAGAATGATCAGCGAGAAGTTAAACATTTTGCAAGAAGTGTGATATTATATATGATTACACGGCTTGTGGTTGTGTTTAATCATATATGATTAAACATCTATGTATTGCCAATATAACCAGGGACGGATCCACTATGGTGGCTACAGTGACACGTGCCACCGTATTATTTCGCCGACGAAGGGTAAAATTTTTAGGTTCGTATAAGGTGCAACCGTATCGTTTTGGAAGGTGCTACCGTATTATTTTGAAAACTTCAAGAAGGTGCAACCGTACCTCATAATCAACCAAAAACCAAAAGAAACTATCGAAATCAACCAAAAAAACCGAAGAATCTCTCGAAATCGATAAGAATAACTTAAAAATCTCTCGAAATCAAGCAAACAACTTTAAAAATCGCTTGAACTTGTGGAATTAGGCTAAAAACACATCGGATAATATTGAACGTCGGTAAAAAGATGAAGACGCGTCGATAAAAAACGTGCTTTTTGTAATAAAAAAAAATTGTCGGTATTATATGGTGTCACCGTATGAAAAAAATTATGGATCCGTCCCTGAATATAACATGTGTTTAATCATATATAATTAAACACATATATCATATATGATTAAACATTTTTCGCCTTCTCGCAAAATATTTAGCTTCTCGTTTGAACATGCCCCTATTTTTGTAATTCTTATTCGATTATATATTTATATATAAAGGGGTCAAAAAAGAGAACACATAGGGGGTGTTTGGGATTGCTTATTTGAAGGGCTTTTTAGCTTATTGCAATTTGGCACCGCAGATAAGCTATTTTGAGTGTTTGGATGGAACAAAAAGAAAACAACTTATAGCGGTGTCAAACCGCTGAAAAACCATTTTTGATAAGTCATTTTGTTGTAACTTATGACTTATTTCAAAAATGCTTATAACTTTTTTGGTTCTTTTATATGTATAAGCAATCCCAAACACCTTTAAATAACATCTTATTAGCTTATTACATTTTGGTACCACAATAAGCTAATCCAAACACTTTTTAAAAAACTCCGATTTGACACCACATAAGCTGATAAACACTTTTTTAAATAAGCACTTTTTCAAATAAATAAGCAATCCCAAACACCCCATAAAACAGGAAAATACATCATATTCATCCATTTATCCATCTTGATCTAATTATATATATTATAAGTAATAACATTTATTAGGAATAATTTCACTTAACAGTAATTTACATATTTGGTCCTTTAGGTTTTTAGTCAATTACATATTTGGTCCTTGAGCTTTAATTTTTTTTTCTATGTTTGTAGAGTTACATATTTGGTCCCTATAGTTTTATTTTCCTCTTGGATTTAGTTCCCATAATTTGTTGATTCCAAAATAGACTTTCGATTTTGCATTTGCGTAACGTTTTGGTCCTCGAAACTAAAAGTTGTTAGCTCCTGACCGTTAGGTAAATGACATTTCGATCATTTATAACTTTTTCATTTTCTAATTTAAATAAATAAAAATTATATTATAAAAAATATTTTTATTATATAAGCATAAAATAAAGATCCCTTAACATGCATCGCATCTCAATGACTGTGTCTTCTCCAACCCAAAACCTATGTAAAATTTGTTTAATTCATATTTTTATTATAATTTAATTTAGGTTTAATAACAATATAACTTTTTTTAAGTTTAATGATGTAATGTACCATTTGCCAATTTATTTTCGCTTCCTATCATACACACACATCATCCCCATAGGGCATTTTGTAAATTATAGTGATGCTGCTAACAGACACAAAATGTTTTGTTCTCATAATTGGTGATGCTCAAATTTATGGTCTTAATATTTCTTTCCATCCGCAGCAACGCACGGACATTAATCCCACCTCGTTAATAACATTTAACAGGAATGATGAACAGTAACTTACAGATTTGGTCCTTGAGGTTTTTAGTAAATTACAGATTTGGTCCTTGAGGTTTTATCTCCCTGTTAGATTTAGTCCTATGTTTGTAGAGTTACAGATTTGGTCCCTATAGTTTTATTTTCCTCTTGGATTTAGTCCCCATAATTTGTTGATTCCAAAATAGACTTTCGATTTTGCATTTGCGTAACGTTTTGGTCCTCGAAACTAAAAGTTGTTAGCTCCTGACCGTTAAGTAAATGACATTTTGATCATTTATAACCTTTTCATTTTCTAATTTAAATAAATAAAAGTTATATTATAAAAATTAGATTTATTATATAAGCATAAAATAAAGATCCCTTAACATGCATCGCATCTCAATGACTGTATCTTCTCCAACCTAAAACCTTCCGCCTTCCCCATCAATCCAAGCACATAGTCGTAGGTGATTCACGCACCAATTTTTTTATTTATTAATAAAGTAATTTATCATAATTTATTTTATGTTTAATAATGATGTAAAATTTGTTTAATTCATATTTTTATTATAATTTAATTTAGGTTTAATAACAATGTAACTTTTTTTAGGTTTAATGATGTAATGTACCATTTGCCAATTGATTTTCGCTTCATATCATACACACACATCATCCTCATAGGGCATTTTGTAAATTATAGTAATGCTGCTAACAACAGACACAAAATGTTTTGTTTCATAATTGGTCATGCTCAAATTTATGGTCTTAATATTTCTTTCTATCTGCAGCAACGCGCGAGCATTAATCCCACCTTGTTGTTAAACAAAAAATGATATTTCAGTTGATGCAGGAAATATGGATATGGTCGACAAAACTCTAAATCCTAATCAATACGAGTATACATGTTGGAAAAAGTTAGTAAAATATATAGTTTTTTTACTAACTTTGGACACAAATTGAATACTAATGAAAATAATAATGAACCCTATTTAGAGGGCAACTAGTCGCACGGCTTGAGAGCATCTCCAAAATGGAGAAAATAGAGAATATGAGGATTTTGAGCTATAATTTTGTTTCAACAGATTTCCCAAAACTATCCTCAAAATGGAGAGAGTAGCAGAGAGAGAGAGAGAGAGAGAGTTTTTCTCCAAATATGAAGATAACCCCAAAAATGATTATCAGGAGAGAGAAACTATTTTTTATTATATCTCATGTAACACCCCGAATTTTAGAGCTTGGTATTTGAAATTATCATGTTTTGGGATTTAAACGTATCGGGGGTCTTGATCAGTTTTGGTCCTCGCAAGTTAAAATCAGAACTGGTAAATTTGGGTCAGTCGGGGCCTTCTCGGCGATAGTGCCCGCGATAGTGACGTGGTCACAATCGCGAGGGCACAATCGCCCAACTTGTACCGCGGGGTGGGGAGTCCTCGCGACTATGCCAGCGATAGTGACATAGGTCACAATCGCCGGGGCACAATCGCCCCATCTGTACCGCGGGGTGGAGGGCCCTCGCGACAGTGCCAGCGATAGTGACGGATGTCACAATCGCCGTGGCACAATCGCCGTCGGGCAGCAGGGGTATAAATACCTCATTTACGGGATTTCTTCATTTAGGGTTGATTTTGGGAGCTGATAAAGGGTTTCTCTCCAGCGATTTTGGTAAGGTTTCTACCCCAACTTCAACCATATCAATTAATGATCTTATGGTGGTTTTAATGGTGGAATAAATGTTTCCTTAGGTGTGATTTTGGAAGGATTTTAACTTGCAACCACTTCTCAAGTCTCCAACTTTCCACCTACCACTTTAGGGTTTGATTTCTTGTGAGAGATCACCGAGGTGAGTGTTTCTTGACTCTTCCATTCTCATACATGTCTGATAATGTGTTGGTAATTACGTGTATTCTAGTTATTGCTTACTTGTTCATGTGGAGTTAACCTCAAACCCTATTTTGGGGGTAAAATGCAAAGGGAGAGTATTAAATAGGCCATTTGGCCAAGCTATGTAGTAATGGCCAAGTAAGAGTATCGAGTTGTATGTTGGTCATTAAATGGGAATTGATATTGATTTTAAGTCTCGACTTGAGTTGCCATTTATGAATAGACTAAAGACTCGGTTTGAGTTGAGGTCAAGTATAGACTATAGACTCGGTTTGAGTTGAGGTCAAGTATAGACTATAGACTCGGTTTGAGTTGAGGTCAAGTGTAGACTAAAGACTCGGTTTGAGTTGAGGTCAAGTATAGACTAAAGACTCGGTTTGAGTTGAGGTCAAGTATAGACTAAAGACTCGGTTTGAGTTGAGGTCATGGATAGACTAAAGACTCGGTTTGAGTTGAGGTCAAGTATAGACTAAAGACTCGGTTTGAGTTGAGGTCATGGATAGACTAAAGACTCGGTTTGGGTTGAGGTCATAAGTAGGCTGAAGATCCGGTTTGGATTGAGTGCCAAATAGCTAAAGATCTTGTTTGGATTGATGCTAGTCAAGATCCAATGACTTGGGAAAACATTATAAATTGCGTTGATGATATTGATTGTGGCATATTGATTAATGTCAGGTGAAGCACATTGGTAGAGCGCCGTGAAAATTATAATGATCTTGTATTGTGATCTCTTTTCATGATTTAATTTCCTTTATGTGTTCTCACTAGGC
This sequence comes from Arctium lappa, assembly GCA_023525745.1. Taxonomy (NCBI): domain Eukaryota; kingdom Viridiplantae; phylum Streptophyta; class Magnoliopsida; order Asterales; family Asteraceae; genus Arctium; species Arctium lappa. The sequence continues at coordinate 148,536,096 of CM042048.1, forward strand.
CTTAGCCTAACACTCGTTTCTCTGGTTGCCATGTATGACAGGAAACTCTAGTGGCGGGCATCTACGGGAATGAGTGGTCGATCGAGCGATCGAGAGCGGTCATTTTGAAAGATCTAGAGACCGACATTTTTGGTGTATAGTCACTAATTGTGGAGGATAGCGACACCCGATTGTAATCTGATAGGGAAATCTAGATTATTTAGGTTGTCGTAACTTTATGCCTCGCTTAGTGAACTTGTATTTCTGATGTTTTATTCCCCTCTTTGGGTTGATACTTTGGGATGCCTTGACGGATCTTGTACTACAGGTTTCACCAATTTACAGTCGTCATATATATTGCCAAAATTTTAAGTTTTAAATCGCACCAATTTTTAGGGTGTTACATCTCACCAATGAGAAACTTTAAAATAAAATGTTTAGGTGAGAGAAATAATATTTTATTAAGTATATAGAATAATTTAATATTATAATTAACGAGATGTGGATATCACAAAAATTAATGAGAATGTGGATATCAAATTAACGAGAAAAATATGAATGTGGTTTGTTCGGATTTTGATGAAAAAAATATATGAATGCGGATATCAAATTAACGAGAAAAATATGATTATTTCCTTGGTGTAATTTGGTTTGTTCGGATTTTGATCATATTTCGTATTTTTCCGATTTAAAAAATAAGGGTGTGAAAATTTTTAATTTAAAAAAATTAAGTTGTAACCGCCTCTTTAATCACACTCATATGATCAATTCATCAAACGGCTAATGGAAGTGCTTTTCGATTTTCATTTATATATAGTGTTTTCCTTTGAACCTCGTTCATTAGTTGCACATCATCATATATAAGGAGATACATTTCTCTTTTTCAATTTATTTAGTTCGTAAACCCTTTCAAATATTTTGTATTTCATCTGTTGAAAATTGAAATATATCGTATTCTACTATATCAATCTTTTCAAGTATAGTATAAGTGCCTTCATTGGACCATGGGATCAGGTGATGCAAAAATTCGGCTAATTTTACAAGGTGCCAAACGTTGTACGGACAAGTTGAAATTTGTTGCCTTGTTTGAAAATTACACGTACACAACACGTCCTCTTGTCAAAATCAATTACTTTTTTAATACAAATGACAAAACCCAACATATTTTAATTACATTATAATATCATAGCCAAAATTCCCTAACTAGTTGGATATCATATGATTCATCGAATTCCAATGACTTGAAGCTTGTGTCCTTTTTAGTCGACATGAAAATCTTATCAAAGTTTGGCTGACATGGATCTCATATGATTCATCGAATACTAATGATTGGAAACTACATGGATATCTTAAGAAAGTTTGGCTGAAACTTCTTCGAAAATGAGCCATGTTTTGGCTTTATCCAAAAACATTCTTGTTAAACATACGGAGATAAAAACTTTGGAATAAAATTATCATTTGAACATATGGTTGGTTTTAGTATTTATACCCCAGTAACGCACTATATATATATATATATATATATATATATATATATATATATATATATATATATATATCACTATATCAGTGTCCCCTTATTTGCTTTTGTTCTACACGACTCTTTAAATCTTGCTCATCCATTGTGAGATTATTTAAAATTCAATTTTTTCTGAACTCTCTCCCTCAAAGTCAAAAGATTGATAACACTTCAATGGTCTCTATTGACTTGGAGGGGCGGGTTTAGAAAATATTGGGTTTTATTTTTATCGTGTTGTTTTGATCATTGCATCTTGAGGGATGTTGCCGCAAACTCATTTCACTTACTATCTTGACTTGATCGGGGGTAAGTTTAATTTCCTGTTGGTACAAAACTATATGGGTCACAAAAATTCAAGAAGTTTTTTTTTTCTTTTTTTGCAAAGGTGAAATGAACGTCGAGGAGTTAAATTTTAGGAGTTGATTTTACGACGTTCGAAAACTAGTCGAAAAGAATATTAGAACATATTGTATTGTTTTTATAAGAGCCATTCTAGTTTTATTTATTTACTATTAATTGTGATAGCTTTTATGTGATTAATTATAATAATTTACAACTTTTTCAAATTTATTTTGTTGAAAAAATATCTTATGTATTTGATTATTAATTAAAAAAAGAGTAAACTCTAATTTTGGTCTCTGGGGTTTGTTGATTTCTTTGAAAGCGGGATTTGTGGTTTCATAATTCAAGTTTTGGTTCTCATAGTTTGAATTTTGCTCTGAAAGGAGGACCTGTCCACTAACTTAGTTAAAAACCTCCGTTAAAGCAAGGGGTATTTCCGTCCAATCATGTTTTTCCCTCCTTTTATAATTCTCTCTTATTTTTTTCTTTATATTTGTAAAATATATCAAACTATATGGACCAAATACATAATTACTTCTACACTTCCCCAATTCACAGGGACGATATACACACAGGGGCCATCGGCGTCCCCTCCGGTGAACCCCAACAATTGTCTTTGCCAATCAATTTCCTGGTTACTAGTCGTCGTCGCCACATCCACATTATCCTCACCATCACCAAACGACGAAGTAAATATCTTCCCAGACCTCTTCCTCCTATCAGAAAACGCTCTGACTCTCTCATGTCTCTCCTTTTTGCTTCTACCAAGCAGGTTCCGTAACTGATAGCTCAAATCAAACCTCACATCTTCAGCCTCTCAAACTCCTCGATGACGGAATTTTCCGCCTCGTCATCGATCGCCATCACTTCAAAGTCCGTCGGGAATCTAGAAGCATGATTGTTTCTGTTAATCCATTCCCAAGACAATGAACCTTCAAACTTCTCCTTCATGTTCTGCTCGAGATACTCATTGTGATGCTCCGCTTTCTTGTATTCAATAAATCTAACTATGTAATTCCTCTGAACAACCACCGGTTCTTGCTCTTATGGTAGCAGTGATGCTGGTGCTGAATTAGAGGTTAGGGTTTGGTTCTGATGAAATTTGTTGAAGGTAAAAAGGGAGACTGAGATGAGGAGGACGATGAGAGAAATACTGAAAATTGAGATTTTGAATCTGTGTGCAATCGTCTTCATCATTGTGTTGCCGGAGTTTGATTGAATTTGATTGGAATGATCATGCATCGGAGTCCAAATGAATCTCCGATTCGATAAACACTTGATGGAAAAACGAACCTTTAAATTGTTTGTCTTCATGGAAGGGGGAAACTAGGGATGGTGGATGGTGGTGGTGTTGGGGTTCACCTGTAACACCCTGAATTCTGGAAATAGCAACTAATTTAAAATTTTCTAAATACATCGATAATTGATTCATCTACAATCACAATTTAAGATTGAACCTCAATACACACATCCCATTCCATACATACAGACTATAATAAGGACGGGTGCTATTAAAACCCAATAACAGTCACTATCTCCAAACTGCGGAAGACTTCACCACTACTTACACTTGTGTAAGGCTAAGACTCAACTCTTCATAGTACTGCTAGAACCAAAACCCTCAACTGGAACCTGATGCACATGCCGACAAATAAAAAAAAGGTTAGGCTTAACGCCTAGTGAGTTCAAGAGTTTTCAACATATACGAATACTTAATGTTAACAGTAAAGATTATCATTTAAACCATAATTTTCCAAAATGATTAGCTTTAACATGAGACGACTCATTTTCCAAATATGCACATTTTTAAAGACGAATACCCCAACATAAAATATTATTTCTTAGAGTAAATTCAACCCAAACTCACTCAAAGCATTAAATAGAAATTGAACTCCCAATTTATAAAACGTAGATAAAACTTATTTCTCGAAACACCCAAACGCGGGTGGAACATATTACCCAACTCATAAAAATCATGGATAAAACCCATACATATAAAGTGTCACCGAAAACATGGATACCAAAATACAATACCCAAAATAACACCTTTCGGTGACGGGGAAGACCCGATTCCATCAAATGTAGCGACACATAAAGATAAGCCACGTATCTATGTTATAAGCATAACCTCAAGGATGGGCAACCATTGACATCAACCATATTCATGGATCTTTAGTCAAGGTAGACATCAACCCTATTCATGGATCTTTAGTCATCATAGGCATCAACCCTATTCATGGATCTTTAGCCGTTGGAACATCAACCCTATTCATGGATCTTTAGTTCCAAAGAATCACCAAGTTCAACCCTATTCATGGATCTTTAGTTCCAAAGAATCACCAAGTTCAACCCTATTCATGGATCTTTACCTTGGGACCTCACCATCCTTGACACGCTTATTCATTTGGAAACTTACATCGTATCACCAATGCCTATTTCCAAACTACAACTCGGGGACCTCATCCCGCATTTACGTGATAAACCGACCTCTATGCCTATGGATCCAATGCATTACGGTCAAAACGTTACATGACTCAAAAGAATGACAACGCACTAAAAACATGTAATTCCCAAATAAGGTGCAACTAGGTACACCATACGACCAAGGCTCCTTAACGAGCTACCAAGATTGAACAAATGTTCCAAAGACTCATCTGAGGGTAATCCAAGCCCCAAAAGGCATAATGAACGATTGACTAAAATACGCGAGTCAGTAAGGTTACCCGAACCAAAATACATCTTTTCCCAAAATCTTTGACTCTCATATTACTATTGGCCTTCGGCCCAAAACCAAAAAGGTTTACAATTTCCAAATGTTCCCAAGATCGGGAATGACCAACACCAAGGACTCACACATTCGTATTTTCAAACATCCCATTTCATGAATCATGCGTAAAACCCAACAAACACTAAAAGTGCATTTTTGACCAATATTTGTTTATGCAATAAATCATTAAGACACCTTCATTTATGACACATTTATCAAAATGCCCAAAAGTCCCAAAGATGTGGGTTATATAAGTTTATAAAGTTAATCATTTTCAAATAACCAAAATTTATCAGCAGTTAACAATTTAATGTAAAACATAAACACTTTAAAGTAGCATTTTGGCATGTACACCGTTTTCACAAATCAACTTGAACTCACCTTGCTAGATTTAGGTTAAATCTAGATTTTACCCCAACTTAAGCTTCCTTGAAGAAATCTGAATCCATAAGCAAAACCTTCCAAAAACCTATCATCACAAGTTTCCAATCATGAATATACTTATTCAACCATCTAGAATAGTCCTCCAAATATATTACATCAAAATCTCCATTTTGGGCAAAACCCTAATTTGACCTAATTTCTCCAAAATCATCAAACCCACAATTTGAGGAATACAAACACTAGAGAGTCACCAAAGAAACATATCTAACTATTAGAAAAAATCTAGAAGAGAGGAGAATAACTTACCACTTGGATTTTGAGAAAAACCCCAAAACCTAGAAATCTCAAGAGGTAAGGAAGAACACTTGATTTGGCCCTTGATGTTGAAGTCACAACTTTGGTGATGAAGAAACATTTTGGAATCCAAGGAAATGACCACAAGGTAAGTTAGGGTTTGTAATGTGGAGTGGGGAAACGTTTTTGGGAGAGAAAGGTGAAAAGGAAGAAGTGAGAAAATGAGAATTGATTGAGAATTCGGGCATTTAAGAGCCCTGAGGCCGCGGGCGACCATGCCACGCGATAGTGACATTGTCATTATCGCGAGGGCACTCTCGCGATGATTGTACCGTGGGTGGTACTCTTCCGGCGATTGTGTCACGCGATAGTGACACATGTCACTATCGCGAGTCACTCTTGCGCCACACGCACCGAGCCCGAAAAAAGGTCAAAACTCGAGATTCTCGCATGGGTCGATTTAAGGTTCGAAAGTACAACTTATTTCACCCAAAAAGATAAACGGAAGATGAAGAGATGACTAAAGATGAACTGAAACTTACTAAGCGAAAAATTCGGGTGTTACAATCCTCCCAACCTTAAAACGATTTCGTCCTCGAAATCCATTTCTCACCCAAGATATTCCCTTACCACCCTCAGCACTTATTGGAGCGATTATTAACCATGCGATCTCGGTTGCCTCCCAACCTTAGGCTACACGTATTACCTCAAGGATAGTTTGTGATCCCAACTCCTCACCGACCAGAACACCTCATATCCACATGATTCTGAATTCCCAAACCAACGATCGTCATCAATCCCAAAAATTTATCAAAATTCTTAATGATCCATTCCTGATATGATAAGGTCGTTCTTCTAAGGCGTACCAATACGTTTTTCGGGTAGTTGGTTAATGTAGATCCAGCTATCACACAATTCCGATCTATTCTAAAACCTCAAACATTCCCTCAAAAGATCTTTACCACACCAGGAAAACATATACATATCAATACCTAGTTACCAACATTTAATCTCCCTTTAAGTTTTTTTTTTTACCACCGAAAGGTTAACATTTCTCAAGATTCATTGACTTCACGAAACAAGTCGACGCCTAATACTAAAATGGTAACATCGAAAACGTGGGCATCCGCCCAATACTTCATTCCAGAAGTATTGTCGCATTAAGGTTGACACTTAACAGAGTACTAAGATTCTCAATCCTACATTTCTAACCAACGGACCACAATATTTCCCTTGCTCATACAAGCCCATCAAGACGATACATTAACAACGTATAACATGATGTCTAACGGTCCATCGACTCGACCAATCCAATCCAACCATACCTAGAATCATACAAGACCTTATCCCACAGGTTTGCCAAATCACAAAGATCACCCCTTAGATAACTGGGAAGGCATGAATCCATCACCTCCACTATTCATGCGTGACCCGATTAAAAAAAACTGAAATCCAAATTCAAGGTTAACCACAAGACGGATCATCCGACGCTTCAAATCCCAAGGACTCCTCTAGTCCCTTAATTGCAACTCATTTCACGATAGGGGTTTTAAATCTGTATCCCTAATGAGTTCAAGGTTTTCAATTAACATGCCCATTTGAAATTTTATAAAATTCTCAAATGTAAAATCTTTACAATAACTAATTGTACACGTAAAATCTACTATCGTTTACTTGGTAGGCGTGCAAAATGTCACCAATGCCACACATATAAAACTCTTTCAATATTCGTTTGGTCAATATTCGCGTTAATAAAAATAGTAACTAAAGATGTGCAACAAAATTTTCAAACGGACTACCATGGTCCTAGCATGCGTCAATTTATATTTTGCATATGAAAATAATTTTTCACACTATAACATGTGCAACAAAAGTTTGTACAACTCCCAAAAGAGGATTTCACAACTTCAACATTAAAATCTTTTCCTTTAGAAACACAAAACGTCGGAAGGTAAAATTCCCAACAAGGCCTATATACGTCCGTTTATTTCCCAAAATTTAGCAACACAATAGGAACGTAAATAAATTTTTAAATCAAGTTCAAATTTTGGGCCGCACAGATAAAATGCACTTACTTAAAGTGGTAACTACAACGACATGCAAACCGATACTCATTTAATGCATTGCGAAAAATTTCTAACAGTAAAATCAATAACTGAAATATGTTTAGAACAAAAGTTCTATATGAAATAACATAAATCTTTTATATGTTTACTCACGCCAACAATATAGTTTAATCCCAAAAACAATTAGTATACAACAATGGACACTTGAATAAAGCCCAAAGATAAATTACGTGAAAATGAAACTTCCACAAAACAACACGTTGGGGTGACATCTATTAACCAAACTTATAAATTAACGTACACAATAATGCAAGTCTACAGGTTCCAAAATTTCTTTTTATTACGCGACTCAAACTGTCATAAAATAAAACGCCGTAAGACCCGACTGAATTTTCATAAGACTCACTAACGTTAAAATCAAACGACGTCAGAATTTTCATTTCCCGATGTAACACCCTAAAAATAGGGATAACAAAAATCCGAAAAACGGACATGCGGTATTTAAAATTGCCAAAGCAAGAGCCTCCCAACAATGGGAAAATACACAAACCTGTTTAAATACAATCGTAAATAAACGGACAATAAATAACCACCAACTAATCTAATTTCCATAACTAGAAAAGAGATTACAAATAAGGGTGTCATTTATAAACCCAAAGGTTCTCCTACCAAAAGTAAGTCCAAATGCAATATCCCTCAATCTCTCACCCAAGCATCTATGCTAGCTTAGAACCAGCGCCGCTATAACCTGAGATACATATCAAACCAAACAAGTGTTAGGCCAAACGGGCCTAGTGAGTTGTACAAAAGCATGGCATGGCATTCGATAAACATGAAATAGCATAATTAACGACTCGGTCCACATGGTCATACTGGAATCAATGGGGGAGATCCATCACACCAATGAGTTTTACCTCAAGTCAATGCACCTTGGGTGTTGTTCTTCCGACAACACCTAAAGGCCCGGCACACCGTCCCGATGGCGGGGGCATTAGGCACATACTGTCCCGGTGGCACCTAAGGCTACATCCTCCTGACACATACTCACGGTTCCTCCAACATACATATATACATATATATTTTTCATTTCCATAAATATCTAGCATCAACAAGATATATACACATATTAACTATCCTTATACATATCTCGCATCTACAAGAAACATATATAAGGATTTGCATGACTTCAACCCCATGTTAGGCCCAAAACACCCAAGCATGTAGGTTTAATCAACAATCTTCACATAATCTATGATATTAACCATCATAACCAATAATAATGATGTTAACAATACAATGATTCCACGTATATACCTCAACAGTCAAAACCCCCAAATACTCATGAAATTAGCATTTAGGTCAAACTTATCAGGTGATCAGATTTGTGCATACATAACAAGTAGTACAAGTAAACACTTAAGATATGTATCCCATTTAAAGATTTTGGTAAAGAAAACTCACCTTGCTAGTTTTAGACTAAATCTAGATTTTACCCACTTAGAACTTGAGGAACTTGATTCTTCAACCAAATCTTCCAAAACCTAGATTCACAAGGTTCCAACCATAAATATACATATTCTCCTATAAACAATCATTTCTCAAACCATATACATGGATACCTCAACTACTACCGAAACCCTAACTTCCATAACCAAAGAGAATAGAAGATTACCTTAACCCAATCTTGAATTCACCAACCAAACCACTTCTAGTTCACCAAAATGATCACAAACCTTCAATCTATGAAAGGGAGAATAAGGGGTGGATGAAACCTTAGAATATTTTGGGGAAGAAGGCGAATAGGGAGAGATGAGAAGCTTACCACCACAAAATGCTCTAGTATACTTCAATAGACTTCCAATCTCTTGCTAGATCCTTGAAAAGCTCTCAAAAACGAAACCGTAGCACTTTGAATCACCCAAATCGGAGCTAGGATGAAGGAGATATGAAGAAATGAAGTTTGGGGCTGAAAATAGGGTTTTAAGTTCGACCAGGGGGGTTTCGCGACTTATGCCGCGGGTGCAAGTCGCGACTAAGTCGCGAAATGCACTGTTTCCTCCGGTTTTCTTCTCATTCACTGTTTTCGCCATAACTTCTTCGTTATAGCTCCGTTTTTGTTCCGGAAAGAACCGTTGGACTCATAATTGAATCATTCATCCATTTAGACTATAAAATCCAGGATTCAAGTCCAAATTTAAAAATCTTATTTTTCCTTGATATATCGGTTTCTGTATCAACCTGAAACGATATCTTTCGAAAGTCGGGGTGTTACAGCCGACATAATAGCATAAGGCGACAAATAATCTAAAAGTGTTAAAATCTTAAGACCACCACGTAAGATAAAACGACCCTTTTTCAACAACACTAACATGAGACACGACGCCCAATAAGCTCGTAAATTTACACGCAATAAAATTAAAACTCACGCATCTCAAAGTACACTCACGCGCCCAAAACGTCGCAAAACAATAGTCCATAAAATTCAACATGACTCGTACAGACAAAAATTTCCAAGAAAATTTACGACTCAAAAACATGGGAACAACTCTTCCTTTAAAACCTAAACATACGTGGAGCGGAGGAGATCCAATATCAAGGTCAAAAATTCCACAGTTACTTGCTCAATACCCCAACTAACATTAAAACACGGATATTATAATATCCAAAAATAGCATAAGACACAAAACGTGGACGAAGAGATTTTTATAACAATTTGCAATCGCGTGCAACAAAACAATCTTATGCATGCTTAAACTCGGGGTTTAAAATTTTATGAGTACTAAATGATTTATCGAGACTTTATAATATAGCTCACTTTATGTTTTGAGAACATGAGAAACAATTTATACAAACTTATTTTGAGAAATAAATTTAGTGCATGAATTTGGTCGGCACTCAACATCTTAGGACTACACTCCTCCATTTTCCCGACATACTATTGTCATCCGGATGCATCCAACTTCTTAGAGCAACAATCCCACTAATTTGGTTAACTTACAATTTCTCCTTGAAATAGCATCGGTCTAACAAACTTATAGTTCTAATCCAACCAATAATTCTGACTCAAGAGGATCAACTTAATGCATTCATCACACTTAAATATCACTTCAAAGTGACATTGCTATAAACATTAACCCTTCCTTAGATTACTCGCTTAGAAACTTTCTCACTCCAACGATTACTCGCTTAGATTTCGTTGAAGGAAGTGCAGTTCTTAGGGCACGTAGTTTCGAAAGACGGATTGAAGGTGGATCCGACCAAGATTGAAGCTATGATGAATTGGGAACCTCCCAAAAGTCCATTAGAGATCCGAAGCTTTATAGGCTTGGCAGGGTATTATCGAAGGTTCATACAAGACTTCTCCAAGATTGCTTCTTCGTTGACAATGTTGACCAAGAGGAATGTAAAGTTTGTGTGGACCGAAGAGCAAGAGAAAGCATTTAGGACTTTGCAAAGGAAATTATGCGAGGCTCCGATCTTATCCTTGTCGAAGGGATCAGAGGATTTTGTGGTCTTTAGCGATGCGTCCAAAATGGGACTTGGATGTGTACTAATGCAAAGAGGAAAAGTGATCGCATATGCATCTAGGCAATTGAAGGTGCATGAGAAGAACTACCCCACTCATGACTTGGAGTTGGCGGTGGTAGTGTTCACATTAAAGTTATGGCGGCATTACCTTTACGGCACAAAGTGTACCTTGTACATGGATCACAAAAGTTTGAAGTATGCTTTTGATCAGAAAGAACTCAACATGAGGCAACGAAGGTGGTTGGAACTACTTAAGGATTACGACTGTGAATTACTCTACCACCCGGGTAAAGCAAACGTCGTGGCCGACGCCTTGAGTCGGAAAGAGTATAGCGGGAGACTTCAAGCCAAGCTTACAAGAATCGAGTTAGTATCGAGCCTCATGGAAAGGATTAAAGGGGCGCAAATCGAAGCATTAAGGGAAGAGAACCTCAAAGAGGAAGTGATGACCAAGCAACGGTTATTGTTGACCGAAGATAGTCGGGGGAAAAATGCCTCAATGGGCGAGTTTGGGTACCAAAGTTTGGTGGTTGCCGAGAGCTACTTTTGGAGGACACGCATAAATCCAAGTATTCTATCCACCCTGGAAGCACCAAGATGTACCGGGATTTGAAACTACATTTTTGGTGGCCATTTATGAAATTGGACGTGGCTCATTACGTAGAGCGATGCGTAACTTGTTCGCAAGTGAAGGTCGAGCATCAACGACCCTATGGGAGCCTTCAGTCACTAGAAATCCCCGAGTGGAAATGGGACAAGATCACCATGGACTTCGTGACCAAGTTACCGAAGACCTTGAGAGGGAACGATACTATTTAGGTTATTGTCGATCGGTTGACGAAGAGTGCCCACTTTCTAGCAATGCGGGAAACTTTGCCAATAGATAAGTTGGCAAATCTTTACATAGACGAAGTGGTCTCTAGACATGGTATACCCTTGTCGATAGTTTCCGATCGTGATAGTCGATTTACGTCGATGTTTTGGGGAGCTTTACACCAAGAGTTGGGCACGCGAGTAAATTTGAGCACGACATATCACCCACAAACGGACGGACAAAGTGAAAGGAAGATTCAAATGCTTGAAGACATGCTTAGATCATGCGTGATCGACTTTGGAGGTAGTTGGGATACCCATCTACCTTTGGTGGAATTTGCGTACAACAATAGTTACCATTCTAGTCTCGGGATGGCGCCATTTGAAGCTTTGTACGGGCGGAAGTGTAGGACCCCCGTGTGTTGGCTAGAGGCGGGGGATAAGCAGTTTGTCGGCCCGAAAATTGTACAAGAGATGGCCGACAAGGTCAAGTCAATTCTAGAACGGTTGAAAGCGGCTCAAGATCGTCAGAAAAGTTACGCCGACAAAAAGAGAAGACCGGTGGAGTTCCAAGTGGGGGATCGGGTAATGTTAAAGGTGTCTCCTTGGAAAGGCTTGATCCGGTTTGGGAAGCGTGGGAAGCTAAGTCCCCGTTTCCTTGGGTCGTTCACTATTCTCGAGCGCATCGGACTCCAAGCTTACAAATTGGATTTACCGCCAGAGATGGATGGATTCACCCCACATTCCACGTGTGTTATTTACGGAAGTGCTTAGCGAAAGAAGAAAGCGTCATACCTTTGTCCGAAATTCGAGTGGAGGATAACCGTTGCATCGAAGAGCCCGAGTCCATTTTGGAAAGGGTGATCAAGAAGCTCCGACATAAAGAGGTAGCGATGGTAAAGGTCCAATGGAAACACCACCGTGGCACCAATGTGACTTGGGAGGCGGAGGAAGACATGAGGCGTAGGTACCCTCATTTGTTTAGTTAGTAGAATTTCGGGGACGAAATCATTCCCAAGTTAGGGAGGATTGTAACACCCCGAATTCTGAGAACCTATGTATTATTCTTCTCATTTTGGAACTTTCTAATGTTATGGATTTATTAGTATATTATCGAGCTTTCGGATTTAAGCATCGTGGGAATTAAAGTATCGGATTTTGGGAATTTTAGGTTGCTCGCGACAGTACCCGCGAGAGTGACAGGGTGTCACTCTCGCGAAGCCACAATCGCCGGAGGGTGAATTGAGTCTCGGTACGTTTTTCGCGATAGTGACATTGTCACTATCGCATGTCACACTCGCCCCAAATATACCGCGGGTCAGGAAATTCTCGCGATTATGCCCGCGAGAGTGACAAATGTCACTCTCGCCGACAGCCATCAAGCTTAAGTCGCGATTTTTAGGTCATTATCTGATTTGGGAAGACTGCTCCAGCCGAGTTCTTTGAAGATTTTGGGTAGGTTCATCATATTAACTTCCCTCATCATTAATGCCTTCATCTACTTCCTCATTTGACCATTTATGAATCATTTTAGGTGTTATGAAGCATTAGAGCTCAAGTAATCATCTCCTAGGGTTTGGGTTTTTGGTAAAACCTAAGAAGGTGAGTTCATACACTTTTACTAAACCTTATACATGTCAAATATGGGTTTTAAATGCCTAAGCATCTCCTTTTTCATATACTTGATTTGTGGGTTTTGTACCAAATCTAACTTTTGGAGATTTTAGGGTTTATGATAATTTTATGAAATATGATATTATGAGCTTGTTGATGTTACTATTAACTTACCTTTACTTGGGAAAATGTATTTCAAAAGATGGCTCTATGAATGTATCACTTATGGGTTTTAGAAATGATAATCTTGTGGTTAACTGCTGATAAGTTCGTATTTGGGCATTTATCATGTTTTAAAGAGTATGACTTATAATGGTTAACTGCTGATTATTAGGTTGTTAGTGTATTCTTCATTTGATTAATTGTAATGTTTATAACATTGTTTCCCAGTTCTATCGGGATGATACTTTGGGATTGTTTCAACAGGTTTTATATACCCAGGTTTACCAATTTATAGCCGTCTTATTGCAGAAATTTCGAATTTTTATTTCGCTAATTTTTAGGGTGTTACAAGTTGGTATCAGAGCCGGGAACCGAACTGGTGTGCCAGCGAGGACGTTGGGCTCCCAAGGGGGTGGATTGTAAGATCCCACGTCGGTTGGGGAGGGAAACTAAGGTTGCCTTATGAGGGACTAGATACCTCCTCTACAAGACGCGTTTTAAAACCGTGAGTCCAGGTGTGTGGACAAAGCGGACAATATCTGGTACGGTTGGTTTGGGATGTTACATCAAGACACCTTCATTTATGACACATTTATCAAAATGCCCAAAAGTCCCAAAGATGTGGGTTATATAAGTTTATAAAGTTAATCATCTTCAAATAACCAAAACTTATCAACAGTTAACAATTTAATGTAAAACATAAACACTTTAAAGTAGCATTTTGGCATGCACACCGTTTTCACAAATCAACTTGAACCCACCTTGCTAGATTTAGGCTAAATCTATATTTTACCCCAACTTGAGCTTCCTTGAAGAAATTCGAATCCATAAGCAAAACCTTCCAAAAACCTATCATCACAAGTTTCCAATCATGAATATACTTATTCAACCATCTAGAATAGTCCCCTAAACATATTACATCAAAATCTCCATTTTGGGCAATGTTGAAGAGAAATCCCAACATTTGCTGGGAATGCCGCAAGCATCCAGCGCCCTCACCTTCGACTCGGGAGTACGTAACTGGCCGGGACTAACAGCCCGACCCGCTGGCTCCACGAAAGTGGTGCAGCCCCTCATGTCCGCCTGTCGCTTAGTACGGGGCTTTGCGCTACCATGGTTTAAGGAAATAAAGTTGCGCCTTCACCACCAGCAATTGCTTTTGGTGTAGTGGTAAGCGCTTGATCCTAACAAGTTAAGCGTGCTCGGGCGAGAGCAATCCTAGGATGGGTGACCTCCTGGGAAGCTCAAGCCTTGGGACCTAACAATTGGTATCAGAGCGAGGTCGCGGGTTCGAGTCTCCCAGTGTGCAAATGCTGGGAGGGGGGATTGTTGAGGAGAAATCCCAACATTTGCTGGGAATGCCGCAAGCATCCAGCGCCCTCACCTTCGACTCGGGAGTACGTAACTGGCCGGGACTAACAGCCCGACCCGCTGGCTCCACGAAAGTGGTGCAGCCCCTCTTGTCCACCTGTCGCTTAGTACGGGGCTTTGCGCTACCATGGTTTAAGGAAATAAAGTTGCGCCTTCACCACCAGCAATTGCTTTTGGTGTAGTGGTAAGCGCTTGATCCTAACAAGTTAAACGTGCTCGGGCGAGAGCAATCCTAGGATATCTAACTACTAGAAAAGATCTAGAAGAGAGGAGAATAACTTACCACTTGGATTTTGAGAAAACCCCCAAAACCTAGAAATCTCAAGAGGTAAATAAGAACACTTGATTTAGCCCTTGAGGTTGAAGTCACAACTTTGGTGATGAAGAAACACTTTGGAATCCAAGGAAATGACCACAAGGTAAGTTAGGGTTTGTAATGGGGAGTGGGGAAATGTTTTTGGGAGAGAAAGGTGAAGAGGAAGAAGTGAGAAAATGAGAATTGATTGAGAATTCGGGCATTTAAGAGCCCTGAGGCCGCAGGCGACCTTGCCACGCGATATTGACATTGTCACTATCGCGAGGGCACTCTCGCGGACATTGTACCGCGGGTGGTACTCTCCCGGCGATTGTGCCACGCGATAGCGACACATGTCACTATCGTGAGTCACTCTCGCGCCACGCGCATTGAGCCCGGAAAAAGGTCAAAACTCGAGATTCTCGCATGGGTCGATTTAAGGTTCGAAAGTACAACTTATTTCACCCAAAAAGATAAACGGAAGATGAAGAGGTGACTAAAGATGAACGGAAACTTACTAACCGAAAAATTCGGGTGTTACAATCGGAGGGGACGCCGGTGGCCCTTGTGTGTATATCGTCCCTGTGAATTGGGGAAGTGTGGAGGTAATTATCTATTTGGTCCATATAGTTTGATATATTTTACAAATATAAAGAAAAAATAAAAGAGAATTACAAAAGGAGGGATAAAACATGGTTGAACGAAAATATTCGTGGCTCTAACGGAGAGTTTTAACGAAGTTAGTGGCCAGTTCCAACTTTCAGAGTAAAATTCAAACTATGAGGACCAAAACTTGAATTAAGACAACAAACCTCAGGGACCAAAATTGGAGTTTACTCTTAAAAAATATCTTATATGTAATACCCTAAAATTTGGAAGAAATTTAAACTTAAATATGACGTAAGATTTTCGTCCCACAATAATATTCACCCAAAAAGGGAAAGTATATAAGTGTTTACAACTCTAACGATGGAATGATAATTAACAACCTGGTAATCTAAACTATCACAAATTCAGATTACACATGGTTGTCATCATAAAATTTTTCAAAAGCTTCTATAATGGTATATACGTCGAATCTCCCAAAAATGGTCTATTCCCAAAAGGTTCGCTTTCTAGAGGACACAACTCTCCTCTCAAGACTTTGTCGCCCCGCCGCTATGAAAACCTGATATACACATCATTTTAAGAAAATGTGTTAGGCTTGGAGCCTAATGAGAACAACTGGTAAGTATGAGATTATAAAAGACAATGCAAAATCAACACTTTAAATGACCAACACCAATAAGAATATTTATTTGAACTTTAAATACTTAATTTCCCTTATGTAAGGCGGGGGAGACCTGTTCCATCATAAGTTGTGACGGAACACAAAAGTAAGCAACAACACATACGGTACACACATCAAGGATGGATATTTACTGGCATCAACTCTATCCAAGCTTTTAGCCCAAAGAATTTCAAGTTCAACCTTATCCAGGTCTTTACCATGAAATCTCACCATTCTTGCTATTTCATACTTTACAATAATCTTAACTTGCACTTAGCAATAAACCCAAGCATACAAGTTATATGAGGTTAACGTACCATCACCACATAGATTTGACCATTGTGCCTATGGATCCTTTACACATTAGTTTAACATAACCACTTGATTCACATGCCATATTATCACCTATCGTACAAGGAATACTTTTAAACAAATAAAGTCATAAATACTTGGGTTCATTCTTTTATCATCATAAATTCATTTTTATCACAACACCCAATTGGGTTCCAAAACTCTTCAAAGTCTAGAAGAAATCATCATTTGTATTGTTAAACCATTTTGCATCATCTTTGTATCATAATCCAAATTACTCACAAAACCCTAATTTCGACTCCAATATACCAAAATCATCCAAAGTAAATATAATACATATAAAACATTTAGGTGGCATAAATATTAAATTTTGATGTGTGTATAGTTTAGAAAATTTATGGATGAACTCACAATAATGGGTTTTGAAGAAAACCCAAAACCCTAGTTTTCCTTTATTGGAGAAGATGACAATGGAGATGGTGGTCAAATGGTTCCCTAGCTTCCCAAACATGCTAGTGACACCAAAATTTTGCAATAAATGTGTTAGATGCACCCTTGATAGCTCCTAGGATCGAAATTAATGAGGAGGGGAGGTTGAGAGAGAGTTCTTGAAAAGGTGGGTGAAGAATAAATAAGGATGAAGGAGGAAAAGGGTTTAAAAATGGCTAGGGCCCGTCGGTGATTGTCACATGCGACTATGCCCTTGGCATAGTCGCCAGGTATAGTTGCCCGCTCAAAGGAGCCCATGGTATGCTCCCCGCGACAGTGACCCGGGCACACTCGTCGGGCAGTGTCGCCCCGTTTGTACCGAGACCCAGCCAAGGACCGTGATTGTGACACTGTGACTATGCCCTTGGCATAGTCGTCGGGCACTCTCGCCCTGCGAGTACCGAAGGTTATTTTTCGGGCTTCTTTGCACGATTCGATCGTTGCTAAGGAATTAATGTGATAATTCACTTCCATTACGTAAAATATGGTTATTTAAAAGAAATGGCGTCACAGAACTTACCGAGATTTCCGGGCGTTACATTATATATATATATATATATATATATATATATATATATATATATATATATATATAAAGAGGGTTGGATTTCGGTGAGAAGTTGCGGTTAACATAAGAAACTTGAGAAGAAGTTATCAACCGTTGGATGAGAAATGTATGTACATTAGGATGAGATGCACTGTGATAAGATACACAAAGATATATCGGATTAATTCCCTTCTAAAGCGCAATTCATGGAAGAACATTTGATTAAAAGTGATCAACGGTTCAGATCCACTTCTCACCCTAACCTCAAGTTATCAACGCCTATATATATATATATAGGGGTCATTCAAGGGAGAACTGAGTTGTTTGTGATAACCGTGAGATCCATTCTCAACCACAAATCAAATGATAAATTAGGAAACTAATAATTTTGTTAATGTTGACTTAAAATTTTAATTAAATGGCATTTTATGTATTTTAGAAATATTCTCTCTCCTATCTCATCTCCTCTCTTCAGCAAACTTTATTTCGGAAAACACATGATACACACTGTGATACCCTTAATAAAACAAACGAAAAAACATAGTGTGATACACTTAGTAAAGCAACATTACATGATACATTGTGATACACTTCATAAAACAACAAAAATACATTGTGATACATTTCATAAAAAAAATGTCAGGATCGAATTCTCAACAAGAATTATGAATACTTAGAAACAATATTAAAGAAGCTGCGGAATAGCACTTTAATATTTAATAAACAGAAAAACAATGAAACAGTAAATCACAATCAACTTGTAAACTTTATTTAATGATTCAAGTTACAAGCTTTTCATTCACAACCTCAATCTTGAAGAACAGGCTCTTTCAAGACGAATTCTACTTCTCTAGAATTAGGAACGAAGCCTTGAGGTTGATTCTCTCTAAAACAAAAACTCAGAATTAAAGTTAATCTAACTATTCTAAGCAATTCTATATATATACTGAAAATAAAGATAATTACAAAACTTAAAAAGATTTTCAAGATAATCTTCATAATTATCTCCAAGCTTTCCATGTGTATCTTCAGACCCAATCTCTTCAATATTATCTTCACATTATCTTAGAAGCAGCATTAATCACTTTGATCACCTTGGAAGCATTAACTGAGTCTTGGCAACATTAACTACTAAGCAGCACTAACCACTAGCAGTACTAACTAGCTAAGCAGTACTAACTTTGTTCAAACAACACTAACTTTGACTAGCAGTATTAATTCTACTAGAAGTAGTAATACCTAGCAGTATTAATCTTTGAGATCCTCTGGCAGTACTAACTCTGAACTGGTAGCACTAATAACTTGATGTACTGGCAGTAGTAATTCTGTTGTAGCAGCATTAACCATACTTAAGTTTTTCTTCAGTTCCCAACAAAAAACGTGTTGTGATACACTTCGTAACACAACGAAAACACGTTGTGACACATCGCGTAAAACAACGAAAACACACTATGATATACTTGTAAAACAAGATGATGGTGATTGTGGTTTCACCCAAAGAAGCAAGAGTCTCGATGATTTTCCACACGAGGCCATGGAAATATCCATGAGGTTGAATATTTTTTCAAGGTTTAGAAAGAGAGAAAGAGATACACCTAAAATCATGAAATTAAAATAAATAAAATTATTTTTGAGTTGTCCAATCATAACAATTTACTAAATTAACTTTTGGTATTTAATTAATAATAAAATAAATAATCTCAAATGAGTGGCTTATATTGAATCTCACGGTTATCACAAACTACCGAGTTCTCATTTGATTATGCCCCTATATATATATATATATATATATATATATATATATATATAGAGAGAGAGAGAGAGAGAGAGAGTCGGGTTCAAACGAGAACAATACCTATTTAAAAGAACACGAGAACTAACAAAATCATTAGTGATTTTACATTAACACATGAAAAAAGGACTTTGACCGCGGTTTCAGGTCCACATGGCTTTTTTGCACGTTAATCTAAAATCACTAATAATTTTGTTAGTTCTCGTATTTTTTTAAATATTTATTATTCTCATTTGACCCCCTCCCTCTCTCTCTCTCTCTCTCTCTATATATATATATATATATATATATATATTATAAAAAAAGACAAAAATAATGGGTAAAAGGACGAAAGTGTCCTCATTTAACAAATTTTTTTTAACAATTATTAGAAGAAGATATCAAATCCAAACATTTTTACATACCATAATAACCAACCATGTTATATTTCAAAACTGCATAGAAAAAAAACTGTTATTTTCCTTGGACTCCAAATGTGTTAAAAATATATAACTGCAAAAAGCTGAACGTGGTAGCATCCAAAGCGTAGACAAACCACATTATACGGATCATGGCCGTTCATCTCGTACTTCACTCCAGACGACGCGAGCCATGCTTCAAACATCCACGTGGCAATCTCTCATTGTTTGATTTCCGCGCCAACCGATATTATTGGTTTAACCGATTTTGACGTAACCCCTCTCGAGATCCATATATGTACACACTCAACAAACTCAAGTGTCACCCTCTCTGCATTTCTCCTTTTGGCATCAATTACGTTCGGAGAATTATTCAGATAAAAAAAACATCTAGAATTTGATCTCGGCGGATCGATTATGGAAGAAAGCAAACGGAGAATTTGTTGTTTGCAGTTCTTTTGTTTGCTTTTGATCGGTTGTTTGGCTTTGGAGATATACGCTTCTTCCGGCACTGTGAGTGACTGAATCTATGACTCTCTGTGTGTTGTTATTTGCGTGTTATGAGGTTTTTAGTTTCTGAATTGTTAACGATTTTGTGTTTTTTCTGTTTCAGTTATTTTACGAGTCGTTTGATGAATCGTTTGAGAAGAGTTGGATTGTGTCTGAGAATGAAGACTATTTAGGTGAGATCTGTTTGGATCTAGAATGTGTATTGTTTCTGTTGTTTGTTTCGTGTATCACGTAATCAAAATGTGGACGATCGGAAAAAGTTATATAAAAGGAATGTTAATTGTTGATTATATCTGAAAGGAAAGATAATTAGTCGATTGTGAATTCTTTAAAACTGCTGATGTAACATGGTGGGAACGATAATGTGTTTTAACGTACAATGATCTTTTGATCTGGAAAAGGATAAGATAATTCATAATTGTTTGGATCTCATGGTGACACATTGATCAAATAGTAGTAGTAATAAATTGGTAGTCTTTCATTGCATGATTGTTCAAGAAGCTCTACGATGATTTGTGATTTTGAAAACTCAATATCTTTCAATCTACTATGTGTTTTAAATTAGTTTCTTTGTTTTTTTTTTCTCTGAATTGCATTGAATGTCCAAAGAAGAATCAGATATTATGTTGAAGCGGTAGATTGGCTGTGCTCAATGTTCAAGCATAGCATATAACTCATTTTCTCTATGATTCATGTAAATATCATGTTTATGTTTTCTTCATATACTTGCATCCTTGTAAAGTTGCTAATTTGGAATTCTTATATAAGAAACGAAAACATTTTATGTAACGCTTTACCTTAATTTGGATTTAAATCTGTTAGATTTCTTATATAATGCCTTAGTCGAATAACTCGAATTTAAATACTATTTGAATTCAAACATTGTTCGTCAAATTCAAATCCAGGTATTTGAATTTTAACATCCCCTCAATTTGAATTCAAATATCTACAATAGGTAAGATTGGCTGAATTCAAATTTGAACTTGGATATCAAAATTTTAATCGAACTCAAACTAGGTTATCAGCATATTCAATTTGATTCGAGTACCTCTGTTTATTAGTATGCGATGTAATATCCATCATGGTCTAGAAATGTAACTTCTATACCACAAACTAATCTTGTCATTCATTCATGTGGTCACTCAGGTGTATGGAAACACTCAAAGAGTGAGGGACATGATGATTATGGCCTTCTTGTGAGGGAGAAAGCTAGAAAGTACGGAATTGTGAAGGAGCTGGACAAACCTGTAGAGCTTATAGACCACACAACTGTTCTACAATTCGAAACTCGCCTCCAAAATGGTCTTGAATGTGGTGGTGCATATTTGAAATATCTCCGGCCACAGGAACCTGGCTGGACTCCCAAGCAATTCGACAACAATTCTCCCTACTCGATTATGTTTGGCCCTGATAAATGTGGCGCCACTAATAAGGTCCATTTCATCGTAAATCTCAAGAATCCCATGAGCGGAAAGTATGAAGAACATCATCTCAAGGCCACTCCTTCAGTACCTTTAGACAAACTGAGCCATGTATACACCGCGATATTGAAACCTGATGATGAGGTGATTATCATGATCGATGGAAAAGAGGAAGCGAAGGCCAATATAACGGCACCTGCAGACTTTCATCCACAGGTACGCCCGGATAAGACCATTTATGACCCAGAAGATAAGATGCCTGAAGATTGGGACGGCAGAGCAAAGATTCCTGACCCGGATGCAACAAAACCCGATGATTGGGATGAGGATGCACCTCTAGAAATAGTAGATGAGGATGCTGAGATGCCTGAGGGATGGCTACTTGATGAACCATTTGAGATTGATGATCCAGATGCAGTAAAGCCAGAAGATTGGGATGATGAGGAGGATGGAGAATGGGAGCCTCCAAAAATTGACAACCCAAAATGTGAGTCTGCACCGGGTTGTGGAGAGTGGACGAAGCCAATGAAAAAGAACCCGGATTACAAGGGTACATGGTATGCTCCTCTTATCGACAATCCAAATTACATGGGTGTGTGGAAGGCTCGCGAAATCCCGAACCCCAACTACTACGAAATTGGCAAGCTCAACCTTGAGCCTATTACTGCCGTTGGGATCGAGATCTGGACAATGCAAGATGGCATCTTGTTTGACAACATTTTGATAGCAAGGGATGAGAAGGATGCAGCATCAGTAAGAGATGCCACATGGAAACCAAAGTTTTCAGTGGAGAAAGAGAATCAAACAGTAGAAGAACAAACAGCTAGTCTTGATGGCCTCAAAGGAACCCAGGTAAGTAATTAACTTTCTTCTTCTTTAACTTCCATCTAACTGTTTTTATATTTATTTATATGCTTATAACATGAATCACAGAAAGCTGTCTTTGATGTCCTTCACAAGATTGCTGATCTACCTTTCTTGGGTGACCACAAGATGAAGGTTCTGGTAAGTCATTGAATAGGTGGTGGTGTTGACAAGATTTTGGAACTCAATTTTTGTTTTTTGGTGGTTGCAGGAACTTATTGAAGAGGCTGAGAAACAACCAAGCATTGTGGTGGGCATCATAATTTCGATTGTTGTTGTGATTGTTAGTCCCTTGTTGAAGATCCTGTTGGGTAACAGGAAGAAACCAGTGAGTAGCACGCTTTTTCTGAATACACTTTCCACTTTCTTTTTCTATAGGCAAATAACTTGAACCACAACCTTTTAGGTTAATGGAGTTTTACTGACGTTCCAATTTTTTTGGAGGCCCTGTACGTCCACAGCTTTTGATTACATTACAAAATTAGATAATAGAGATAGATATATGTTAAACATAAAAAGGGTTTAAATTTAAACAATTAACAATTTGAGCTATAGTTTTACGCGGTTGACGAAAGACTCTGAGAAGGTGTTTGGTTCATGGATTTTGACGAAAGACTCTAAAGGGTGTGATCAAATTTCATTACAATTTCTTCAAAATCAAATTCTTTCAATACATTCCAATTCCATTATGCGAACCAAATGCACCGTAAAACACATGTCAAGATCCCATTGGAATTTTGAAATGGATCCTTTTGTGTTTATTTGACAGGGAAAGGTGAAGGATGGTGGTAAGGCATCAAGTGGTGATGCAGATGAGGATGCAGCAGCTGCTGCTCATCGTAGGAGGAATACAAGGCGTGACAGCTAGCTGAGCAAGTCAAGAAAGATCGAGAGAGAAAGACCAAAGCAGTTTTAGGGGTCACAACATTAGGTTCAGTTATGGTAGAATTCTAGGCTTTAGTTTTGGTCCAAGATTTAATCTAATTACATGCTGTCTTTTTTTTTTTTTCTTTCTTTTTTTGTATTTTTCGCTCTTTTAAAATAATTCATCAAATTCTTTTATATATACATAAAGGAGAGATTTTTATAAAAATAAGACGCACTTTTGAAGAAGGGGCAGAATACCCATCATGGCCCGGGGACCTGTTACTTTTAAAGGTAAGATAATTCTTTGTGTCCTTAACTGAAAGCTTCTAGCACTAGTTAATAGGCATAGCAGGAATATGACTTTTTAAGTAAAAAATAGTTGACATAACCTACTATGATGCCCATGCAACATGGCACGATTGCAAGCCCTTGCTGCTTCTTCATTCCAGGTGAAGTTATCTTTATCCAGTAAATTGGTCAACAAGATATGTTTTAATTGCCCTTCTGAGTCATCACGTACTCTAAAAATGCAAGACCAATAAGTGGTTTTGGTATATCTTATGCGGAGCAGAAGGAGGGACTTGAACCCTCAACCTCAGCCTTGGCAAGGTTATGCTCTACCAATTAAGCTATTTCCGGTAGTGGCGGA
Organism: Arctium lappa; assembly: GCA_023525745.1. Classification (NCBI taxonomy): domain Eukaryota; kingdom Viridiplantae; phylum Streptophyta; class Magnoliopsida; order Asterales; family Asteraceae; genus Arctium; species Arctium lappa. The sequence continues at coordinate 148,560,349 of CM042048.1, forward strand.
TTAGATACCCCAGTAGTCCTGGCCTTAAATGATGGATACTAGGTTGAGGTCTTCTCGGGATTGTTTCATTGAAAGTTTTTGCACTTCTCGTGACTGCTTTTTGTAAATTTAACATCTACCACGGCTTTCTTTTGGTAACATGTAAGATCAAACGGAAACTGATGCAGCCAGCCAATCTCAGAAATTAAAAAAAAAAAAAAAAACTAAAACTAAAACTGCACATTGCATAAAAAACTGTACATTGCAGAAATAAAACTCCATACCAGAACATTAAAGAAAAACATCAAAAGACCATATCATAAATCTTTTGGGTCCATGCCTTTCTCATTTTAAATCACAAGATCAGACTCAAAAGCTTATGGACAAAATTAGATGTTTTTGAAGATACAAAACCAAACAAGTTGAGTACATCTCATAAAAAGCAGAAAAATTGAACAAGCCCATAAGAAGAGTAGAAAAGATAATGTTAGATTTTGATTGGGTCTACTCATGATACTACAAAGGAATTACTTTCCTACAAACACAAATCAAGGTGAGAATGGAAGCATTTAAACTCAGAAAGGTAAGCTTTATATCACAAACAAACATCCGTACCGCTTAACAACTCACGTCCCTGCTATTACTGCTCGCCTTATTAAGTCGTATAAATTAAACTACGCAATGCAGAACAAAATTGTCCTCCTCCCAAATAAAATTAAAACAGAACAACAAAAAATCTCCAAAAAGTAGAACAAAAACATCAACTTTCTATTTCTTTTCAACGTTTGCCAGCAGCACCGGTTTTCTTAGCAGGCAGAGGATTCTCTTCGTCATCAGACTGGATATCACCGTACTCCCACATCCCCAATCTTTTGGTACGCGCTTCCGTCTGATGCTTTTCTAATTCATCCAGCACTGCTTGTCGGTCTTTAGGCTCCCATCTCCTCCTTTTCTCCAACCTTGCTAGTCCTCCCTGCACCAAAAATTTCAGATGATCATTACAAGAAACAAAAAACAAAAATTAAGGCTAAGGTGTTAGTTTGTTTTCTAAGAGGTGCGAAAGTTATTTCACTTCTAATTGATAAGAGGTGGTGCTGAAGTCTGAAAGCAGAATCAACAAGACTATTTGTTCCTGTTTTTTAACTGATAAACATCTGAATGTGTAATTGTCTATTTTACCCGTAAATCACTTTTAAACCAAAAATACCAACCTTCAGCATCATGGCATTAACACTCGTATCAGATTCCTCATCAATCAAAGTTACCAACAGAATAGTTCCAGTTCCTTGGCCTTTCACTTTTCCTCCAGAAGTATCCCTCTCCTCGATCACTGCCCTGAATTCCTTTGGCCCGCTAAGCGTGCTTTCACTGAGAAGCATGGCTGCTTCTTGACCGTAATCCTCCTCCAAGGCCGGTACCTTTAAGTAAGCAAGTTGGCAAAGTTGAGCCAACCCAGGTGCAGACGATACCGATGCATCCAGTGGACGCAACTGGTTATAAGTAACAGCTTCTTGATTTCCATAATCGATGTAAAAGACTTCAAATCTGTCTTTAGTCGATTGAACGACACCACGTGGACCGCTTACAACCTTGCACATCATTCAAAGAAACAAGGATCAAAATCATAACACTCGAGGAATTCATGAAATTGAAAGTGTGTTGTAAATATTAGGCATTTTGACTGGTGGAGAAGCTTTATATTTAGTACCGGACAAATGATTTGGGCTCAAAGTAACATGGGTCAAGGTCGGCCAGTGAGACGATGCGGGCATAAGCTTCATCATCACGAGGGAAACAGCCCGAATCACCGGCTAAGGCCCCTAAATGCCCGCTCAGTAAACCACTAGGTCTTTGGCCTAGTGGCCACCTTCCTTCCGTAAACGCTCCTGCCTGGGGTTCCCTTACCAGGGTTCGAATCCGGGGGGAGACAGGATGTCTTTTCCGGTGCAAGTCTATGAGGTAGGGCTTGTAGGGTCCACAAAAGTGGACCACGGGGCCTTGGGTCCCCGCCAATAAACCTTTAAATGCCCGCTCAGTAATAAAGGATGTATAAAAAAAAAGAATCTACTTCAACCGATACACCCTTAGGCACGGCCATGCATAACCAAAAGCTCTGTCCTCCCTCTCTATCTATCCCAGGGATGGAAGGGCAGAGTCCTTTGGTCCCCCCCCCCCCCCCCCCCCCGGGGTTCAAAAACTTGGGCCTTGCAATCACAATTTTATCTCATCTAATGTAAATTACTCTTACCATGGCTCGGTTCCAGGAGTTATCTGCACTAAATTGAGCAAGAACAATATCGCCCTTCTTTGGGTTAAATGCACCAAGCACGGGTGCTTCTTTGAGGTTTAAAGAGGCAAGTTGTTGCTGGATGGAGGCAACTTTCTGATCTGCAACAGCCTGGACATAGAATTTGCCTCCACCAAGGACTTCAGTCACCATGGCCTGAAAGCAAACCATTTAAATTCTGAAAATCTGAAACTGGTTTCATACGGATTACTCTTTGGTATATTGTTAATTCACAATTCTAAGTACCTTAAACTCTTCTTTCTGTTTTCTATCAGGAGCTGCACCATTAGTAACTTCCTCTCCTTCCACATAGTTTTCCCATATCTGCAAAAAAGAAAACTATCAATTAGAGCCGATTCCACAATCTGATACTCACTGAGATGCAAAACCAAGCTTCTTGCCTTCAATTTCTGCCTCTTGGCAGACTGCTCGGCTTGAGCAAGAAGATGAGCATCTGGAATCCTATCAGCGCCAAATGTCTGAAGCCTTGCAAGTCCAGCTTCCAGAAGAATGATTGCGACATTAGATTTTGATTCCCACAAAGACCCCAAGAAGGTACCAGTTCTATCAACTGTTTCTACTTCAATCTGAAGCCAAAAAACAAAGACGTGCTTAATGAATGAATTAATACACCCTCCGTCTCAAAATAAATGTCCACAATGAAAAAGACACAGTATTAAAAATGTGTAACTATTACAATATGTAATTAACTAAATGACAAAGTTACCCTTAATAATACAGGGAGTAATGAATTTCTCATCTTATAATTAAGGGTATAATTGGAAAGTAGGCACTTACTTTTGAAAGTGGGCACCTGCTTGAAAAAAATTAAAATACAATTGGAAGATTTTTGCATGCGTACACAAACGAAGGATGAGTAATACTAGGGTGAAAAAGGACTAATACCTCTACATCTCTCTGCATTATCTTCCGTCTCATAAGCGAAATTGCTTCATTGGAGTAAGGCTCATCACGTCCAGGGCATCTGACCCCAGAAAATGAGAAAGCAATGCTGCATGTTTCTTTGGGGACAAATAGTTTAAATCTGTGACCACTAAGGACGTATTCAACAACAGCAGTCATCCTCCTGTTTCGTTGCAGAAATGGGAGGAAATCTTTGGCTTTCTTGGCTGAGGCCTGAAGAAATCACGATACAGACAGAAAATGTTAAAATATTACACAAACACACAGAGGTCATAAACAAATAAGTAGTTCAGAGTTTCTAACCGTCAAGAGATCCATGACGTGCATAACTGGAGGATCTTTAGCAGAATGAATTCCCTTCTTTCCAGCAGTAGCACGAGTTTCAGCTGCAAGAAGATTCTCGTAGTAATTTGATCTTTCCTCAAAGTCTCTATGTCTAATGACAGTGCCAAACCCACGAGCAATAATGAGTTCAGCAACATTCACACCAGGCTGCTGAGTGACTGCTGTAGGGGGAGCAGAGGCGACATCTTCACTTTCCTTCCCTTGAGACAAGAGGAAGACTGACCCAAAGCCCATTACCCTTGAATCTGCTGGCCCAGCTGGAGCAGCAGATCCATCGGCAACGGGGACCTTCCGAGAGTATTCCATTGAAACTTGAACCTAAGGTTAAAGGATGCATTAGAATCAACCGCCAACTTCCTGTTTCAAATTATATATAAACGTTAAAATGAAATTAAAAGAAAAGGTATTTTTACTTGACGGCCAATTAATCTTGTTCTCAGAAATTCCCTTGCTTCACGGGCATAAGGAGCAGGTTTCTCCTCTCTACGTGGATTTCCCAGTTTGGGACACCTGATACTTGAGAGATTGACTCGTCGCTCAGCTGCCGGACTGCCAAATGGAAGAGAATCATCCGCAACAATGATGCAGTCTCCACTAACAACTTCGACTACCTGTAGAAAGTAGGAAAGAAAAAATACTTTTAAATGAACTTTGAGAAAAATGGAAGACAAAAAGTAGTTCATGAAGCTTTCTTAAGCCAACCTTTCCAGTGAAATTGTCTGATATCGCCTTTGAATTAGTGGCTGGGGGTACATAGTTTGTCCAAAGCCTCAACTTAGTCTTCTTTGCTTGAAGTTCTGCAGCCTTCAACTTCCTCCTGGCTTCATCTTCCATCATACTTGCACTCCACTCGACATATTTAGCATATCCCTACACAGGGGGAAGATAACAAGATAGAAAAAGGCAACTATTTCAGAGGATGCAAATAAATGAACATTATTTTGCAGCTGCAACTCTGATAATAACACATAATCAACTTGATAAACAAGAAGTAATAAAAAAATTAAACTAGCCTTCTTAGTAACTAAGGTAAAAAATAAGCAGATGCTAGGATACTAGTTAACCACTAACTCCCCAATTCATATCTCTGTAAAACCAGAAAGCACGCACATGCGATCACCCTGGCAACCAATTTATCATAGTAGTCTAAATTCATTTTTACAGCTTAAAGAAAATATTGTGATGTCTCATCATATAAGAAACCTATAAAACATACTCCCTCTAACCCAATAACACTTTGTTTGGATCTCCTGTTAGTATTCCAATATTAAGTTCACAGGGAAAACTAATGTTACCCATTATCATAATAAAAATGTAATTGATTTTGATCCACAAGATTTCTTTATTTTATCCTCATTGAAGGCTGCTTTTGATATTTGACATAAAAGTCAAACAATTACCTTATGTATTGAGCAAGAGACATAGCAACGTTCATGGAATGGAGAGAGAAGCTCCCATTATTAGAAGAAGAAAAAAACAGGGTTGTAGAGAAATTTATTTGGGCAGAGTACAATAAATCTGCAACTTAGAAAAAGAGCGCAGAAAATTGACATTCTTCTAGTAATGTGCTTCAGGACAGAAAGAGGATGATTTAGGCAAATACAGATTACTGTTCCTGTTTCATGTTAAAGGATAATGAACATGTATGCCAGTAGTCCCAGAAAACTGCAACTTCAACACTAGATAGAGCAGCAGACAAGCATATAAATCATGCTTTTCTACATCCAGAAGAAGGAAGGAGAGTCGGACCACTCAGACAGAGCACTACTGACGATAAAAGGAGGCTTCCAAAGCTCTTGCAAGGAAGTTGGTGTCTAACTTTATTTGTACTGGATTAGAATGTCATAGAACATCCACAAACATGAAGCATACATAACATAATGCATTAAGGCTTCTTTTATATGTCATTTTATCTCTATAATCTAGCCTGGAAGCACATAAGATCCTAGTGAAGGAAATAAAGGAATCCCCAAAATGGGCTAATTGCATCCAGATCCGTTAATTTCCTAATTGCACGAGTAAATCATTTTTGGCGACAATCAGAAGAATGGAAGAGATTGACAAATAAAGGGAACAGGAAAATAGACAAAAATAAAAGGAACTGTTAGCATAATATGCTATAAAAACAGTAATAATAAGGTAGATTGATACATCAGATACTGAAGACATAAAAGAACATCACATACATTTTCAATAAGCTCCATTGCCAGGTCCATCGCTGATTCACCATCAGAGTAATACACAGAACCAATCAAATTGCTGAACTTGTCAACACCTTCGAGAACAATGCGGACCTGTAGGTTACGTCATCAGCTATAGACTATGTGAAGCAGTAACATAGAGTGTAAAGCGGAGAATCTAGCAACTCAACTATTCTATCAAATTACTTGTCAAATCATATCCATTGTGTAATCTTATTAAATAACCACTCCGACTCTCACAAGAGAAGTTGAATTAAGCAAAGAAATAGAGATTCACCCTCACAACTTAAGTCTACTCAAGTGTTTTAAAGAAATTCAATGAAGGGGAGACCCCAGTGCACCAAGGCTCCTTAGCTTTGCAACAGTTGAGGGAAGTCCTTGCAAGCAGCCCTTCCCTTACATATTTGCAAAGAGGTTGTTTCCCTTGCTGATTCAGTAATGCACAAATAATTAAGACATTACTCACATCTCTGTTTAGCACACGAATCTCAGTAAAATGTTTAGCTTCCCTCCCATAGGGATCGGCGGCAACTTCATTGTAGGCTGATGAGGCAGTAACTCTCTGGGCTGATGTTAAGGGGCCACGAGACTCTGCATTAGTTTCTCCATTTGGTTCATCGGATGGTACTTCAGTTGCTATTGTAGGTTCTTGTGTTGTCCTTCTTCCCATCGATGGGGACTAGTTAGGAAAAAAGTAGTAAGTTTGTATGCACAAGAAAGCATCAACACAGAAGTTCCAAAAAAAAGTATGAACACAAGTAGCCAAATAGAATAAGAAATTAAGGGTGCACTCCCTACCTGGATTCCAGCAACAAATACTTGGACAAACTGAAACCCTGGAAGCAGATAAACACGAAGTGAACTCCCATCACGAACTTGCTCTACAATAGCCTCCATGGGTTTGCCTTTGTTTGTAGCTAAGAGCCCCATCGCATCCAGATTGCTGGGATCACCAACAGCAGATGGTGGGAGGTTCCTGATAGCTGCCTCAACAGAACCCGGAGACTAAAATCCAGAAGGAAAATGACAACATATCATCAACAGATAATAATAGAACTTACCAATAACAATTGATAATTTTTCAAAAATGGAGCTCCAGCATAGCATGAAAAAAGTAAATTGTAACTCCAAGTTTGTAATGAATATGCCCTCATTACCCAAATACCAATGATTAAGCACATTGTCATTAGATCATATATAAATGGACATGCAAATAGAAGAAAACTCGAGAGCACCAAAGAGCAATTAGACTCTCTTAGTGCAGATACAAACAATGGTATTCAATAAATGCAAATCTGACCAAATTAAGCTCTCTTTATTGGAAAATACCAACCCCTCTCTTGTTGCAAAATTAGCATCAGGGATCCTATGCTACTTCGTATTGCGGAGAATATCAGCTTGAATGCCCATATATCAATAGAGCATGCAAACAATACACTAACCCAGAAGAAGGAGATGAAATGCCAATAAGAGATGGGTAATAACATAAGAACTTGTGTATGATGAGCTTCATGATAATTTGCCCATGACCATGAAAAGAAATTAACTTTTTTTGTTTAAGGACAAATATTTCAATGCTTTTATATTATTCTAGAGAACACAGGGTTATAATGAGCAATGTAGTAAAGACTATGACACTGAGGGTTCAATTATATACTACTAGCTGAATAGCAACTTCCCTTCTCTATCTTTCCTCTTTTTTGGTTGTCATTGGTTTAAAGAAATGATATGCAGGATAGATTTATCATTTTGTTAACAAAATCAGAGTTGGATGATCCTAATTATTTAGTTAAAAGAGAAGAAAGAAGTTTTAAAAGCTAAAGAAGCAAAAACAAAGACCCCCTTGTCCAACAATGTGCTTAAAAAAAGGTGTCACACACCAAACAGAGTCATGCTTGCTCATGCAAATGCAACAGTTTCATTCAATATCCATTTTAATAGAAAACACGGTGATTGTTCCATATTCAACCCAAATATTCACCATATTCAGTTTTACCATATGACGAGGAACCAAATAACTAGCAATCAAATGGGTTAGAGACGGTAACTAACCCTGTCCCATAAACCTACTCCCTGTTGTCTGGCTTGCTCTTCAAGGCGTAGCAATTCAGTATGCTCAGGAGTCACCTCTCCTTTAGCCTCCTTAACCTGTTATCAGTAAGTTCAGCTATGTCATATGCCAAGGTGAAATCCAGAAGTTATAAATGCAAGTAAAAGAACTCGAACTACCTTGGCCCAGCCGTGAGTGACAACCTCGTTTCCAACATTTGTAGTGCCGATAAAAACACTGCAGAATTCTCGGGAGAAATTTGGAATGGTGTATTCCGTTCGAAAAACAACATCCTAGTAAACAAATAGATAAATTGAGATTAATATTTAGATTATAATGACAGGATGGAGCATTAATAGTAGAAATTCATGGGGTTTTATGAATCAGAACCTTTCCAATACACAACTTCCGTAGATATTCTCTGCTTTCCCATGCAAATGGGTCATCCTGGCCACCTCTGCGTGCCTACATATAAAGGAAGAAAATCAAACCATTACTTAGTAAATTCCAATAGCAACAATCAAGATTTCTGGTAGCAGGATTTAGCATATCCAAGTATAATTCATAGTACAAGTTCATAAAGCTTATCGAAGTAAAAAAAATTATAGAAAGTGGCATACATGAATCTAATAGTATCACTTATTTTGGAAAACAGGTCAATTTATCTACCAAGTTTAGCCGTCACTTCATTAGTGCTTTTAGAAAGTGGGTGATGGATGGTGCACTATTTGTAGTAAAAAATTCCGTTAGCAATAAACAAGCTTTCTGGTAGCAATTAGATGTATCCAAGTATAATTCATAGTACAAGTTCAAAAGGCTCAGTGAAGTGTAAAAAAGAAATTACAGATCTTGGCATACATCAACATAGTAGTATCACTTATTTTGGAAAACAGGCCAATTTTATCCACCAAGTTTTGCACTCAACTTCATTGTGGCTTTTAAAAAGTGGGAGGTGAGTAGTTAGTGGTGGCACTATTTATAGTAAGAGACTATTGGCTCAAAAGAAAATATAGGAACCTATTAAAAATTTTGCAATTACTAAAGCCATAATAAAATGAAATGGAGGCTTTTCATTCAAAAATTGTTTAAAAACCAAATCAATGTTTAGATCAAATATAGATCCAGTGCATTCTTTGCAGAGCATTGTGATAAACAGAACTGCACAAGACATTCAAAAAGCAAAATTTTTTGCCACCAGAAAGATACATGATAATACACATCCAAGGAATTGCATATATGCATGTTAAATTAGACATACTAATCTTGGAGCGGAAAGATGAGCTAAAACGACAGTCTTTTCAGGGGGGATTTCAGCTTTGGTAAATCCCATAATCACCAAGGTGTCACCAGACATAACAGCTTTTACTTTTCCTCTCAGCCATCCTGAATTTCCAGCTGCTTGCGCCATCACTTAAGATCTGCAAATTTGAAGACATTAAGCATAAAAAATTACATCAGAAGGCAACTAAAAGGTGTACCCACAAAGGGTGAAAGATGCTAAACCATAATATCTCAGAAAATACATAGCACATAGTTTGTTCATTCTTACACATAGCAATCTCCAACCACTGAATAAATTAATTGAGAGATCAGGATTCTGGAAAGGATCTGTCAGTCAATCACCGGCCCACATTTCAAAAATTCATGTTATCCGATTGTGACAGTATATCTTTAGCTTTCTTTATCACGAATATAATCAACCACCATTACACATTCCATTAACTGACCCAGTTTTAGGATTTCACACCCTCTCCATTCAAAATCTCTGAACCACAGATCAAGCCAATAACAGTACAAGACCGTTATGATGATTCTTCCTGGGTTTAACGACTCCAAAACACGTCTACAAGTAAAAAAGCCCAACATTTCCTATTGTTCTAGAGCGTGAGAAGAAAACATATGTTCAACACAAAAACCACTGACACATCCAATCCATCATTCAGAAAAATCAATCAAAACCTAATTAACCGACAGTGAATAGATGACGAGCTCATCAAATTGCATCAATCTCGTCTCCATACCTACAATACACCAATCCTCAGATCCGTATGCAAGAACGTAACAAAAACTAATATTTCCAACATAAATCCAAGTAAAACCATAGATACACACATTAACTCTTGAAACACATCATACATCTCAAACAATCATCCAAGATCAACAATTTCATCAAACAAATCAATCCAACCACTCCGATCTATCAAATAAGACAGCTAAAAATTCACACTACACCATAACCTCCTGCATGTAAACACACAGATGCGCAACAAAAAAACTTTACTATTAGATCCGAAGAGTACAATACCTGAAAGCTGCCTGCTCTGAATCGATCAAGCAAAACAACACACACAGAAACCGAACAAACTCAAAATCAGATCAATCTAGAATCAAACTTTGAGTATAGAATTATCAAAATCAAAATCCAGACATAATTAATTCCGAATTGATACGAAAACGACGGTGATTCGAAATCGCGACAACAGGGTAGTAGTTTTGGTTTGGCCGGCGGAGGAAATTTTGTGACACTATACAAAGGGGTCGTATTTATATAGGAAGGGTCGAAAATGGAAATTGATTATGCCCTTCTATTTGGGGTAAATTACTGAAAATGCCATTAAGGTTTTACGCTAACTGATTCTGACTGCCCTTCCCTTGGGGTTGGACTACCAGATAAGTATCTATGACGACATTTTACTTCCACGTCGGATATTTTAGCCAATCAGAAGGCGATCCGGTTGCTGACTCATCTTTTTTTTTTTTTACAACTGTAGGTTTTAATCGTGCATCTTCAAAGTGGTAGAAAAGTGGAGTTACATAAATGGCCCCTAAGTTATTCTACACTGGTTATTTTACGTCCTTAAACAAAAGTTATTTTTCATTCTATGCTATACCTTTTCTCCCTTTAAAAAAGAAGGTAAATTAAGTTAAAATAAATACTTATATAGAGGGAGAATTTAATAAGAACATCATTAAAATAAAAAAACAAGGAAACGGACGAATGACATGTGATTTTACATGCAATTACAGAACACGGTTAACGTAAGGGTGAGCGGACGACCTAACCTGCACCCTCAGATCGCAATCAAAGTCGTGTGAGTCACATGTGCTTTTACACGTGATTTTAGTGTAAAATCATATACAATTTGATTGTTTTCGGGTTCACTTATTTAGTTATTGTTCTCGTATTAATCTGGTTTACTTATAATAAGGATAAAGCTTTTAAAATCATACACACACACATATATATATATATATATATATATATATATATATATATATATGGGATTATTTTATAGCCATTCTAAAAAAACAAATAAAACAGAGCATCCATAATGGTTATTTTTTAAATTCTGTTATAACATTTTTATCAGCTAACATCACAGTTTAGTTGTTCTTGTGAGAACTTGGTTAGTTTTAGTTTTTTGTTTTGATGAGTTTATAACAAATAATGTAATAATAAACAAAATTAAAAAGTAATATAAAAATGTTAATTAATAATTATAAAATATATTTATAAATTTTGTTTCACTTTTGTTCTAATGAGTTTATTTTTAAATAATATATATATTTATATATATGATTAAATAAATAAGCAAATCTATATAATTAGAGATTAATCTAATATGTTGATTAAATTATAAAAAGAGTAAGATTTGTTTAAAGATTATGTGATTTGTTTAAAAATTATAATATATTGATTAGTTTAATGTCTTAATAAAATAATAATATAGTAATTGTAATGGTTATAATAATAATAACATTCAATGAGAATAAATGTAAGATATTTGTTTTCTAAAAAAGATGAGGTTTTTGTTCATTTAGGTAATAAACTGAGGCAACAAAAAAATCTTTATATTTACTTAACAATAATTCAAATAGTATTTTAATAAACTAGTTTATAAATTCAAATGATTTTTTTTAATAAATTGAAAACAAGCTAAATATGATTATAAAAAATAACTTAATCAAAATCAAACACCCCTTTAACCAAATAATTAAAATAAAGTATTTTTTTTTTAAGAGCATTCCAACATATTCTCTAAAATAAGTATGAAAATTCGGAATCTCTATAAAATTTTACTTTCAACTTTGATAGTTTTTCCATTTTAAATAAATTTTGGAGATTTTGTTAGAGATGTTATTACAATATTGATTATATTATTAAAATATCTCATGCATTTAATAAAATCTTTTTCATCTTTCCTAAACATTTAATTTCAAAGTTTTAATTTATCTCTTATGATAATTATCTTTTTGACGTTCTCCAAGTTTAGAAAATTTTATTCTCTCTCTTACTTTTTTTATTTGGGAAAATCTGTTCAAGTAAAAAAAAACATTTGCCTAAAGCTTTGTTTTCTTCATTTTCTAAAATATGTTGAATATGCTATAAAAATATTCATAAGGTAGCGTTTGGTACGCAGATTGGATGAGACAGGACTAACTGTATGTCCCACGTTTGGTACGACTAGAACAGGACAGGACTAATTGTTTGTCCCACGTTTGGTAAGTTGAACAGGACAGAACAAAACTGTTAAAATAACCAGATTGCCCTTATATGTTATTTTATATCAAATAATGATTGTAAATGACATAAATCAACTAAATTTTATTTAAATAATTTTATCTATATAAGTTCCATCTATTGCTTCTAGACAACCCTATAAAAAAGTTTTAGCTAAAAAATAGACGTTATATTATGAATTGTATTAAAAGTGTTATAATAGTTACCTTAAACCATTTCCATCGTGAATCCGTACAATCATCTTCTATAGGAGTTGGTTTGACAAGCAACACGTCTTCCAAATGCAATAAAGCAGGCAACACTCGATGAACATACCGACTAATTGTTTCCCCCGACCTATAGAACCTAACTTGTATAGTTCTATTCTTAGGTGCCGTTTGTTTTTTAAAAGGTCTAAAGTCTGAAGTCTTATTTTAGTTATTAATAAGAGGTGGTGTGTAAAAAGGTCTGAACGATTTAGACTTATGAGTCATTAAGAGATTTTTTTTTTAAAACAAACAACCCCTTAGTATGGTGTGCTAATATATTTATAAATATTGCAACCTGCTCCTTGATTGTCATATTACCGTCATCTACTAATCCACCACGAATTTTAAGCAAATCGCACAAAAGTGCAAAAGCATTTATATTCATTCGCAACTCATTGATACAATTGACATCAGTTTCACGTGTAATACGTTGTATTTCGGTTGATCTAACTTGAAGTCTAGTGAAAGTTCTTTGGCCCAAATTTTCCCTTTCATTATTTCTATCATCCAATTCGATTAACCAAATCATAAGGGAAAACAAATACATAATCATTTGAATGTAAGTATTCCATACGATGACGAGTACAACCAAGTGATTCCGATCTATCACTACAAAATTCACAAAACAAAGTGACAAGCAATAGTCAAAAAATTTAGCTAACATACAAAGTACATCCAACATAAGTCGATTCAAGATTTTAACATTTTAACATGTGTTGTTTAAAATGGAAGTATTTAACTCATGGTGGGAATGGATGTTACAAAAAGGAGAGCAGAAACATCAGAAACAAAGATTTTGTAAATGCACATGGAAAAACATGGAGATTTTGTAACTGCGCATTGAAGACAGTAGCCATGGTGAAGACACAAATTCAACAGTAACCACATATATATTTATCAGAAATCGAAACCAAAAAAAAGTTGGGAAATCGAAACCACAAAACCACATATTGAAGATAAATCGCACCCATGAAATCGCACAACCATAGAAATCGCACAAGAAGAGAAATCAACGATGAAGAACATAAATTGTAACCACATAAATCGCACAAGAAGAAATCGACTGAAGAGGGAGATGATGAAGAACATGAAAATACTTGTGAAGATCGATGAAGATGGAGGGGATGGTACTCTGGTTTCACGTATCAGATAGATGGAGGCGATGATTGAAAAAATTAGGTTTAGGTCATATTACTCATATATCATATCGATGGTTTAAAAGAAAAAGGGTAGTTTAGTACTATGTTGTTCCACCTATTTTGGTGGAACAAAAAAACTCAAGTTTTGTCCCATGAAATTAACATTTTGTCCCATATTGTCCTATGTGATTTTTGTCCCATGACATGCCAAACATAGAACTATTTTTTTTTATTTCGTCTCATCCCATCCAATCTGCATACCAAACGTGCCCTAAAGTCTTTTCCAAAATCCAAACAACTTTCAAAGCCTTTTTTAAGTACATATAACCATCAAACTTCCAACTTTAGCAAGTTGAGTTGCAATGGCATCTCTTCATGTATTTAATAAAATATGAATGTAGGTTGTAATATTATTATATTAGTTAATTAAATTATAAATGATATTATTATTGAAAAATTGATATATGATTAAATTACAAGTAAACTTTTATTTATCAAATTGCAAATTATTAGACTATAAATTATTAAATTAATATATTGTTTACCTTTATTTTGAATAATGTTTTATAATCTAATAACGTTATGTGTTATCAATAGTTATATATGTTTAATTAAAGTAAATTTGTGTATGGAATATATTCAAATAAAACTAAACACTTAGGGGTTGTTTGTTTTTTTTTAAAAAACCTCTTAATGACTCTTAAGTTTAAATCATTCAGATCTTTTTACACACCACCTCTTATTAATCATAACTAAAATAAGACTTCAGACTTTAGACCTCTTAAAAAACAAACGACACCTTAGACATTGTTTTAATCTAGTTTATGATCATCCAAACATGTAAAAAAAAACTAGCTTATATTTTGCCAAACAATACCTTAATACAAATAACACAATGTTAGGTTATAAAGTATTTTTCTATTAAATTGTATTGTATACTTTTATTATATTATATAGTTAAACTATATATTATAAAATATACAATATGTGGCAACAAATATCACTAGAAGGAAAAAAAAACGCATGTGAGCTATTACATGGCTTTGCCATTCATTTCGACACACACGTGAAGAAGAAACGAGAACAATGCTTGTACGTAACTTCACTATAAATCAAGTAGACGCAATCTAACATCATATTATTCCGTTCAATTATGATAATATACCAAATTTAATTACTGATTCATGCCTCTTTGTGTTTTTTTTTCCAAACAAACACTTCAAAGTAAGTAATCTTATGATATTGATTCCTATCTATAGATAAAATCAAAACATCGGTTTCCTAAAACCGTATTATATCTTCACAATTCAAATGTCCAACAAACATCCTTGTCGTGTGAAACTCATTATTTCAGTTACTCAAAACCGCATTGTCCCTTTTTGTGTTTATATATTGATTTTTTATAGTAAAAAGCGAAAAAATAGTTCACTTTTTCTATTTATTGATTTATTGTGCCCAATACAAAAGAAAAATACCAAGAAAAGATAGGAGAAAATAAATATTTATTTCAATAAAGAATAAGTGTATATTAAAATATATGGATTTGGTAAGTTAATTGTTATTTAAAAGCTTGATAAAGTGGAATCAATTGAAAATGTATTTTATCATACAAACTTACATGTTTTTGCTTTCACATCCACAACTGTGTGATAGATTTTATCAGATAAATACATATATGAATCACTTGGTTAGGATATAACTATACCTAGTTTTATCTGAAATAGTATATGTGTGTTGATTTTGGCTTAAAACGGATTTAAAATGACATACTAAACTCAAATGAAAACATTTCACTGTTTTCCAAATTTTTTGTTATCGAAATCGTTTCAAGTAGTGGCGTTTTATATATTTGAAACATAATTGTCGTTTCTAACAACTACAAATATGATGGTTTGAAAGAGTGTCGTAACCAAAAATAATAATAAGTATCATTGTAATTTAAATATTTTGTTTTAAAATATTAAACATTTTTCAGCAAATTTTCAATTTAAATATTCCATTTTTGTTTGTTGATGGTATATCTTTGATATAAGTGACTTTGACTTTGGCTTACAATTAAGAGAAATTTAAATATTTGATTACTAATTAAATATTTGAGTAAAACATGTTCTTGAAATAATTACAACTTTCATAAAACAACAAAAACATGAAAATATCTCTAAGTTAAGAGATCTTAAACGATTGTTAATATTTAAAACGATTGTAATTTAAATATTTAATAGGACGAAATTTATAATTTACTCTAAACCTTTTCTTTAAAGGAAAAAAGATATTAAATGGAATCAAACGTTGTTTTAATTTTTATTTTAGAGTAAAATTTAATATTGGTCCTTGAGGTTGAGGAAAAATTCTGAAAATGAGCCTTAGGCATTATTTGGCAAAAAAAAAAAAATTAGCTTATAATCTAGTTTTTTTTGTACATGTTTGGATGATCATAAGCTAGCTTATTGAAAAACTACTTAGTGTTTTAAAAAACTAGCTTATCAACTATCAGCTAGCTTATCAGCTAGTTTGCCAAACATAGTCTTAGAAATTTTGATAAGTCCTTAAATCATTCTTAAAGTTTTCATTTTAATTTGAAAGCGGTTATTTGTTGTTAAGTATGGTTATTTTTTCCGTTATAGTGAGGGGTATTTCAGTCTTTTCAAAAAAGTAAGTTATGTTTTAGTACCTACAGTTTACTAAAAACTTCTATTTATGTCCTTGTGATTTTGAAATTACGAATTTCATTCTCATGGTCTATAATTCATCATTGTTATGTCCTTATGATTTAAACCAAGGTTCTAAAAAACGCGCTTTGGCGTTGTCATGGCGCGCCATGGCGTCGAGGCATGGCCTTGCCGCCACGTTTTACCCCTTGGCGTCGAGATAAGGCGTCGAACTCGTTATGGCGCGCCATGGCGTTACGCCTTGGCATTGAGACAAAGCGTCGAGCTCGTTATGGCGCGCCATGGCGGGCGTTACAACTTCGAATTTGTGTACTTCGAAATTCGATTGGAATTTACCCATTAGTATCGATTATAGCTTAGAATTTTTTTTGTTTATCGTTTTATATGAATTTTAATTGTCAATAACTCGTTCATTATTGTTCAAGACATTGATAAAAACACACACATACACATATATACATATTTGTCGTCTTAAGCCACGCCTTGGAAAACACCATGGTCTCGCCATAACTCGTAAGGATTGAGGCTTGACCTCGCCGCCACGCCACGCCTCACGCCATTTAGAACCTTGATTTAAACTTTATAGTTTTCTTCATCCATATAGTTTGCGTTTTATTTGTATAATTGTATTTCAATCCCTCATACTTAAAAGTAGTATTTAGCCTTAGGGACGAAAATGTGAATGAATAGAAAACCATGGGGATGAAAACCACAACGACGAAATCAACAATTTTTAATAAACCATAGGGACTAAAAATGTAATTATAGCATCAAATTTTCTTTTATATATTTTTTTAAATTAACAAATTTTAGATTAAGAAAGAAAATTTACACTAATATATAATACAAAATATAAAATAAAATAAAATAATTTTTTTTAAATTTATAGCTTTTAATGAAAAGACTGAAACATCCTCCTTCTAACTGAGAAAATAAACAAAATTAACGACTAAGGATTGTTTTCAGAACAAAATGAAATCCATGAGCATGATTTTTAAACTTATCAAAATTCAATTATCGCATTTAAACTTTTCACTAAATATTAAGGGCCAAAACTGAAGTTTACTCGTTATTTCATAACACAATGAATCAAAAAACTTAAAAATGGGAAACCATAATTCAAAATTTCTTAATTAAGGAATCTAATAACCAAAATTATATTCTTCAAAATATTAATGAGCATAATTAGTTCCATTTTTATTTTCAAAATTAAATGTTTTAAATCACTGTTTCTTATAATAAAAAGATTAATGTTTCCTAAAATAAAAACAAAATTTGAAAAAATATAAACAAAGATACGAAATTGTTTATATTTTGATACAATTTCCTTATTTTTAAAACGGTAAAAGCAAATTTTCAAAACAATAAAAAGTACAATTTGTATGTGAAAACAAGAAAAAAAACATTGCACAAGTCCTGGGTTCAAGTTTTATGGCAACTATTTTTACACTCACAAGTTAATTGCATTGGGTTCAAGCTTTTATGGCAACTATGAAGGTCTAATTGGGTAATGAAAAAAATGCACATATTAAATTGAGTGAATTGCGGATTTTGTTCTTGTGTTTTGTTACTTTATTTGACTACGGTCCCTATAGTATTATTGTGGATTTAGTCCCTGTGGTATTCAATTTATCTTGGTCATGGTTCTTCTGACTAACGCATCCGTTAACTCCATTAAATTAAGGATCATTTTATTCATTTAGCCTAATTTGTGTCTTATTATGATAAATAAAATAAAAAATATATTTTTAACACACATACACACACATATATATATATAGATATCAAAATAAATAAAATAGAATGTTATTGTATGATTTGATTCTTTAAATTTAAAAAAAAAATTATATTAAATATTATTTAATTTTATTATTTTATTGTAATGGTAGAAAAAAAATATGGTTTTATTGTTTTAATGTAATTAAAATTTTAATTTAAACAAACTAGATCATAAAATTATATCTTATTTTATTTAGAACGAATAAAATAAGATATGTTTTTATGATTTATTTATTAAATTAAAACTTTAATTATGCTAAAGGCGATATAATTTTATTATTTTTGTACTATTATCACAACAAACAAATTTATTATCGATATTTTGACACCAAAATCATTGAGAACCTAAGAAATGAACTCTAATTTTATCATCTTAAAATTAGAGGTTCCAATTTTCATATTGTTTTTCAGTCAAAAACTAAAAATCAACTGTTTAGATTTTAACGAAATAAAATATTTAAGTTACGAATATTTTAACCCACAATAAAATTAACAAGTGTAATAAACTAATAATTACACATTTCTAAAACTGTGTGCCTTTTTTTATTATGAACATTTATTTTGGGACGGGAGGAGTACCGAATAATGATAAGATCATGTCGTATCTTTCTATTGATGGATGTTGTAGCTGATTTTCGCTATTTTCTAAATGCTAACATGTTTTCATGTTGGTGTTACCTGACATATAATGTTTTATGTTTTGTCTTGTGGCTGTGAGTTAAAATATTCGTAACTTAAATATTTTATTTCGTTAAAATCTAAACGGTTTGTTTTGAGGTTTTTTTTATTGAAAAACAATATGAAAATTGGAACCTCTAATTTTAAGATGATAAAATTAGAGTTCATTTCTCAATAGTTTTCAATGATTTTGGTGTCAAAATATCGATAATAAGTTTGTTTGTTGTGATGATAGTAAAATAACAATAAAATTGTATCGTTTTTAACATAATTAAAGTTTTAATTTAATAAATCAAATCATTAAAACATATCTTATTTTATTCGCTCTAAATAAAATAAGATATAATTTTATGATCTAGTTTGTTTAAATTAAAATTTAATTACATTAAAACAATAAAAGCATAACCTTTTCCACCATTACATAAAATAATAAAATTAAATCATATTTAATATAATTTTTTTTTAAACTTTAAATAATCAAGTCGTACAATAACATTCTATTTTATTTATTTTGATATCTATATGTGTGTGTGTGTTAAAAATATATTTTTTATTTTTCTTATTATAAAAAGACATAAATTAGTCAAAATGACTAAAATGGTCCTTGATTTAATGGAGTTAACGGATGCGTTAGTCAGAGGGATCATGACCAGAATAAATTGAATACCACAGGGACCAAATCCACAATAAACATACTATAGAGATCGTAGTTAAAGAAAGTAAAAAGCACGGGGACGAAATCCACAATTCACTCTATTAAATTTTAAGGGATATTTTAGGATATTAAAAAAATACAAGGTACTTAACAAAAAAATCGAAAAAATATATTGAAATCAACCAAAAACATAAAATTAAAAACTACTTGAAATCAACCAAAAAAACTTAAATTTTTTTAAAATGGTGGAATTGACCTAAAAACACATCAAACAACTTTACAAGATTTTGATTCATCTGAAATTTACACCCACTCAATAGAAAATCCTAGATAACTTTATGAGACTTTGATCCACCTTAATATATGATCATAACGGATAAATTTTATATACGAGAATGTGAATATATTCGTTAATAAATGAAATGATTAAAATTATATTTTGTTTATATGGTAATGGTGGGGGTGAGTAGAATGTCAATGGATATACTTGTCATCATGTGCCTAACACGTGGATTGTTTGTGACGAGACGTGTTAAATTATATTTTGTCCATCCGTTTGATTGTATCTACCTGTTACTTTTTCGCCAAATTTGCAGATCAGTTCTCTCTTTCTTAGATATAAGAGGTTTTTGTCCCTGTGGTTTGTCAAAATTTGCGGATTTCGTCGTTGTGATTTTGAAAGTTCGATTTTCATCCCAATGTTTTACAATTCATTTCTATTTTCGTTCCTGGGACTAAAACACTACTTTTAAGTATAAAGGGCTAAAATAGAAATGCATTATAAATCATATGGATAAAAAAAACAATAAAATTTAAATCATAAGGACAAAAAAGGTAAATATTACACCCTAAAAATTATACGAATTAAAAATATGAAAATTTGGCAATATAACCTCTAAAATATGGAGGTCCACTATACCCTGTAAATATTAAATCTATAACAAAACAAACCCAAGTTTCATGACAACTAAAACCCAAATGAAGTTGGGGTAGTTTGTACCAAAAGTAGTTACAAGAGTAAGAGACATCACGATACAACAACCTACTTAATCTATAATGAATTATGACTAGATTAAATTTGGGTGTTGCTAATCCACCAAAAATCTCTTCACAAGGATTCCCAAAAGACCGACACTTCGAGTTCTTCTACGTGTCCGGTTGACAAGCTCGACAACCTAAATTCCACCATGGGTGAGATCTGTGAGAAAACAACCACCACAATAAGTGTTAAGACGAAGTCTAGTGAGATCACATAATTATATAATTCACAAAACAAGAGTACTGCAATACAATAATACAAGGCTTGTGTTACCGAACTCTATTGTCTCACAAATGTTGTTTCCACCACAACCATATTCCCAAACCCGAGTATAAAAATACAAGAGACAACCCTTGAACATACGGGGGAGACCCGTTTCCATCGGGGTGACATGTACACGGGAGTGGAGTCACCCAAGATGTTATTGGATTGCACCTCATGTTCCGGTCCTAGTTCCCATGCCATCAAGACATCACAACCTCAAACCTTAATCATTGCCTTTATTGCCTACTCCGTCGAGTTACACCTCAAGGTCTTACGGGACATTATTGTCTATCCACATCTAGTCGAGTTACACCTCAAGGGCTCACGTCCCCCTATTGCCTACTCGCTAGTAAACCACAAGGACCAACACAAAAGGTCCAAATAAACATATGACTACCTCCTCGTGCACAAGGAGTAGTATCCACATTCTTATCAGGTGATCAAAATCTGACAAACATTTATAATCACACAATTATTCCTCATTTATTGTAACACCCCGAAATTTTAGAACTTGGTGTTTGATGTTATCATGTTATGAAGTACCATGTACTGGGATTTAAGTGTATTTGATGTTTCGATTAGTTTTGGTCATCGCGGGTTAAAATATCAGAACTGGAAAAATTTGGGCATTCGGTACCTTTTCGGCGACTATGCCTGCGATAGTGGCATTGTCACAATCGAGAGGGCACAATCGCCCCGCTCGTACCGTAGGTGGGGAGATCCCCGCGACCTTGACAGCGATAGTGACAAGTGTCACTATCGCCGGGGCATAATCGCCGGCAGTTAACTGGGTATAAATGCTTCATTTACGGGATTTCTTCATTTAGGGTTAATTTTGGGAGCTGATAGAGGGTTTCTCTCCAGCGATTTTGGTAAGGTTTCTACCCCAACTTCAACCACAACATTTATTGATCATATAGGGGTATTAATGGTGGAGTAAATGCTTCCTTAGGTGTGGTCTTGGGAGGATTCTAGCTTGTAACCACTCCTCAAATCTCCAACTTCTCATCTACCACTTTAGGGTTTGATTCCTTGTGACAAATCACCAAGGTGAGTGTTTCTTGACTCTTCCATTCTCATACATGTTTAATAACGTGCTAGTATTTATGTGCATTTTGGTTACTTATTTATTAGTTCATGTGGAGTTAACCTAAAACCCTAATGGTGGGTAAAATTGTAATGGTAGAGTGTTAAACATACTATTTGGCCAAGACATGTAGTAAAAGGCATGTAAGAGTAATAAGTTGTATGTTTAGTTGCATTTGGGATTTGATATTGATTTAAGTCTCGGCTTGAGTTGCCATTTATGAATAGACTAAAGACCCGGTTTGGGTTGAGGTCACGAACAGACTAAAGACCCGGTTTGGGTTGAGGTCACGAACAGACTAAAGACCCGGTTTGGGTTGAGATCGTAAATAGACTAAAGGCCCGGTTGGGGTTGATGTTGTGCGTATGCTAAAGACCCGGTTTGGGTTAAGTGCTCAAATAGCTAAAGATCTCGTTTGGGTTGATGTTGATCAAGTTAAATGATCTGAGAGAAATCATAAACGCATTGATAATATTACATTGTGTTTCCCCTTTTATGACAGGTGAAGCAAGTTGATAGTCCGTCATGTAAACACGGTGTTATTGTACCGAGGCTACATTTTATAAATTAAATTGTATTTATGCGCTCTCACTAGGCCTTAGCCTAATGCTTGTTTCTTTGGTTGTCATGAATGGCAGGAAACTCTAGTGGCGGGAATCTACGGGAGTGAGTGGTCGATCGTGCGATCGAGAGCGGTCATTTTGGGAAATCTAGAGACCGGTATACTTGATGAATAGTCACCATTTTGTGGAGGATAGCGACACCCGATTGTAATCTGATAGGGAAATCTAGATTATTTAGGTTGTCGTAACTTTATGCATCATTTATTTAGTTTGTACACTTTATGCTATATCCCCTTTTTGGGTTGATACTTTGGGATACCTTGGCAGGTTTTGTACAACAGGTTTCATCAATTTACAGTCGTCATATTGCCAAAATTTTAAGTTTTAAATTCCCCCAAAATTTTAGGGTGTTACATTTATACATGTAAACACTATAATCACCACACGAGACTTTATAATATGAACATAACATCCTTCTCCGTAATATCAACTCATCTTTACTTTTCAAGGTAATACATTCTTCATGTTTCCATACATATAGTCACAAATGATTAGTTAGATCAAACTCATAACAACAAGGGTTTCTTTATGTACCCCTCCTATAAGTATGAAATAAAAGATTCATGAACATCTAACAATCATACAAGAATATGGTTAGGGTTTATGAAGGAAAACTTCCCATCTAGGGTTTGTAAGGTAAAACCCTAGAAATTTAGTCAAAACTCAAATAAATGGTATCTATAGATGATGTAGAAATTATTTGCAAGTATTGATAAGGTAAAAGAGCATTTAAGGAATGTAAACTCACAAACTAGGGTTTTGTAAAGAGAAAACCCTAACAATGGTAGACTTAGGACATTTGATCTTCTTTCCTTGAAGCTTTTAATGATGCTAGAGTCAAACACTTCACTTCAATCACTTTCCTTGAAATCTCATAAATGTTAGGGTTGCTTGCAACAATAAATGAGGGAAGAGGAAAAAAGAGAGAGATATGGCGTTCTAGAGGGAGAGAGAGAAGTCGTAGATCTGAAATATGGAAGTAATGACCAAAAAGCTCACAAAATCGGCTTAAGATTTCAGCCCCCTCGACCATTACCTGCAATAATGACCATGCGACATTGCCCCTGGCATTGTCGCCGGGGCAAAGTCGCACCTCGGTGCCTCCTCACTGGAATGTGGCCAAAGAAACTCAAAATCCTCACCCCTATCCACGACATTGATCCTGCGACTTTGCCAGGGACATTGTCGTCGGGCAATGTCGCACCCGACCTACTACATGTTGTTCGTTCGAAATAAGGTGTCAACAATCCCGAGTGTAACACCCCGATTTCGATGTAAGCAATTTTAACTTAAATCTATGCTTCAGTTGTTATTTAGCATTTGTGTTTAACCGTGCCTTGAAATTTGGTATTTTAAAGAGTTATTTCTTAAAGTTAGAAAAGGTTGAAAAGAGGAACCACAGTGCACTACGCGGGTCATGGCACGACTTGAACCGCACCACTAGCCGCGCGGAGCACTGCCAATCCGCGGGTCCAATGTGCGGTGAGACTTGTCGCACGGGTCTAGCCGTGCGGCCACCCACGCGGGACCACCAGGTCGATTAAAAAGGGGAAAACGGCCCCAAATCGCATTTACTCCAAACATTACTCCCAAAAACACTCTCTTCCCCTCTCCCTCCATAAATTCCGACCTAAGGATATCTTAGACTCAACTCTCTTCAAATCTTCAAGTTTGGGTCAATCTTTTGGGGTTTGGAAGACTAGGGTCCAGGGATCTACCATCTTCCTTTCTTCATTTTCAATCTCAAGGCTCCATCACCATTTTTAGGGTTTCTTACAAACCCTAGTTTGTGAGTCATCCTTCCTCAAATGCTCTAGTACCTATTTATTGCTATGGGTTAACCTACATTATTCCTATGTGTTATTTGTTTGAGTTTTGTGACCTAACTTGTGGGATTCTCAACTTTATAAACCCCAAAGAATAAGATGAGTATGTCTAGTAAACTTTAATAATCTCTTGTGTGGTAACTACATGGATTATATATTTTTGATTTCATGCTTATATGTTGAGTTCATGAGGAAATTCCTATTGCCATGGTTTTAATCAACTGCTGATAACTTTATGAAGAGACGATGTAAGGATGATAAATGGTTGTGCCTACATGTATGAAATTATGAAGAATGTGAAATCTTGAGAAGTAAGAAGATACCTATTTTGCATGTAGAAAAGAAGTGCTTATGATGTTATAATGGTTTATCAAATGTTGATCACCTGATAAGAATGTGAATATTACTCATTGTGCACGAGGAGGTAGTAGCTTAATGTATGAACCTTGTAATAATCATGGTGTGCTACTAGCGAATAGGAAATAAGGGATCATGTATCCTTGAGGTGTAACTCGTCTAGATATGGATAGGCAATAATGTCCGTAAGACCTTGAGGTGTAACTCGACGGAGTAGGCAATAAGGGCAGTAAATACGGCCTGAGGTTGTGATGTCGTTATGGCATGGGAACTAAGATCGGGGCATGAGGTGTAATCCATTAACATTGCGGGTGACCCCACTTTCGTGTAAACGTCACCCCGATGGAAACGGGTCTCCCCTGTAATTCAAAAGGTATCTCTTGTATATTTGCATTCAGGTACGATTTTATGGTTACAGTGGAAACAATAATTGGGAGACGATGGAGTTCGATAACCCAAAGCTGACTCTATTAAGTTATGATACTAACGTTTATGAATTGCATAATTTATGAAATTTCACTTGGCGTTCGTCCTAACACTTGTGTGGTTGTTGTTTCCTCACAGATGCCACTCGGGGAGGAAACTAGGATGTCAAGTTTGTCAACCAGGTACGTAGGAGATCTTGAAGTGTCAGTTTCTTTTTGGGGAATTTTGTGAAGAGAGTTCATAGTGATTTCGTAACGCCCATTTTAATCTAGATTTGAAGCAATTTAGATTAAGTAGGTCGTTGTATTATTGATGTCCTGTTATTTGTTGCAAACCTTGCGATGCAAACTAACCCGATTAGTGAGGGTTCTAGTTGTCTTGAATATTGGGTTGTCATTCTTTTGAATTTTATATTTACAGGGTGTTTGGACCTTCGTATTTTTAGACGTCGTATTGCCGAAATTACGAATTATTATTCGTTGATTTATATGGTGTGTTACACCGAGTGTGAGTAGTCTAATGTTACCATCAATTCATGTGTTCACAAAAGCTTCATGCGCGTTTCATTTGAAAACCAAATAATTTGTGTAAACTTTGCAAACCACTATTTTAGGAAACATTTTGTTAAGTTTCTTAATCTAAAGTCATGATTATAATAAATGAATCTTATCATCTTCCATATATATCACAATCATTATTAATGAATCATAATAGTTTTCCATAAATATATATATTGTTTCCTAAAACAATGGTTTGCAGAGTTTCCACGAATTGATTGGTTTTCAAATGAAACGCACCCTATATATATATATATATATATATATATATATATATATATATAGGGATTGTTTAATTTGCAACCCTTGCAACCCACATCTTAACCGTCGGATTCATGATCGGCGGTTATAAATAGATATGGGGCCCAATATTTTTAATTAAAAAAATAGAAAAATAAAAATAAAATAACCGTCGATCATGAATCCGACGGTTAAGATGTGGGTTGCAAAATATCCTTCCACTATATATATATAGAGAGAGAGGTTCAAATGAAAATCTCAAATAAATGGAAAAGTAAAAAACACCTTATCAACCGTTGGATTAGATGATCTGATGAATGTGATTAAATGGGCGGTTACAACAATATTTTTTGAATTTAAAAACTCTAGCCTCCTATTTTTTTATTCGAAAAAAGAGAAAAAATAAACAAAATTCGAGCGAAATAAATTACACCAAAAAAAAAAACAATCATATTTTTCTCATTAATTTGACATCCATATTGATATAAATTTTCATTCATTTTTTCGTGGTTTTTCGGTTTTCTATTTATTTAGGGTTTTCCCCTGACCCTACATATATATATATATAAACAAATTAGGCATGAAAATGAGACCCGCCCCATTGGGGAATCCGGTGCACCCGCCCCGACGGGGATGGGGATTCCCCGCAAACCGGGGATCAAGGATGGGGACGGGGATCCCCGAAAGTTAAAAATCGGGGATGGGGACGGGGAAGGGTAACGTGGTCCCCGCCCCGCCCCGTCCCCGCATATTAAATATATTATATAATTATTACTAAATATCATGTATATTTATTACTAAATTTATTGTATATCTATTTTTAAATATATTATTTATAAAGATTTAGATGTATTTTTCAGATTTAGACATGATATTTTGAGTTTTTTGTTACGTTTCTTTTACTTGTCTTACTTTTTTTGTTTTTTTAGATAAAAACAATGGAGAGTCGGAAGCGTTTGATCAAAATATTACGTATGATGTGATTTCGTTCACATGAATATTTGATAGTCCGTAAAAACAAAATTGAAAATATGTGAGATTTAAACATGGACCATTATCGATCGAGTATATATAGTGCTCAACACATTTCATTTTAAATATATCACATAAATGGAGAAAATCCCCGGTTATCCGTTGGGGATCCCCGTTCCCCGTTGGGGACGTACGGGGATGGGGATGGAAATTGGGATCGGGGATTGAGGTCCCCGCCCCATCCCCACTCCATTTCCATGCCTAAAACAAATTCATATGCACATACTCATAAACACTTAGTTAGAGTAAGTAATACACATGCGGCGACAAAGTCTAAATCCTCACATAAAAACAAGACGGAGGGGCGAGTCAACGATATGGATATAAAATGTATGATTTAAAGAACTAACGAGTTTACTTGGAAATTTCGGGGTGTTACAAAAATTGATTAGTTGTTTACAACTTCTTGAGAAATATGTGACTATATTTAACTTCTAATAGGCATCGATATTATGCAGTGCATGTGAGATATTTTAGAAATTAAAAATATAAAAGCACTTAGAATTGTAATATTTTATAATTAAAAAAGTGAGTGGACCTTATTTTCTTCTTTCATAAACCGGTTCATACAGATGAACCACTTCTTGTACACCTAAGAATAAACCACTTTCTCTCAATGGTATAAAAAAATTATGGACCGGTTCCTCTAAAAAAAGAACCTCCCACTGCAGATGCTCTTAGGGCATCTCGAGTGGAGTGACTTATTAAGAATCCACATTTTCTATAAAATTTTTCTTGGCACAACATTACCACCCATCAAATTAAGAACCTCCAAAAAAATTAAGAACCTCCAAAACTCCTCCACAATGAATAACTTATAAGAACAAGAGGCTAGGAGAAATTAAATATGGGGGGGGGGGGGGGGATGTAGGATTAGTAAATACAAATTATTAGGCATAAGATACCATCATTTTACGTAAAAATTTAAAAATCTCTTAATTTACAAGTATCAAAGCACAAGATACATATTACTACTGCAGACTTCTAACACCCACCAATTTGGTATGTGCAGAGTTTTCCTATTATGCAGACATTTTCATGTATCATTATTAATTAATATATTATATTACTATAAATTTGTTTTAATTATATTATTAAATATGTAATTGGTTATTTTTTCTAGATGTCATTAAAATATATAAGATAATCATTGAATTTTAACAAAATACTTATTTTTTTTATATAAAAAACATTATATTATTAAGCCTAAATTAAACAAATTTATAAAAAAAACATTATCACTTTCTCAAAACCATCCAAAATCATACTGTAAATCGACAAAAAAACAAAAAATAAAATGAAACATTAAAATCATGATGTATCTCGCTGTATTATGTGAATACGCTTCTAGTCGTATTTAACGAGATGGAATAGACAGAGTTAGGGAGAGAGAGAGAGAGAGAGAGATAACGTGTACCACATGTTTTTTTGGCAATAAACGAATTGGGGTACAAAAACCGAATTAAATCTTGAACCACATGGACGATTTTTATAATTTACTCAAATAAATATTTCCTAACAAAAACGAGTAAACTACAATTTTGTATCCTTGTGTTATGGTGAAATTATTCTATATCATCACTACAATACATCTATTACATTTTTGGTCATAGTACGGTTCAAATTTTCTTACAATTCGATCATTTATGTCAGACGCTATTAATTTTTTTGTTCGTTAAACAAGACTTGCCTTTAAATGTTGTAATATTTCTTGAAGTTATAATTTTCCCTCGTAGCTCATATCGAGATAACTATTTTAAGTTGCTTATCTTTTTAAACTTACATGCCGATAAAATTTGGTGATTTTATCAAGCAGGGTTGGATTATGAAGAAAAGTTGAGGTTAACATGAGAAGCGTGAGAAGTGGTTATCAACTGTTGGATGATAAATGAACGCACATTAAGATGAGATACATTAAAATAAGATGCACCGAGATGGACCGGATCAATTCCTTTCTAAGACGCAATTCATGAGAGAACATGAGATTAAAAGTGATCAGCAGTTCAAATCCACTTCTCACATGATCCTTCGCTTTATCAAGCACACATAAACGAGTTATGAGCTATCGTGTTTTTCGAGTACCGGTCTTGTTAACGTTTTTGCATGGTCATAACTTTTCACTTGTAATTTTGTTCGAACTAATATTTGTTTCGAAGTTGCTTATTTTGTTGAGATCTACGTACTAGAACATTTTAATAGTTTAACAAACATTAAGTTATTGTATTTTTTTCAAATACAACATATTTTTATGTATACTTACATACATATGTATATAGAGGTTGGATCATGCGAGAAGGTAAAATTTTTGCAAGAAGACGATAAGTGTGATATCATATATGATTACAGGGCATGTGGGTGTGTTTAATCATATATGATTAAACGTCTATATTGTTAATGTAACATATGTTCAATCATATATATCACATTTCTCACATTTTCGTAAAATATTTAGTTTCTCGTTTGAACATGTATCTATGTATATATATTTATAGATGTTTGTCAATTATTTCTCTCCATTTAGATTATGTGACTTTTAATCTATGTTTAAAACAATACACATGAAATCATTAAAGTTTGTAGACTTTTAAATACTGTAAAGTAAGAGCATCTCCAACAGCATTGCTAAAATAGAAAAAAAAATGGGTTTTGATTTGCTATTCTTCTCCAACAGCATTGCTATATTGTTTGCTAAAATAGAGATACATCTAAAAATCTCTAAATATAGAGAAATCTCTATAATTCTCTAAATAGAAGAGAGAAACATATTTTATTTCATTCCACCAATGAGATTCAATTTTTATCATTTTATATTAAGTTATTTTTTAAAGTGTATTGGGATGTTAAATTAGAGAATATTATAATAATATAAGTTGTTTTAAAATTTCTAAAATAGCAAATATGTTGAAGATGAATGTAATACATTTTAAAGATTTTTACTTTTGGTTCACTATTTTAGAAAAATTATAAGGAAGCTGTTGGAGATGCTCTAACACGACCAACAAGACAAAGTCGCGTGTGCCCTCGCATTAACTAGTGTTATACCCGTCCGTTGGTCGGGTATACAACACGACTTTAATCTAGATTTAATTCTTTGATTGGTCACTTTTTTCATTATTGTCGAATGTTGTTTTTCAATTGAGTAAGAAGCTTAGTCAAACTGTTATCGGCTTTCCCATGCCTGCGACTCTCGGTTAAATACCCTTCGGCTTGAAGGGTCCTTCCGTATCTTTCATAATAGATCATTATACCCATCTGTTGATCGGGTATACGACATAACTTTAATCTAGATTCATTTATTTGAGATTACAATTTCGAAAGTTATGTTTTCTTTATTGTATTCTAGTTACGTACCCGTTGTAATGTAGCAGGCATTTGTATGTAAAATTTTACATTTTCTTTAAACGAAAAGAGTTATATGTCACAAAAATGCATAGAAAAAAGATGAGGTATCACACAGCAACAATATTGTAAATAAGTATAGTTGATATTTAGATATTATAAACTGTAAATTCCAAATTTAAAGGCTTACGGGAACTTTTAAACTTTGAGAAGGTGTTCTTTTAATAAATTCGGATTTTACACTTTACAATATCTAAATATCAGTATTTGTATAATTTCTTATTCAAAACTCCATTTTGTTATTTGCATTTTGACATAGAACATAGAAGATGAAACCAGGCAAAATAACTTTAAAATCTTTTAAAAAGCGGGGACAATTCCAGTCAAGGTGCCACATGCTTCCTAGCCGAACACTTTTCTCGACTTTTCCTTCCTGACCCATCTTTTTTCTCCTGCCAACTTTAAACAAACCAATCCCGACCTGCCTCGCCTCGAGTCAGGCCACGCCAGTGTTTGTGAGCGCTGTAAAACCTTTTAATTTTGTGGAAGTGCCATATCATCTCTAGAATTCTGGATTAAGATAACATCTTATTGACCAACATTAACTCTAACTAACATCAAAAATGAAAAAAAGAAGAAGCAACAACTCCTCTGCAACTTTCACCCTACTTGCCCTCTCATTCAAGTTTAAAAGAAGCTATGCTTCGGATGTTACTCGACAATGTTAACCCTAATTGCCCTCCCATCCAAACTCTGCATCACATGAAGAAATCACCAAAAAGTTCAATAGTAACTTTTGTGTGTGTATATATATATATATATAAACATTCATATGGGTTTGTCAGTAGTAGTTTGTATACTTGTCCATCAAGAGCAGCAATGGCATCATATCATTCATTTCTGTCTCACTTGCCATTGTTACAAAACCGAACCCATGTGAACGTCCAGTTTCACGATCATAGATGACCCTTGCATCAACCACCTCTCCGTGTTCATTTAACACCTGCTCCACTCCAGGCGATCGTTATCCATTTACAAGGCCATGTATATAGTTGGAGTTATATACAACATCACAAACAGTTAAATGATCATAATCAATGGAACATTAGAAGGTAACAAAATCTTGTTAAATGACCTCTAATCATCAACATAGTATTTAGACTTAATACCATCCGCTTATAGTTGAAACTAAGATAGTTGGCAGAGCTAGTACATGGCGGTCAAAGAAAAACTTAGGGGTCGTTTAGCTTACCCGGTTAAGAGCTTACCGAACACTATCACTTACTTACCGGGTAATATTTTAGTCCACCAAAACGGTATTGTATGCAACAATTTCACCATAGGCGCTAACCGTGGTAACAATATTCTCCCTCACTTACCGGGTAAGACTCTTGGTTGTTGCTTTAGCTCTTACGGGGTAAGATTTTTGGTCCTTGTCATTTGTCATATTCATCCGGTAAGGTAATATGACTTGGTAAGCACTTACCCGGGTAAGCGTTTGGTAAGCACTCTCTGTTGGGAACCACCACCTCCAACTAAGGAAAAAGACCGACAAAGCTTATCCCATTCCTTCAGCAACATCAAAAAATCTTCCGTTAATTCATTCCTCACCTAGAAAACACATTTTCAAGTATCAAATGTAAGAATAAGAATCTAAAGGGATAAAAAAAATATGAAGTATGGGAAGGAACACATACCTCTGTAGTGGTTCAATTTTAAGCTTTCACATGCATATTTATTTAAATCAACAACCCACCTCTGTAATGAAAAACTCATAAGAAATTAGGAGTCTTAGAATTCAAAGCTATACAAATAAACTAAGCAAATTTAATACATATTGTCACAAGATTAACATCACCCATATTCGCACCTAGACAAAGTCGTGTAGACATTGTGCCACATCCAGAGTAGAGATCTAGCATCCACATCTCCGATCTTTTGCCATCTTGAATTTGGGAAACTTCATTAAAAACTCGATTAACATTAGACTCGGAAGAAATAGTTGAATCAAATTCATTTCCATCCCCATCGTTATCTGTAATACATACATATCATTTAAACACCGAAACTGTTGAGTCGTAGGGTCGTGTAATGTTAGATATAGTAAAAAGAACATTTTAGTCTTTAGGATCTACTTCACCAGCCTAGGCAACCAAATCACTCAAATAGAAGAAAATTGTCAAAAAGATTGTCACAGGTAAAAACTGAATCACACGTGGAACTTGATGCGGTGAATGTTTTGTAAAGCTTCTTGATCTTTCCCAAGAAACTTCACAAGCTGCATTCAGAAAAAGGACAGGACACAAGTAATCAGGGAAAAACGGATTACATATGTGGAACAGATAAAATGTGTGGTGCCACGTACGTCTTTATTATGAATCTGATATACTTTCCTATCTGTTTGTGCTCCTGCCGCAACTTCCTCAGCTAGTTGCTGAGATCTTCGACGATTATTTTCTGATAACATTACAAAATATTGCAAAGTAAATAGAGGAGTTTCATGTATACAATATGCACATCCAGGAGATGCAGTTAAACCCAAACTCCCAAAGTACCACCAACATGTTCATGACCAATTTTTCACTGGATAATATATGTATTAATCATTAATTTTGGACACACGTAACTAATCATAGTACATATAATTGAAAACTAAAAAAGATGAAGAAGCTTACATATTCATGAAACAAAAAATTTCCAAGAGATTATTGTTGGACAACAGCCTAATTTACTGGAGAGAACTCATTGATACACCTTCTGAAACACATACACCTTACACATCTATGGCCTTGATCGACATTTTCCACAAATATATCTTAGCAACTGGAAGTTTTAATTGGAACCAACGCTAGGCTTGATACATATTTGTGAAGATTACACTTAGAAATAAACGACATGAATTTACACTTACAAGATTATTTCAAAGAAACACATTCTAAATGGCATGAATTTCATGGAGATCTTGAACTTCTTACCCAAAATTCTCAAATAGATGAGATCGTCAGTGGGATCACTATCAGGTTTCACGCCTTTCGTTCGGCCGAAATCAAGCAAATACATTTATAAACATCTAGCTTGATCTGGACCAAAGCATTCTCCAAAAACATTCTTAATAAATGTCTTGGATACATATTTAATGGTGGGAAATTAAATATAATCCGTGATTCATTTAGGACAATAGGGAGGGGGGAAGATAACTTGGACAAGATCACACAAATTGATGTAAGAAATCAAGAAAATTACTTACCGAAAGTGGGGGTGGAAAACGTTGGGGTACCATCAATGAAATTGAGTTTGGCGGAGACGATGGACTTATCCTTCCTTGATGTATATTACAAAAATCGTCTTGCTTTTCTTCGATACCCTTGCCATTGCCTCGTTAAACGTTGTAACATCCTCTGGTTCCGTTGACGGCCACCGTCATATTGGGGGTGGGGCAACCTCCGAACTCTAGTACTGCCGGGAAATTAAAGTAATTATACCGAACGTGGCTCCACAAGCCGCCTGTGCTAAGAGGATCATAAAGGTGATGGCTAACGACAGCGAGTTCACTAAGCCGAGGAAGAGACAACAAACACCGCCGACGGTTTGGAGGAGCCATAAGTTCCAGAGTCGACCTCGCATCCCCCATCGCTTTGCCATGTAGTCAGATGTGAACCCTCCAAGGGGGCGAGCTAAGAGGTTTGCCATTCCGAAAGTGGCCGCAATGATTCCGGCTAGATGAAGCTTTAGATCAAATCTATGATTCAACAATTACTAGAAAACAATTCAATTGTTATTTTTGTAATGAATTTGATCATTCAAAATTATCATAAATGTACAAGATCTATATTTATGTTAAAAGTTAAAAGATAACAACAATTATTTCTTTAGATCGAAACACATTTAATCATGGATAAAGAATAAAGTTTATAATATGATACCTGTCGTAGAAGTATTCTGCAATCACGTTATCGATCGTTAACTCGACACCTATCGAGTAGCCATAGAGAAACACAAAAATCCATGTTCGATAGTTTGTTGCAGCATGCCATAATATCTAAAAATTAACCCAAAACCAATACCAAATCAGTATAAAATAAGCATGGAGTGATTAATGAATTAGGAACCCTAAGCAGGTAACATCACCCTTCTTCTGAAGAGCACTAAGGTTACCATCAGGCAAATCTTGGCCAAGAGTCAACAAAATTGATGGCAAAACGGTTTTAGTGTTCTATTGCACTGACGATGAGTTATAAGTTGCAACGTCACAAACGTCTTGCGTCAAATATCGACACAACAATATGCATAATAAAAATTAAAACCAACTTCTACCTTTCCGATTGTAGAGAAATCTTCATCAGGTGTTCAAACAAATCCGTAGTTGATCGCAAATTTGGAGTTAAATCCAGCAAGCTATAAAAAAGAAGCCAAAAATCTAGAATAAAGAAGAAAGGTATCTACAATCAGTTTCTAGACATCTGAAAAGACTCCTACAAATCACAAATTGGAACCAAATTTATTAGCCAAAATACTGAAAATAATATTTTAGGGTTTAGAAATTGAACAATTTCTCCTTTTTTTTTAACTTTTTTATGAACACCCATTTGAAATACAGAGAGAAAATGAAAGCTTTTAAACTTTCTTCTATGATTAGAAAAAAAAAATTCAACAAACATAAACAGAAAATGGTAATATTTTTTGCTAACCCAAATGATCAAAAAACCCCAAAGTGGATAGATCTACATATGAAAGAACCCTAGAAGTCTTCATCCATCTAGAAAACGTGGGCACTTCTCCATTCAAATTCAACATGATAGAAGCTTTATGATACTCGCCGACCCTCTTTTCGAAGAAATTAGTCTTCCCCTGTAATAAAATCAACTCCATCCAATCGACCGGGTTCTGCGCGTCATATAACTTTCCACATCCCAATGCAACCAAGGCCTATCAGCAATGAATTCGATGTATTGGCTCATGAGATAACTGTTCACTCCCACGAGAGCTTAACGCGTCGCAGATCACCGAGTCGGGGATGCCTTCATTTCAAATTGGGTTGGGTTGAGAGGGTCAATTCCTGAGATGGTGAGAGTAAAGAGGAGAAACGTTTAGCGGAGACTCGGAGGTTGACAGCGAGTCGGGGAGAAGAGGGGGAGAGAAACCTGCAACATGAGAGCGTAGTGCGATAGAAATCAGGGTGTGAGGGGTAGTTAATTGGGATAAAATGAATTTGAACGGTCCAGATTAAAAGTTGGATGAATTTAAACGGTATAGATCGAATCACCAGGCGGTTGACTCGTCTCCATCCATATATATATAATTGACTTGAATTTTTGGAAATTTTCAAGAAAACTTCGATTTTTTTAAAAGCACCATGTATAAACCAACAAACACAAACAGCCAGAACAAACGGCAAAAAAACAGCCCAGACCAACAGCAAAAAAAGTTTGCCAGGAGCAAACCAGTCAAACAGCAACCGCACAACTATAAGCTGAACAAAGACTCAAACCAAACAAAATTAAACCGAACCGACCAATACAAAACCGACCCCAAACAACCCACTCAACCCTTCACACAAACTCTCCACGCCATAGCGAGCTGCCCCCACGTTGACAGATCGATCACGCGAGAGCCCACGACTCTAATCAACCATAGATTTCAAGAAAACTTTGATGGGTACATTAATCTATATATCAACCATTACCTATAAAAAAGGATGGTACTAATGTACACTAATTTAGATTAATCTTAAAGACATTAAGGTAGTGTTTGGTAAGCATATATAATTAGACTGGACTAGACAGGACAAGAGGGTAAGACTGAACTATATCAAACAACCGTATGGTAAATATTTTTATGTTATAATTATTAAAATAGATCCTATTAATTTATATAAATGCATCAACCTCTAAATCTATATAAATGCATCAACCTCTAAATCTACCAGAAACTTGAATAATTTGAATCAATGCCTACCGATTACTTTATGAAGGGCATGTCTGATCATTTTTGTTGTCGATGTCGTACAACTCTTTAACTACAATGTACAAGTGTATCAAGCATAAAAAATATAATCACAAT
The DNA here is from genome assembly GCA_023525745.1 of Arctium lappa. Taxonomy (NCBI): domain Eukaryota; kingdom Viridiplantae; phylum Streptophyta; class Magnoliopsida; order Asterales; family Asteraceae; genus Arctium; species Arctium lappa. The sequence goes on from CM042048.1 coordinate 148,596,675, forward strand.
CTGTAAATGGATTATTGAGTTTTGCTTGCATACCTTAGATTCAATGCCTAATGTGAGAATCCCATTAGTGGTAGAAGAATGAACTGAGTCAACTTCCAAGTTTAGGCTGCTCATTGCATCAAAGACTTGGTGGGATCGCGGAAGAACCTCTCCGTTTGCCTTGCCCTAGTCTTTATCGACATGTCAAAAACCTTTTGCCCAAATTGCCCCAAAAGCCCACCAAGAATACTCGAATGAATCTGATGTTCATATAAAAAAGTGTTAAGAATTGGAACATGTATCTAGTTTTTGGGGATTTGATGTTTTTTGTTGTTAGTTCAATATAATTGTCATAACTTCTATTATACAACCATTTTAGAAGTTGAAAAGTTAACCATTAAGACACTACAAAGTTAAATATACTCTTTTTTTGGAGACTGATAGAGTAACAGGTCAACAAATTATGGACACTACCTTCTGCTCAAACTTAACTGTCTTCCCTTTGCCAAGTATTTCTTGTAAAGTATCTTTCAGTTCTTTCTCCTCTTCAGCACGGAGTGGCTGGTAGAATCACAATACTACAACAACAAAGTTATATCAACAATATATATATATATATATATATATATATAAACACGAGTGTGATTCAATAAGATGAAATTGAGTAGAATCAAGATGAGTGGTGAAAAGAAAAGAAGAAACCGTGCTAAAGATAACAAAGTGAACTATAAAGTACTCAATGCATTTTTTTTTCTCTTTCTTTGAGTTTCCTTCTGACCGGATAACAAATACATATACAAACGACCAATATTGAAGTAATTAATTAGCACTAAGACTTATTTCAACAAAAAAATAAACACCGAGACAGATTATGATACAGACATCAGAACCAAGAGATCAGATGTTTGAATCTCACAAAAAACATAAATGAAGGGGTCGGATCACGGGTGGGGTGGATGAGGGAAGGTTGTATACCTTGAGAAGGCTGATTTTGGCCATAATTACTCATTTAATTTCTTGTATATGTCAATGTTGCTCGCGTTTATCAACCCTTTGCTTCCAATATTTCCCTATTTCTTCTCAACGATCCCAACTGCGCTGCAACTGGTGCTGAAGGTCGATTTGTGGTTGCCATTTGCTTGCCGATTCTTCAATCTTTTACTTATGGACTATGGTACTACCGAGGTTCAAGAGGACATACCTGGGCTTAGCATCATCGGTGGAGTAGCATTGTTCCCATCTGCATTGGAGGTAAATAATACATAATTAATAAAAATGTGATTTTCATGCAATGATTCAAGAACAGAGTCCAAATGATGCAAATTGCAGCCATAAAAGAGGCTTTTCAAATGCACAAGCCACAATGTATGTGGATTTTGATACCAATTTAACATTTGATAATAACCTACTTGTACATAGAATCACAAATTTCTATAGAGTTATCATCTTTTACTCCAAATGTTTCTGAATTTAATCAATTTTTAAAAAGTACAGCACATTTGATACCATACAAATTATGAACATGAAAGCTGATTGGAAGAACACTTACAGATCCGTTAAACATTCTAATGGCTTCTTTAGCTTCTTGAACACTTGCCATTGTAATAAACGCAAATCCCATGCTCCTGTCTAACTCTATCGTACATAATCTGATCCAACAAAAAATTAGGGTTACCAAAAACTGAATCGTCCTCAAAATTAAACAAAAAATTTCAACAATTACCTCTATAAATTAAACATACAACTTATCTCGACAACAACAGAAACCAATTGCTAGTAATTACCTCAACAGAAACCACATTGCCAGCTTCTCTGAATACTTGAGACAATTCTGAAGAAGTGATTGCGTACAACAAGTTTCCGATGTAAAGCCTCCCAACTTTATGCGATTCGGGTTCAATTTCTTCTTCTTCTTCATCTTCATATTCTTCTTCTTCAACATCATAGTCGTGTTCATTTTGTAATTCATTTCCGATTGTGGATGGTTCTGATTCTAGGTTTTCATCGATTTGAAGAGATTGATAGGCTAGGGAGGAATTGGGGGATTGATAGTGACGGGTTTTGAAATTGAAAGATAATTAGGAGGTTTTGAAGTTGTTCTTGAGGTTTTAACCATCGTGGGGAGTTATGAGAGATTTCAGCGGGCCTGATACTTAAAACTCCATGATCGTGGGTTGAACGTCGGCATAACTTCCTCCCTCCCTCTTTCTTTGTCTGAAATAGAAGTTGTCCGGTTGAAGTTGTGTGAGAGAAATCAGTGAGGGGAGGAAACCGAGTTAGGGGAGTGGGAGAGAAAATAGGGAGTGATGGGAGAGAAATCTGGAACGGAGTGGGTGGGCCGTGGGTTAAATAGAGGTTGGGTTTATATAACTTGGGTTAAAATGAATTTGAACGGTGGAGATTGAATATCAGATGATTTTAAATGGACCAGATCAACCCAAAAAGCGGTTGACTCGGCTCCATCCATATATATCTATATCTATATCTATATCTATATCTTATATCTTATATCTTATATCTATATCTATATATCTATATCTATATACTATATAATGAAAAGTCTATTACGGTTATTGTACAAACTATTGTACAATTACATTTACCATCCTTAATCTTTTATACAATAACATTTACTACCCTTATAATGTTACATTTATCACCCTTACAATTACTTATTTAATTTATTTTGTATCCCTTACTTTTTAATTTTACATTTTACACCGTTATCATATTAACACAAATAATCGTATATGAACAAAAATGCAATGAAAAAATACGTTCATTTTTTTACAAATTATACCATTATAATCGTCTCATCAATACCTTCAAAACGAGCCCAATATTGAATATTATTTAATTTAACCATACTATTAAATATCAGAATATATACGAATTATCTATACTACTAAAACGGTTTATTGTACAAACTTTTGTACAATTACATTTACCACCCTTACATTGTTACATTTATCACCCTTATAATTACTTATTTAATTTACTTTATATCCCTTATTTTTTTCATTTTACACATATTAACACAAATAATTATATATTAACAAAAATGCAATGAAAAAATACGTTCATTTTTCTACAAATTATATCATTATAAGCGTCTCCTCAATATATTCAAAACGAGCCAAATATTGAATATTTTTTAATTTAACCGTACTATTAAATATCATGAATATCTACGAAATAATTTGTTTTTCTGTCCATACGTTTTATTTTTTTTTTCCACCGTTAGCAAGTTAAAAATACATAATCGTAAAATACGTTTCATTCTTATTATAAATAATATCATTATAATTTTTTTCGTCAATAATTGTAATATAAACTAATTATTGAATATCTTTATGAGTTTAGGTTTCATAAGTTGTGATTTTTAGGTCATGGTTGATTATTGATGAAATGTATATAAGAAAATAGCATTAATTGTTCGTTTTTTACTTACATTCCGCTGCATCGCATGGGTATATGCCTAGTATATATATATAATTATGTTACGGTTCTATTTCTAGCCTCTAGGATGGTAAGTTGGTCAAATTTATTGCACTTTGATCCCTGCACTTTAAAAAAGGTTTTGTTTTAACCCTTATGTTTATTTTTTCCTTTTATACATGCTAAACTAAATGTCAAATTGCATCAAATAACAACTTTCAAAAACCATACAAATTTAACAAAAAAAATATATAAACATTATTCCATTTCGTTAGTATATTACTAGACATATACCCGCGCGATGCAGCAGAATGTAAGTAAAGAACGAACAATTAATGTTATTTCCTTATATACATTTCATCAATAATCAACCATGACCTAAGAATCACAACTTATGAAACCTAAACCCATAAAGATATTCAATACTTAATTTATATTACAATTATTGACGAAAAAAATTATAATGATATTATTTATAATAAAAATGAAACGTATTTTACAATTATGTATTTTTAACGTGCTAACGGTGGAAAAAAAAATAAAACGTATGGATAGAAAAACAAATTATTTTGTAGATATTCATGATATTTAATAGTACGGTTAAATTAAAAAATATTCAATATTGGGCTCGTTTTGAATATATTGAGGAGACGCTTATAATGATATAACTTGTAGAAAAAATGAACGTATTTTTTCATTGCATTTTTGTTAATATATGATTATTTGTGTTAATATGATAATGATGTAAAATGAAAAATGAAAAAGTAAGGGATATAAAGTAAATTAAATAAGTTATTGTAAAGATAATAAATGTAACATTGTAAGGGTGATAAATGTAATTGTACAAAAGTTTGTACAATAACCGTTTTAGTTTTTTCATTATATAGTATAAATTATGATATTTAATAGTACAGTTAAATTAAAAAATATTCAATAATGGGCTCATTTTGAAGGTATTGACGAGACGATTTTAATGGTATAATCTATAAAAAAAAAGGAACGTATTTTTTCATTGCATTTTTGTTCATATACGATTATTTGTATTAATATGATAACGGTGTAAAATGAAAAATGAAAAAACAAGGGATATAAAGTAAATTAAATAAGTAATTGTAAGGGTGATAAATATAACATTGTAAGGGTAGTAAATGTTATTGTACAAAAGATTAAAGATGGTAATGTTATTGTACAAAAAATTGTACAATAACCGTATAACCGTTTTAGAATTTTCATTATATAGCTAGACATATACCCGCGCAATGCAGCGAAATGTAAGTAAAGAACGAACAATTAATGTTATTCTCTTATAGATATGTCATTAACAATCAATCATAACTTAAGAATCACAATTTATAAAACACTAAACCTATAAAGATATTCAATAATTAGTTTATATTACAATTATTGACGAAAAAAATTATAATGATATAATTTATAATAAGAATTAAACGTATTTTACGATTATGTATTTTTAATGTGCTAATGGTGGAAAAATAAATAAAACGTATGAATAAAAAACAAATTAATTCGTAGATATTTATGATATTTAATAGTACGGTTAAATTAAAAAATATTCAATATTGAGCTCATTTTGAATGTCAGACGAGACGATTTTAATGATATAATTTGTAGAAAAATGAACGTATTTTTCATCGCATTTTTGTTCATATACGATTATTTGTGTTAATATGATAATGGTGTAAAATGAAAAATAAAAAAGTAAGGGATATAAAGTAAATTAAATAAGTAATTGTAAGAGTGGTAAATGTAACATTGTAAGGGTGGTAAATGTTATTGTACAAAAGATTGTACAATAATCGTTTTAGTAGTATAGATAATTCGTATATATTCTGATATTTAATAGTATGGTTAAATTAAAAAATATTCAATATTGGGCTCGTTTTGAAGGTATTGACGAGACGATTATAATGGTATAATTTGTAAAAAAAAGAAACGTATTTTTTCATTGCATTTATTGCATTTTTGTTTATATACGATTATTTGTGTTAATATGATAACGGTGTAAAATGAAAAATGAAAAAGTAAGGGATATAAAATAAATTAAATAAGTAATTGTAAGGGTGGTAAATGTAACATTATAAGGATAGTAAATGTTATTGTACAAAAGATTAAGGGTGGTAAATGTTATTATATAAAAGATTGTACAATGTATAACCGTTTTAGAATTTTCATTATATACTATGCATATACCCGCGCGATGCAGCGGAATGTAAGTAAATAACGAACAATTAATGTTATTTCTTTATATACATTTCATCAATAATCAATCATGACATAAGAATCAGAACTTATGAAACCTAAACCCATAAAGATATTCAATAATTAGTTTATATTACAATTATTGACGAAAAAAATTATAATGATATTATTTATAATAAGAATGAAACTTATTTTACGATTATGTATTTTTAACGTGCTAACGGTGGGAAAAAAAAATAAAACGTATGGACAGAAAAACAAATTATTTCGTAGATATTCATGATATTTAATAGTACGGTTAAATTAAAAAAATTCAATATTGGGCTCGTTTTGAAAATATTGAGAAGACGCTTATAATGATATAATTTGTAGAAAAATGAACGTATTTTTTCATTGCATTTTTGTTAATATATAATTATTTTTGTTAATATGATAATGGTGTAAAATGAAAAATGAAAAAAAATAAGGGATATAAAGTAAATTAAATAAGTAATTATAAGGGTGATAAATGTAACATTGTAAGGTGGTAAATGTAATTGTACAAAAGTTTGTACAATAACCGTTTTAGTTTTTTCATTATATAGTATAAATTCTTATATTTAATAATACGATTAAATTAAAAAATATTCAATATTGGGCTCGTTTTGAAGGTATTGATGAGACGATTATAATGGTATAATTTATAAAAAAAATGAACGTATTTTTTCATTGCATTTTTGTTCATATACGATTATTTGTGTTAATATGATAACGGTATAAAATGAAAATGAAAAAGTAAGGGATATAAAGTAAATTAAATAAGTAATTGTAAGGGTGGTAAATGTAACATTGTAAGGGTAGTAAATGTTATTGTACAAAAGATTAAGGGTACCGTATAACCGTTTTAGAATTTTCATTATATAACTAGGCATATACCCGCACAATGCAGCGGAATATAAGTAAAAAACGAACTATTAATGCTACTTTCTTATAAATATGTCATCAACAATCAATCATAACCTAAGAATCACAATTTATAAAACCCTAAACCTATAAAGATATTTAATAATTAATTTATATTACAATTATTGACGAAAAAAATTATAATGATATAATTTATAATAAGAATGAAATGTATTTTACGATTATGTATTTTTAATGTGCTAATGGTAGAAAAATAAATAAAACGTATGGATAGAAAACAAATTAATTTGTAGATATTCATGATATTTAATAGTACGATTAAATTAAAAAATATTCAATATTGAGCTCGTTTTGAAGGTCAGACGAGACAACTATAATGGTATAATTTGTAGAAAAATGAACTTATTTTTCATCGCATTTTTGTTCATATACGATTATTTGTGTTAATATGATAATGGTGTAAAATAAAAAAGTAAGGATATAAAGTAAATTAAATAAGTAATTGTAAGGATGGTAAATGTAACATTGTAAGGGTGGTAAATGTTATTGTACAAAAGATTGTACAATAACCGTTTTATTAGTATAGATAATTCGTATATATTCTGATATTTAATAGTATGGTAAAATTAAAAAATATTCAATATTGGGCTCGTTTTGAAGGTATTGACGAGACGATTATAATGGTATAATTTGTAAAAAAATGAACGTATTTTTTCATTGCATTTTTTTCATATATGATTATTTGTGTTAATATGATAACGGTGTAAAATGTAAAATGAAAAAGTAAGGGATATAAAATAAATTAAATAAGTAATTGTGAGGGTGGTAAATGTAACATTATAAGGGTAGTAAATGTTATTGTACAAAAGATTAAAGGTGATAAATGTAATTGTACAATAGTTTGTACAATAACCGTTTTAGAATTTTCATTATATAGTATAGATATAGATATATTAAATTTTTTATTAAATTTATGGAAAATAATCAAATTTCAAAAATAAAATGATTTTAATAATGAATTTTAAACTATAATGACTAAATTAAAAAATAAACAAAGTTACACTACTATTTATTTATAATATAACTTAGAATAAAAGGTATAAATCATTCAGATAAGAATCCTAAATATCATGAAAAATGTAGGAATAAAATGTTATGCAGGAGTTTATATGTGAATCATTGAAAAAATCCCGAAAAAATCTATTTGGGCAAAAAGTTGTCTACCGACAATCCCAACATGCCTCACATGAAACACGCTTCCAAGGACACCAATGTGAGGGGGCGTTTTTTTGCTCACTCAACAACTGAGGTTAGCCGAGGGAGGGGAGGGGGGGGGTCGAGATCAAACCCGAGACCTGCCTTGTATTTTGTAAAGTCGTCCTTGTCCCTTTGCTAACTGAACTACACGCCGAAGGCCGAGAAAAAATCTATTTGAAGATGCTTATGTGAACCAACGTTACAAATTATTTATATAGGTTCACATATATATTTTTAAATGTATTTTTACATATAAATATCTCATTTGAACCTTACACATAAAAGATAAATACAATGTATTTTGTCTAATTCTTGTAAGCATGAAAAATATAAATATGTAAAAGTAGAAGGGCATGAGTTGAATTATTACCATTAACGTCTGGATCAACACATGCTTCCGTTGTTGCTGTTCATCTAAATCAGTCGACATTCTATCTAAGCTCTCACAAAAATTTATACTCCATCTTCAGGTAATTCATCGATAAATTTAGTCGTTCATATCTTTAATTTGTAGTTGATTGAATTCTGCGTTTGATTTCCTATCCAATGTTGTTGATTTTTCTGAATATATCGATGAAAGGGGATTAGTTCATGCATTGAAGAATAAACACATTTTTGTGGTTTTTAATCTTAAATAGAGATGTCGTTTGTCTTTGAATCGATGAATTGTACTCCTTTTGTTTTCTGTGAGTGGTTAGAGGTCAATCCTATATTTCTCTGGATGATTCTCGAGCATCTTGAGTTGAAGAAAATGTTGTGTAGATCTTGACTATTATATGTCTAACTGAATCTGATTATATTCTTATGACTTTTGATTTGATTATGAAGTCCTATAAAGAGTCTAGGAAACGGACCTGGATTTTTTTGGTTTTATGCAAAAACCAAGAGATGAAAATGCACAAATTAAAGATGTTGAAATATCACTGATGGAACTTAGATCTGATTGAAAAGTTGCAAAAATCCTGATGTATATGGAAGAGATAAAAGAAGAAGCGGCAAATGCAACAAAATATTCCCCTTTTGATTTAGAATATTGTGGGGTGCACCTAGTAAAAGTTGAGATAAAAGGCTTAAGATTATGTATGCTTACTTATATGTACAATGTATAAAGTATCATTTTTATTGTCTTTATTGGTTTGATTTTAGACATGTACACAGATGTATATAGATAGACCTGCGGTTGATTTTTCAAAAAGCACCGATATCTCCACACTCATATCCTTGCGACATAGTTACAATCTTAACTGATCCTGTAGTAGGCTAAACTGCTAAAGTATTTCGGTTCTACAAAAGAAGTGGGTTCTGTTTATGCTTGGTAATGGTTTTGGGTGGTAAGCATGGACCTTAGTTCATTTTTTCTTTTGAAATGAATCAATGATGCTAAAACATGAATGTGAGGGATCGATTAGAATTTTGAGGGAAGTAAAAGGGGGAGAGGGACGGAGGCTGTTCTACAAAAAAAAAATCTTTACAATTGTTCAATATTAAACCTCTTTGATGCTTCTCCATTATGAATTGGTTGTTGGTATTCTTGTTTATAAGACGAGACTTGTAAAGAATCTTTGCAGATGAAGTCATGCAGCATTGCTGTATATCTCGAAGGCTTAATACCCATGTGAACTTGTGAATCCTGACATTAACAAAACCTCAAGTGACTTGTGTAAGTGAAGATGAGTTGATAACAAGAGTTAGGTCCATGTTTTTACCTTAGAAAATGCTAGGAGTATCTAGTGTTACTTCTATTTGCTAACTATTTCACTCCCATGGACTAGTAAGAGAGTTTGAAACTTTAGAGGAGCAATCAAAATGCGATTTGATGTTCAACTAATTTATAATATAGATAGGTGTTCAACTAATTTATAATATAGATAGGTGTAAAAGCTAAGAAGAGCACTCACGGCTTATTGGTCAACCTCTCCTTTAATAATTAGTCTTGCCACTTTAAGTTATTATGCATATGCTCCATCATCTTGTGTGGTGGGACAGTCCAAGTGGTGTTTCAACTTGCAATTTGTTTCGATATTGTGAGGTACAATTTGACATTCAACTTATTTTCACTGTAGTCTGACAAATAAGGTTGATTTTCTCTCTGGTTCTTTGTGACTGCTGCAAGGTTTGTTGTGATAGAGACATGCTTAAGATCCCAGATCATCAAGTTGTTGGACACGAAGCTGGCGTTGGGAAGCTTGGTCCCCTCATTGATGATTCGGGTCGTTTTTACAAGCCTCTCCAGAGCGATAAACGTGGGTCCGAATAAGTGGCCTTCTATGAATCGTTCTCTTCCAACACTGAAGTTTCAAAACACATCCGTAGATTCTTCCCCATCTATTATGGCACCAAATTCATGAAGGCATCTACTGGATCTGAACATCCTCATATTGTGTTGCAAGATATTGCCTCATCCTGCATAAATGAGGGCATCAAAATTGGCGCCAGAACCTGGGCTCCAGAAGCTTCTGAGGCATACGTTGCAAAATGCTTGAGAAAGGATAGGCAGAACACCAGTATTCCGTTGGGATTCAAGGTATCAGGGCTGCGAGTCTATATCAGTGATGAATCAGGGTTTTATAAGCCTGATAGAGATGTTGTTCGTAGAGCTAGCCCAGATGATGTTAAACTGCTTCTTAGGAAATTTATTTCCTCTAATCCATCTGCAGAAATGGAAATGGACCCAGATTGTTCTTTAGCATCTTCTGTTTATGGTGGACCTAATGGCATTTTGGCTCAATTATTGGAACTGAAGGCATGGTTTGAGGATCAAACTATCTACCACTTCTATGCTTGTTCAATTCTTTTCATGTATGAAAAGGGTTTGGCGTTAAAAGGTGCTAGTTCAAACGCAGAAGTCAAGCTTATAGATTTTGCACATGTTACAGAAGGTCGAGGCATCATCGATCACAACTTCTTGGGTGGGCTCTGCTCCTTGATAAGGTTCATTTCCGACATACTTACAGAGACGACCAAACTTACTGTTGAGAATGGTCAGGTTGAGCCGGAGGAGAGCTGATTAATTTGAACTTTGAAAACCATCTCTCATTTTTGCTGCTTCTTCATAATTGTTAAGACCAGGTATTTGATTTGAAACTGAATTAGCTTACTGGATCACAGTTTTGCTGATATCTATGATTCTTCACTTGCAATTTTATAGTCATCCTTTGCTTGACAGTTGAGGAGAGCTTAGTATACAAGTAACCTGCTGTTGTTAATAACTCTTTATCTATCTACATCTAGCAAGGCAAGGTGATCCAAACCCACGACCTCTAGTAAACGAAAAATGCCCATGCTTTTTGTTGGAGTCCCACATAGCCTAGACTTGGACGAATGTATCCTCATATATGTTGGAACCTCCCCTCTCTCCTCAAGAGTTGTTTTGAAGGGTAACCTAATGGGGTTCCACATATTCTAACATGGTATCAGGGCCTAGGTCTACAACTCTAGGGTCTCAACATACATGGGCAATCTGTACTCGTCTAGCCTCCTTTAGACACTCTGGGACAATTTGTGTCCGTCTAGCCTCCCTTGGAGAAGGCATGTTAGAGTCCCACATCGACTGAATTTGGACATTTATCCTTCATATAGATTGGAACCCCCCCCTCCTCTTATCTCCTCAAGGGGAGAGTTATCTAATGGGGTTCCACATATTCTCACACTTTTGAAGCAGTATGACCCTAGCATATAGGGCTTTCTTTTATTTTTTATTTATTTTTCTCAAGTAAAGGTTAAATTTGGCATTTTTGTGGTAAAAAAATGGAGTGCATGGAGCCCATTTATTGCATATAATTAGGATAATAACATTGTATCTTTCTTGATAGCAATACACATATTCTTGCAACTTAATCAAACATGAAGTCCAACAGTAAAACTAACTCCAAGCCTAAAGTGTTTCTTCCCTTAGATGCCACCTTACATTTATAAGTACTCCACCTCATATTCTAAAAGTAGACCGCAAAATTAACTCCACTGACAGAAAAAAAAATGTTGAGCTCAAATCTTCTCTTTGCCATTGCCATTGCCTTGTTATGTAGTTTATCTGCAAATAGCGATAACCTCCAGGACACCTGCCCAACCGACACGTCCTCTGATACCGTGTTCATCAATGGCTTCCCTTGCAAAAACCCGTCAAACATCACGACCTCTGATTTCAAGAACTTGCTATTAAGCCAACAAGGTAGCACCGACACCTTCCTACGCTCCTCTGTCACCATAGTCACTGCTGCCTTACCCTTCTCTATCCCACACCTGTCCATCCAATAGTAATTTGCCACCTAATATTTCTACACTAAATAATTAATTATTTTTAAAAGTTTTAACCCTTTTAACTCCGTTAACCTCTACCCCTCCCCAAAATGTCCCACTCCTCTCTCTCTCTCTTAATAATATTAAATATTTTTTTCTCTTTAAATTTGATTTAATATTCTGTTGATAATTTCCTTTCCTTTTCTTTTACATATTTATTTTAGAAAAAAAAATCTTTCTCTTTTCATATTCTCTCTATCTCACTCTATTAATATATATTAACTTAATAAAAATAATTTTTTTCATTTATTATCTTATTTTATTAATCTATTTTAGTTGATAGATAATTATCATTCAAATGGTTGTTATCTTATTTATCCCTGTTCTTCAATGACATTTTTATATTTCTCTCTTTGATATGTCATTTTTATGCTCGATTTCTCTTATTTTTTCTAGTTCATTTTCTCTTTGCTCATAATTTGTTGTGGAAGACAATATATCAAGTAAGTATATATTTTATTGAATAGTAAAGCATGCGAATATATTGTAGAAATTAACATCTAACTTTTTTTTGTTTTTCTTTTTAATTTAAGATGATGAATATTGATACAAATGGTGTGGAAGGACAATCTAATGATATGTTTAGGGAAGCTGCGGAAGCTCCGATTGATGATGGAATGAAAATAAACCAGATTCATTCCAACATTTTTGAGGAAGATATACCAAAGGTTAGTATGGAATTTGAAACCGAAGAACAAGCTTACCACTTTTATAATGTTTATGCTTATAAAGTTGGTTTTAGCACACGAAGAAGTAAAGGGTATAAAGACAATAAAGATGGAAAAATAAAAAGCAGAATATTTTGTTGTTCATGTGAAGGCTTTCGTGGAAAAGATAAACGAGATGATAATGTGAACGTCATCGCGCTCAAACAAGGTTTGGTTGTTTGGCGATGATGAAGATAAAACTTCATGAATGTGGAAAATATAAAGTAGTTGACTTCAAAGCAGAGCATACACATGTGACTGCAAGTCCCAAAACGAGCCACTTACATAGGTCACAAAGAAGAATAACACATGCTCAAGCATCTGAAATTGTATTGGCTGAGAATTCTGGAATTGCTCCTAAAGCTAGTGTGGAACTAATGATTAGACGAGCAGGTGGACATTCAAATCTTGGATTTATTTTAGATGATTGCAGAAATTATTTACGCACCAAAAGAACAATTCAAATGTGTGTAGGGGATACAGGTGGTGTGCTTGAATATCTTCAAGAAAAGAAGTCAAAAGATCCTAATTTTTTTATGCTTTACAAGCTGATAAAGATGATCTGATAACAAATATATTCTGGGCAGATGCACAGATGAAGGCATCGTATTATAACTTCGGTGATGTTGTTTGCTTTGACACAACCTATAGGAAAAATAAAGATTGTCGTCCTTTTGCTATGTTTGTTGGGGTAAATCATCACAAGCAAACCACTATATTTGGGGCTGCATTATTATACGATGAAACTAGTGAAACATTTATATGGTTATTTGACACTTTTGTAGCAGCAATGTCAGGAAAAAAACCAAAAACAATTCTAACTGATCAAGATGCAGCAATGGCAAAAGCATTAAGATCCCAATGGCCAGAAACTTATCATCGGTTATGTATTTGGCATATGTATCAAAATGCAGCAAAACACTTGAGTAGTGTTTTTGAAAGATTTCGTGAATTTGCAACTGATTTTGGAAATTGCATATATGAATATGATGAAGAATGTGAATTCATTGATGCTTGGGGGAACATGCTTAGAAAATATAGCCTTGAAAGTAATGATTGGTTGGCTCAACAATTCAAGTTGAAGGAGAAATGGGCATTAGTTTACGGAAGAGAGACTTTTTGTGCAAATATGACTACTACTCAACGAAGTGAAAGCATGAATAATCATCTTAAAAAGTATGTTAGCTATCAACACTCGATGCTACGTTTTCTAGAAAATTTTGAGAGGTTAGTTGTGGATCGTCGTTATGAAGAGCTAAAAGCAGACTTTAGAGTAAGTCAACGTAATTTAGCGCCATCTCTTCCTATTGAAATTTTAAACCATGCAGCAACTTTGTATACCCCTGCAATGCTGAGAATGTTTGAGGTTGAGTTTTCAAAGGCTTATAATTGTGCTATGGAACTTTGTACCGAGCTAGGAGCAAAAGTGGAAGAGTATGAGCTTACTCCTAATGGTAAGTATTTCCATCATAAAGTTAGATATGAGTCAACAGCCAATACAGTGATATGTAGTTGCAAAAAGTTTCAGTTTGCAGGAATATTGTGCTCACATATTCTTAAGGTATTTTCCTTTCGTAATGTCACGAAAATACCTTCTCAATATATTTTAAAGAGGTGGACAAAACATGCTAAGATGGGAGCTACAAGTAGTACATCTGAGATTAAAGAATGTGATGATCCTAAAGCATGTTTGGCACTACATTATCAAGATTTGTCCAGATCTTATACTCATATTGTAACAAGAGCATCAGAAACTGAGAGAGCCTACAAAGTTGCTAGAGAAGGCTTTAAAAGAGTTTGGGATGATGTTAATGCATGTTTGAGGGAAGAGAGAGTTAAAGGTGGTGAGAAGAATAATGCTACTACTGAAATCAATATGGCAATAAAAGGCATAAAAACAAATAACAAGAGAATGCGTAGTAGCTCTTCGCGTCCAAAGAATGCTCTTGAGAAGACTCGTAAGAGAAGCAAAGTTTCCAAAAGAAATTTGTCTATACCAGAGGTTTGACTTACTTTCTCTTATTTTTTAACTTACGTTTTTTATAATGTCTTGACAATATCAAGATTTGTATATTTAACTTTGTAGGTTTCACAAGATTTTAACAAGAATCAAGTCGGTAATTATATGTCATCTTCTCAACCAGAGTTTTCATATTCCACAACACCATTCAACCTTGACCAAGTAATACATTGGTTCTTTTATAGTGTTATTTTTATTAAGAGTTACACTTTAAAATGGATGACATAAGTATGTATAACTTTTTTTTATACAGATTGACATGACACCTGAAAATCCATGCATAAGTACGAGTATAACTCGACCGGTCTTACAAACTGGGTCTGCACAAGAGGTTCGGGTTTTTTTCGACTTTTTTCTACTTGAATTTATGTTTTTAATTTGAATGATATGATAGTATATATACTTATATAATTTTATAGGTTTCACAAGAGTTTAATGACAATGTACAAATTGATAATTGTATATTATTATGTCAACCAATTTTTCATATTCCATGACCCCACTTTTCTTAAATAAAATATTGTGTTATATTTTTTTAATTTATTCAATAATTTTTATCAAGTGTTATGTTTATAAACGCATGATATATTTATGTATTTTTTTTTACAGATTGACTTGACACCTGAAAATCCAACTATAAAAATGAGTATGACTGGATTACTCTTAGAAGTTCAGTCTGGATATGAAGGTAGCCAATTTTTCAAGACATTGTAAAGATTTCATTTAGTGAAGTTGGTGATTTCTCAAGACTAAATTAGGTTGTCATGTTTGAAATTTAATTATTATGTTAAATATTCATTACAATTGTTATGTTAGATTGGTTGATATATTTTGAATTTAATTATTATGTCAAATATTTGTCATATACAGTTCTAAGTTTGTGAAATTTAGTTTATAACTTAATTGATTAATTGTTATAAAAAAAATAAGTTCAATTTTTTTAATGTTTGGGAATAATATTAAAGAATTTCAATGATAATCCTTTTAGACATTTATTTTAGAAAAATTATATCAAATTTAAATTTAAAGTAAAATTCAATCAAATTCAGATTTACTAAAATCAGATTATACATTATTTAGTACTAAGACTGAGATAAATAAAAAATATAAAAATGTCAGGAAATCATTTAAGAGATACTTACAAATATAAAAAGTAAAATATAAAATTAATTTGTATAAAATAAATATATAATATAAAATCAGTTTGTATAAAAAAAGAAAAAATTAAATAAAGAGTGAGGATGAAAAATTATTTTTATTAAGTTAATATATATTAATAGAGTGAGATAGAGAGAAAAGGAAAAATAGTTTTTTTATTTGAAAAAGGATTGAAAGGATATTTAATTAAATTGAAAGAAAAGTAGAAAAAATTGCGATTAAAAATAATATGAAAAGAGAAAGATTTTTTTTTTCTAAAATAAATATGTAAAAGAAAAGGAAAGGAAATTATCAACAGAATATTAAATCAAATTTAAAGAGAAAAAAATATTTAATATTATTAAGAGAGAGAGAGAGAGGAGTGGGACATTTTGGGGAGGGGTAGAGGTTAACGGAGTTAAAAGGGTTAAAACGTTTAAAAAATAATTAATTATTTAGTGTAGAAATATTAGGTGGCAAATTACTATTGGATGGACAGGTGTGGGATAGAGAAGGGTAAGACAACAGAATTTTTTTCCCCTCCTCCTATCTCCTCAAGGGGAGAGTTATCTAATGGGGTTCCACATATTCTCACACTTTTGAAGCAGTATGACCCTAGCATATAGGACTTTCTTTTATTTTTTATTTATTTTTCTCAAGTAAAGGTTAAATTTGGCATTTTTGTGGTAAAAAAATGGAGTGCATGGAGCCCATTTATTGCATATAATTAGGATAATAACATTGTATCTTTCTTGATAGCAATTCACATATTCTTGCAACTTAATCAAACATGAAGTCCAGCAGTAAAGCTAACTCCAAGCCTAAAGTGTTTCTTCCCTTAGATGCCACCTTACATTTATAAGTACTCCACCTCATATTCTAAAAGTAGACCACAAAATTAACTCCACTGACAGAAAAAAAAATGTTGAGCTCAAATCTTCTCTTTGCCATTGCCATTGCCTTGTTATGTAGTTTATCTGCAAATAGCGATAACCTCCAGGACACCTGCCCAACCGACACGTCCTCTGATACCGTGTTCATCAATGGCTTCCCTTGCAAAAACCCGTCAAACATCACGACCTCTGATTTCAAGAACTTGCTATTAAGCCAACAAGGTAGCACCGACACCTTCCTACGCTCCTCTGTCACCATAGTCACTGCTGCCGAGTTCCCAGGCCTTAATACCTTAGGATTGTCCACTGCTAGAACCGACTTAGAAATTGATGGGTTGGTGACGCCTCACACTCACCCGAGAGCCAGTGAGATGATCTTTGTGGCAAAAGGGGTTGTCATCGCTGGATTTATCGACACAAAAAGCGATCTTTTCCAGAGCGTTTTGCAGGAAGGAGACGTGTTTGTTTTCCCGAAAGGATTGTTGCATTATTGTTTGAATAGTGGATTCGAGGATGCAATTGTTTACTCTGTGTTCAATGCCCAGAACCCGGGAGTGGTTGATTTAGCGAATGCTATGTTTGGTGACAAGGAGTCTGGGATGGCGACGATGAAAATGGCGATGGCAAAATTGGTGGCTCGTACTGTTGACGATACCACAAAACCGTACGACGAGCTTTAGTTCGTCTTGCTATGAAAACTTGGAGTGTTGATTTGAAGTAGTTTGTGGGATATACATAGGACAATAGAACACAATATAATGTTTTGTTTTTGTGGTTGTTTTTCTTGTGTCATGTGTGTGTATATTGGCACGTATTTGCTTGTTCAAATGAAATACTTCAATTCATTTTCAATATTTTATTTTATTTTATTATGTTCCCACCACTAAAATAATTTCCAAGTCCACCTTAGGAAAAATGTGAATCATATACGTACAACAAATACACATGTTGCGTGTGCTTTATATTTTGTTTCTAATTTTCTTTTGAAAGAAAACATTTTATTACTAATTAAATATATAAGAAAACAAAACATAAAAAACAAGATCTGCTTGAACAACTATGATTAATATTCGTTGACAAGAAGATTATATCCTAACTTTGGAATAAATATATTAGACTAACATGCAGGAAATCATCATCAATTTAAAGTAAATGAAGAAATATAACTCATTTTATTTTTAAAGTTGAGGTTTTATTAATTGGTTATATGTAAGCTAAAAAAAGGAAATTAATTAAAAAAAGTCAACTTTGGTGATATGGGTGTATTCTCCAGAAAGTGTGTTCTAATGGGAATTTTCAACTTTCAATCCATCCCTGTTAACCTTTTCTATTTTGAATTTTCTTGCTCCCATCATAATTCTAATTTCTTTTTCTGTTAATCATGGCTGTCAAAACCATTTTACGTTCACTTTGATTAATACTAGAAACGTATTCGCGCAATACAGCGAGATACATTACAATTTGAATGTTTCTTTTTATTTTTTTTGTCGATTTACAGTACGATTTTGGATGATTTGAAGAAAATGATAATGTTTTTTTTATAAATTTGTTTAATTTAGGCTTAATAATATAATGTTTTTATAATTTTTTTAAAGTATTTTGTTATAATTCAATGATTATCTTATATATTTTAACGATATCTAGAAAAAATAACCAATTACATATTTAATAATATAATTAAAACAAATTTATAGTAATATAATATATTAATTAATAGTGATACATGGAAATGTCTGCATAAAAGGAAACCCTGTACGTACCAAATTGGTGGGTGTTAGAAGTCTGCAGTAGTAATATGTATTTTGTGCTTTGATACTTGTAAATTAAGATATTTTTAAAATATTGAATAAAATGATGGTACCTTATGCCTAATAATTTGTATTTAAGAGTTTTTTTTATCTCTGCTTTATAATACTAGAAGCGTACTCGCGCAATGCAGCGAGATACATCACGATTTTAATGTTTATTTTTATTTTTTGTTTTTTATTGATTTACAGTACGATTTTGGATGGTTTTTATTGAGTGATAATGGTTTTTTTATATATAAATTTGTTTAATTTAGGCTTAATAATATAATGTTTTTTATATTAAAAAAATTAAGTAGTTTGTTAAAATTCATTAATTATCTTATATATTTTAAATTATTTATATTTAAATTGAGATGTTTATCCTGTTTTGATTATGTTTATCAGAATTCAAATTTCATAATTTTAGGATTTGGGGATTAGAGATAAGGATTTTCGGGGATAAAGATGAAATTTATTAATTAGAGTTAAAAACATTTAAAAGTAATACATATTGCTTCATTAATTGTTTTTAAGAGATTTTAAGTAGATTAACATTAAATAATAGTACATAATGCTTAATACATCACGATTTTAATGTTTATTTTTATTTTTTGTTTTTTATTGATTTACAGTACGATTTTGGATGGTTTTTATTGAGTGATAATGATTTTTTATATATAAATTTATTTAATTTAGGCTTAACAATATAATATTTTTTATATAAAAAAAATTAAGTAGTTTGTTAAAATTCATTAATTATCTTATATATTTTAAATTTTTTATATTTAAATTGAGATGTTTATTCTATTTTGATTATGTTTATCAGAATTCAAATTTCATAATTTTAAGGTTTGGGGATTAGAGATAAGGATGAAATATATTAATTAGGGTTAAAAGCTTTACAGGTAGTACATTAGGCTTTAGTAGTTATTTTTAAAAGATTTTAAGTAGATAACTTTAAATGATAGTACATAAAGCTTAGTGAGTTGTAATTAAGAGTTTTTTATGCCATCTTTATAATATAGTATAGATAATATAGATCAGTGACTTTGAAGAACAACAAGAAAAATTCTCAATAGCTTTGCAATACTAAAACCAATAATCTTTGAGAGCATCTCCAACAGCATTGCTAAATTTTTTTCTAAAATAGAGAATGAAAAGTCAAAATGTCTAAAAACATTTTCTTCTAACTCCAACAACTTTTCTAATTTAGAAAATCAATCATTATTTATATTATTATAATACTCTATAATTTATCATCCTAATACACTTTTAAAAAAAAACTTAAAAAAATGTTAAAAATTGAATCTTATTGGTTGTATTGAATAAAATAATATTTTCTTTCTTCAATTTAGAGATTATAGAGAATTCTCTATATTTAGAGATTTCTTGATTTTTCTCTATTTTAGCAAATCATATAGCAAAGCTGTTAGAGAGGAATAACAAAGAAAAAACCAAAATTTTCTATTTTAGCAATGCTATTGAAGATGCTCTGAGAAAGATTCCCAAAAGCTTAAATCTTATAGTTGAACTAACTTCTGTAAAAACATAATAATAATTAATAAATTCTTACAAAAGAATAAGCAAATGTAGATGTGTATATGTTTTTTTTACAGAAGGAATTATAAATTATACCTTATCGTTGTTCGATTAAAGTCTTCATAGAAAAGCATTTAGATTTTGAAAAGTTTTGCTAATAAAGGAGATTTCAAGATTCTTAGGTTGTACTTGTGAGTAATCGTTGTCACGTAAAGTAATATTGACTCCATGTTAGATAATTCCTTACTTTTCTTCTTCCCTTTTAACATTTGATTTGCAATATTTTTTCACCTTTTTGTTTCTCAATCAATTTACCAAATACTTTCTTTAACATGATGTGTTCTCGAGTCCTTTTTTAGAAGGGGGAAAAGGGAAAAAAGGAGCAGAGAAAGAAAAAATCTCGTGTTCTCGAGTTTCTTTTTATGAGGGAAAGGAGGGGAAATTTAAAGAAAAAATAATGTTGGTTTTTCTTATCAAAACATGTCTAGCCCAGTGGTAAGGTAACATCCTTAGGGGGTGGGGGGTCAGTGGATGATATCCTTACTACCCGGGTTCGAACCCCGTGGTGAGCATGTGGGGATATCCAGATCATGGGTCTGCCACTTAGTGGTACCCTTAATTAGGCCGGGTCGTGGTCGACGGGGATTAGTCGGGTGACACCCTTAAGTGGGAGCCCGGGTACCCCGAAAACGTGTGTGTGTTATCTGTCGTTCAAAAAAAATGTTGGTTTTTATTTGGAAGAAAAGTGAATAAAATTTATTTTATTTTTTCTCTTTCCTACCTTTTCCTTTCATTTCAATACATAAACATTTTTTTCCATTCCTTTTCTTTTATTTTCTTCTTAAATTCGAGAATATAGATCTAAGCTCTTATTTAACCTTAACTATAAGTCTATAACGTTGTCAATTGGTACACTTGTTTCATTCCTAGGTACGACATGTATAAAATACATATGATTTTTAATCAATGATTTGGATTTTCATCATATTTTATTTGTATTTGTGAGCCCTTGAATATGTACACAAAATATCTGCAAAAACCAACATTTTTTTTAACTTCTTGGTACGAAAATTGATAAATAGTTATGAATCGTTTTTATGCATTCAAGTCGAAACTTAAATAATAACAAATGGTATTATTCCAATACAAAATGTTGCAGCTTAAAATAAGAACACTTCAAACATCTGAATTAAAATATGTTGCTCCTATTACACTCGTAGTCTCTGAAGGATGAGAACCAACTATGTAGCATCTACACCGAGAATTCAAGTATTATATACGTCATTAGTCTGATCCTCTGTAGGAACTACCCGTAATAACGAACTTGCAAAATGGATCTGTTTATCATAAAGAGATTCATCGTTCCTGACCCTGCTTCACCTTAATTGTTATTTGAACAAGTATAAGTTTTGTCTTGGTCTGAGTGGGGATAGCATTTCTCTCCTGCATGTCCATGGAGTTTTGAAAAATCCAACATCTCAGAGATAGATAGAGAGGTAGGAATTTATCGAACGAACCGCACTCCTTCATATACGTCAGGAGTCCATTAATGAGAAGGGGTTGGGGAAAGCTTGAACCCAAATCCTACAGTGATGAATATGAGCGCAATTGAAATTCCTGGAATCTTCTACTACGGTATCAGTTGGTTAGCGGAACCTTTTTATTGATTCTCGAACCTGTTCATCCACGAGCTACTCTAAATTCGATCAAAGGAGCTACGGAAAGCATTTAGACAGATGAAAGTGCTTCAACTACTGAAAGGGGAATGGCTACTTTAGATGAAAATCATTATTCTGCTTTATGGATCTATTCAATTTTAATTCAAGTTTCATGACTTTCTCGAGATTGAATTCCAATCTCAGGGGTTCACTACTAATGTTGAGGCCAGAAGGTATGTGAAAGTAGAAGCCAGGGACAGAGAGAGCGGAGGAGAGGACTGATTGAATGAATGTCATTTCACGCTGATAGGAATGGGGGTTATCCTTGTATATGTTATTTCTCCTGTCTTATTGATCAATGGCGTGCCATGAGATGCTTCGCCCGGAGGATCATTCATGGTGAAGATCCCAACATGATCTACTCGGTCAAGTCTGATTAAAGCACTCCACCCAACAAAAGAAGCATTTAATCGGATGATTGTTATCTTCAATAGTATCTTGTCCATATTCCGTAATTTATCCAATTTTCAAATGAAATATTTATAATATTGATATAAACCATTGTTTTGACCTAATTCCATCCGATTTTGTGATGTTGGTGCGTATTGATCATGCAAATTTACTGATTGATCCTACTGAGTATTATCTTCGTGCATAGTGGTCTTCGTTGTTGATGGGAATCAAGTGCAACGAAAAGTTTATGATTTGCTTTGCTTATGATCGAACATGTTGCTAATGTTGTGATCAAAGAATGCAACGAAGAGTATATAATCGACCAGGTTGTTGCTGCTATGATCAAAGAGTGCAAGAAAGAACGGATCATCGTACATGTTATAATTATTGTCATCGAACATAGTTGTTGATTTAGCCACAACGCAAACTCGTGTTGTTCTTCAATATGGTAGCCCAACTAGCCACTGTTAATTCTTCATCAAATTTTTTTACTATTAATTCTTCATCAATTGTTTTTTTTAAACATAATACTATTGTTGATGCATTTTATATATTGTCCTCTCAACTTCTTATTTAATTTCAAAGAAGCAATCGTCATCCAATTATTTGCAAGAACGTCATCATTAATCTTGTCTATTGATATAGTTGATCTAATAATTGAAGACCGCTAACACATTTTCAATCTTTTTAGTGTTTTCATTTGTACCCTCTCAATTTCTTATTATTGTATGTTTGTTATCAAATAAAGTTGAAAATTTCATAATCACATTTATAATAAAATATTTAAAATGCATTAATTTAAATTGATACCAACGTTGAACTTATTTTGTGTTTATTCTTATTATTTCAACTTAAAAACATAAATTTAAATATTAAGGGGCCGCTTATCAATTGCTAATTGTGTAAGCGTTTATTAAATGTCACTTGTTAGTGATTTTAGTGTCATCAACCATTTGATGTAATTGTAATTTTAGTGTCACAATCACAAATTTTGCCTGATATCATCTTAGATCGCTGAAAGACGTCTTGAAATTGTTCCAGAACTTAGTGAAATTTTGTCTAAGTGTTAGTTTAGTGGTAGTGTAATCATACCCTTTGAGCTTTATGCTCAGGCCTTAGAGCTCTGAGTTCTTGCTGAAGTTCCAAAGTGTTAAGGATTAGAGCTTCCAGTCCTTGTGATTAGAGCTCTGCCCTCTAGACCTTTGGGGTATTTGATCTGTATGATCAGAGCCTTTGATCCTTATAATAAGAGCTCTGAATTTTTGCTTCATGATACTTTAGACTAAGAGCCTCTAAGTTAGTTATAACCATTTTTAAACCATATCTGTAAGTAGTTGTAACTGTTGTGTAATTACATACTCATTGTCTTAACTGTCCGTAACCACTGGCCTCATATAAATAGATAAAGTTCTAAATGACGTGAGGCGTGGCGTGGTGGCGAGACCAAACCTCAAGCCTTGACAGCCACGGCGAAGCCATGGCGTTTTCAAGGCGTCATTTTTCTAATTCATATATATCATTATATATAAACTATATGTTTTACAGTGTTACTCAATGAGTCAATAGTAATAAGCAAATTAAATTATGGTATATATTAAAAAACTTACAAATAAGACATTAAAAATGTAAAGAAAAATCAAATATTGCATTACGAAATTGTGTATTAGGTCATGGCGTGTCATGAGATTAATGTGGCGTGAGACACAAGCCTTGGTGTCATGGCGCGCCATGACGGCTATGCGGCGAGTTTTTTTAGAACATTGGTCAATACATACAAATTTGTGCCTTAATTCGTGTATGAAATTTCTGGATTATCCCAATGCTAATTTCGTGGGAACCCAAGGCATTATAGGGGCAAAATACACTATTTAGAAAGTCTCTTTCAAATACATAATTCATAAAGCCTTTTTTCTAACCACAAACCTAGAATTATAAACATAACAAAGACCAAAAATCGAATAAAAACATTTATCTATAATCCATTTTAATGGCAAAGAAAATTCAAGAAAATAAAGTTCAAAAAGTTAACCCTCAACATTTTTTTCATCCCAATCTACAGAGAGGATCAATGGTATCCAAGATTTGAAGAGGTGGGAAGGCAACGGTGGCATTAGGGGGTGTTTGGGATTGCTTATTTAAAACAACTTATGCTTATTTTGAAAAGTGCTTATTAACTTATGCGGTGTTAAATCAGAGTTTTTAAAAAAGTGTTTGGATTAGCTTATTGTGGTACAAAAACGTAATAAACTAATAAGTTGTTATTTAAAAGTGTTTGAGATTGCTTATACATACAAAATAACCAAAAAAGTAATAAGCACTTTTCAAATAAGTTGATAAGTCAGAACAAAATGACTTATCAAAAATGGCTTTTCAACGGTTTTGCACCGCTATAAGCTCTTTTCTTTTTGTTCCATCCAAACACTCAAAATAGCTTATCTCCGATGCCAAATCGTAATAAGCTAAAAAGCCCCTCAAATAAGCAATCCCAAACACCCCCTAGCATTGCGTGCACCATCGGTTGACCATTAAACCTCTTCATCTCTACAATCTTTGGCATCTTCCTCTGAAGTCGATGAAATCAACCGACTCTTTGACCACCATCTCGTTAAAATTTAACGGCAAACAAAACACCCCAACATCTTACGCCATATTTAACAACCAATCAACAAATCATCAAACCCAAAAAAAACCTTTAACGTGTACCCTTCACCCTCTTCCCCTTTTCTTCTTCTTCATCAATTTGATTCATACAACTCGATTCATATCTATCAAACCCACTATCTTTCTTCAATTTTTGTATATAGTTATAGTTTTACAGGATTAATCTTCCTCTTTAATGGAGGTTTCATCATCATCATCATCATGTTCGTCTCCACTTTCCCTCCATCGTCTCAATTTCGCCCCACCTCTTTTGCCCCGACCCGTTTCTCGTTTCTCATCCAAACCCACGACCCGATTCACCACTTCCGGATCGTCGTCTTACTTCGGAGTTCCTCTCTCTCATAAACCCTCGAAATCGAACAACAATCACACGATTTCTCGAAGGAAACGTGGGTCTTTCTATATTGCAGCTGAGGTGTTCGAGAGATTTACTGAGAGAGCAATCAAAGCGGTGATGTTTTCTCAGCGAGAAGCTAAGGCTTTGGGGAAAGAAATGGTGTTTACACAACATCTTTTGTTGGGTTTGATTGCGGAAGATCGTGCTCCTGGTGGGTTTCTTGAATCCGGGATCACCATTGATGCTGCACGTGAAGTTGTTCGGAGTATTTGGGATGATGATGAGGGTGGTTTGGGGGTGGCAGGGAGTTCGACGTCGGCTACTGATGTGTCGTTTTCGAATAGTGTGAAGAGGGTGTTTGAGGCTGCTGTTGAGTATTCGAGAACCATGGGTTATAAATTCATTGCGCCTGAACATATTGCTATTGGTTTGCTTACTGTTGATGATGGGAGTGCTGGTCGTGTTCTTAAAAAGTAAGTGGATTTCTGCCATTGTTGGCTTGTTGTTTTGATACGTATATGAAACACCCACAAATGTATGCAGATTAATTCATGAATTGTTTGGTTTCATGGATTTTTAAGGAATTGGAATGAATGATTCCATTGACCAAATTCTAAATCATATGTTTGGTTCACATAATGAAAATCTTTGAATTCTATTGAAATTCCACAAATTAAGGAATTCATAAAGTAAAGAATTGAATTGAATTCCATCTGATTACGTTTGATCAAATTCCATCTGATTCATCCAAAGTGAAATTCCTTCGATGAATTCCAATTCCATCAAATTCCATTTTGCTAACCGAAACACCTTCAGGGGGCATTTGTTCACATAATGGAATTTGATGTAATTGGAATCTATCGAAGGAATTTGACTTTGAAGGAATTGGAATGGAATTTGATAGAATTTGACCATACATTTGGTTGGTAGGAATTCAATTCCTTCACTTAAGTCGAGGAATGATGAATTCCTTAAATTGTGGAATTCAATGGAATTGGAAGGATTCCACCGCATTCATTCCGTGAATCAAACATGAGCTTGGAATTTGATCAATAGAATTGGCCTTTCCAATTCCTTCAAATTTCTTTGACCAAATTCCAAGTCCTATGTTTGGCTCACATAATGAAAATGATGGAATCCTTTGAATTCCACAATTTGTGGAATTCATCATTCGTTGGCTTAAGTGAAGGAATTGAATTCCTACCAACCAAAAACATGGTTAAATTCCATCGAATTTCATTCCAATTCCTTCAAAGCAAATTCCCTCGATGGATTCCAAAAACGCCCCCTTAAGCTCTTATGATTCAACTGTATGATGATGATCTATGATGTATTAATGATCCAATTCTGGTTTACCAGATTAGGGGTAGATATGAATCAATTAGCAGATGTAGCAGTCTCTAGATTGCAAGGAGAGCTTGCCAAAGATGGAAGAGAACCACCTGCAAATAAGTCCTCTCTTGGTAAAACATCCATCAGATCACTTGAAAAAGTAAAAGGTAGCTGCTTTTCGGGTCTTTAAATGTTCTTTTATTTTTCTTGATTTCGTTTTATGTTCTTATAATCAATAGATAGTAATGGATAATTGGGAACTTTTTTCAGGGAAGAGTGCTTTAGATCAATTCTGTGTGGATCTTACAGCTAGGGCTAGTAATGACCTTATTGATCCAGTGATTGGTAGAGATTCTGAAGTCGAAAGAATGGTTCAGATTCTTTGCCGAAGAACGAAAAATAATCCCATTCTTCTTGGTCAAGCTGGCGTTGGGAAAACAGCCATTGCAGAAGGGCTGGCGATTCGTATTTCCGATGCGAAAGTCCCGGTGTTTCTCTTGGTGGGTAGTCCTTTATGAGTGTTTGATATCGGTTTTCTTGGATTTTGGTTTTAACTTATTTCATATTTTTCGTTGCAGACGAAACGGGTTATGTCGTTGGATATAGGTTTGTTAATTTCTGGTGCGAAGGAGAGGGGAGAATTAGAGGGACGCGTAACTACCCTAATTAGGGAGGTAAAGCAGTCGGGTAAGTACACATTCTACCGGGGTCGTTCCAATCTTTTTGGAGGACCTATTACACCTGTACCAAGACTATTGATCGACAAAACGAGTAATAAATAAAACAAAATATAAAAATTTATACCATATTTATCATATTAAAAGTCGAAAGTAACAGAAATGTCTCAAAATGACAAAGTAATATGAAATTCAGTAAAACAGAATCGTTAGTCTAACATTTCTTTGAAAGCCGTAATCGGGATTCACTAAATCGGCTGAAAGAATAAAAGCCTAAAAACATAATAATTAGGCCCGGAAATTTTTGAGGGACCCTATTCCATATCTCACGTTGGAACACCCTCAGGCACAACCTTGCATTGATTACTTTTGATCATGTGATCTCAGCTTAATTTTACGGCATTACAGGAGACGTGATCTTGTTCATCGATGAAGTCCATACCCTCATCGGGTCGGGCACCGTTGGACGAGGAAACAAAGGATCTGGACTCGATATTGGTAACCTTTTGAAGCCGTCTCTTGGGAGGGGTGAATTGCAGGTTCTTATCTCTCGAAACAATTTAAAGCTTTTCTTTCCATTTCTGTTCCCTTTTTTCCAAGTAAACTTTTGAATTTTCTTTGCATATGTAACACCGCTGCCGAAAGCTGAAGAATTCTAGTTGATTTTTAAAGTTTTGTTATGTGTCATCTTTGTTAAATATATGTGTCATTTAAGCAAGAACATTGTTATTGCAGTGTATTGCATCTACGACTATGGATGAGTATAGATTGCATTTCGACAAGGATCAAGCATTGGCACGTAGATTTCAGCCCGTCTTAATTGAAGAACCAAATCAGGTAATTCGATAATCATGACATGATTATTTGTATTTTTAATCATTTTTATATATCCTATTTGTATTTTTACATGATTACATATACATTTATACGTGCATATGTGTATACACACACATATGGGGGACAATTAAACGAGAACCCCAAAAATATTGAGAACCGTGACAACCAATCCCAATCATTCAGTGAGTTTCATCTAAAGTTAGGATTTAAGGTGGGTTTATTTTTTCACATGTGAAACTTATGGATATGTACTGTTTCACTTGTGACATAGTACTGTAACAGTTCACATGTGAACTTTACATGTTTTACTGGTTCTCACGGTTTTCAATATTTTTGAGTTTCTCATTTGATTTTCCCTGTACATATGTGTGTGTGTGTGCATATGAAATGTTATGTATAACAGATGACTTTAACGTTGAAATTATTTTATCAAAATACAGGAGGACGCAATCCGGATTCTGATGGGACTGCAAGAAAAATACGAGGCTCATCACAAATGTAGATACACATTGGAGGCCATAAATGCTGCGGTGTACCTGTCATCAAGATACATTCCCGACAGATATCTTCCCGACAAAGCCATCGATCTCATCGATGAAGCAGGCAGTAGAGCGAGAATGGAAGCTTTCAGAAAGAAGAAGGAACAACAAATTGACGTGCTTTCAAAGTCGCCAAACGACTATTGGCAAGAGATTAAAGCCGTTCAAGCCATGCACGATGTGGTAACACCGTTGTCTTAATTCTTCTTTAGTTGCCAGCTCGTAGATTATATTGCTTTCGTGTAATGATATCATTGATGTTACCCAAATGCAGGTTTTAGAGAGCAAACGAAGCAATCTTGTTGACCCACGAGAGACCGACAATGAGGCTGCTTTGACTTTCACATCTGATGACCAGGAGTACGTACTCCTTATTCTTATTCCGACTACAATAAAATCGGCTTTTATAGGACACCATATATGTCTAAATGTCTTAATAGACTGTAGGGCTGTAAACAAACCGAACGAACACGAACGGAGGCTTGTTCGTGTTTGTTCGTTTAACTTAACCGAACAAATGAACGAACAT
Source organism: Arctium lappa (assembly GCA_023525745.1). NCBI lineage: Eukaryota > Viridiplantae > Streptophyta > Magnoliopsida > Asterales > Asteraceae > Arctium > Arctium lappa. The sequence continues at coordinate 148,625,874 of CM042048.1, forward strand.
GAACGGTAAACGAACGAATTTTTTTGTGTTCATGTTCATTCGTTAAGAACATATGTTTGTTCGTGTCCGTTTATGTTCGTTCATTAAGAGCTAAACGAACGAACATAAATGAATAAAAAACAACCACCGTTTCTATCATTTCGTTCGTAAAAAATAACATAACAAAATAAAAAAAAAACCGGATAAACTTAGGAGGTATAAAAAAGGAATTTTAAAAAATTAATTTAATTAATGCTTTGACACATTAATGTCATAATATATATAAATATATTTATATATATAAACAAATGTAAACGAACATTAACGAACGTAAACGAATATAAACGAACATAAATGAACGAACGTTCACGAACGTAAATGAACGAACGAGACAATTGTTCATGTTCGTTCATTTAACTAAACAAACAAAAAAATGTGTTCATGTTCGTTCATTTATTAAATAAACGAACATAAACGAACTTCCCACCGAACAGTTCACGAACGGTTCGCTGAACGTTCGGTTCGTTTACAGCCCTAAAGACTGCAATAAATTCAAATATTGTGTGTTTGTATGTAAAAGTGTTACAATACATTGATTAGTATTTTATATGACATTCTATCAACTTATTGTAACACTTTTACATAGGACATACAATTGTTTGGTCCTATAAATTTAAGTCCTATAAAAAGTAGTCTATTAGGACATTTAGACATATTTGGTTTTCTATAAAACCAATTTTGTTGTAGAGTCCCCTTATTAGGCCAAACTTCTTGTTGGTTATTTTTGTTTTTTAATTGAACCTTTTGTTTTGAACTACTTTCAGGCCTTCCATAGTCGGAGCTGGTGAAATAGCTGCGGTTGCTTCACTATGGTCAGGGATTCCGATCCAGCAGCTGACTGCTGATGAAAGAATGCTACTCGTGGGACTTGATGAACGACTAAAGGAACGAGTTTGTGGTCAAGATGAAGCAGTGGATGCCATCTGTCGTGCGGTTAAGAGATCCCGTGTAGGCTTAAACGACCCCGACAGACCAATTGCAGCCATGCTTTTCTGTGGTCCCACAGGAGTCGGCAAAACCGAGCTCACAAAAGCTCTTGCAGCATGCTACTTCGGCTCGGTAAGAATTTATGTTCCTCAAAACTTCATTTTTCAGTTGCAGTATTATGAACGAAACAACTTGTTCTTCAGCATTACAGTCTTAGGCCATAAGCTAACTTATTTTTTGAGCTTATTGAAAAATTCCCATTTGCTTAGTCGCGAAGCATTTCAATGAGCTCCATGGGCTTTTTTCCACTTTTTTCCAATTGTGCCCCCTTGTATTTGTCCAATTAATTTTCAACATGCATTTTCAGGTCATCATCAACAAGTTCTTATCAATTCAGCTAACGACTAGTTTTTCAACTAATAGCTAGTTTATCAGCTAGTTTGTCAAATGTAACCCGGGCAGTTTGGTTGGTCTTCCATTAAGTCCTGTACGTGTGTGGATTAATCTGTCTGTATAGATTTGAAAGTTTTTGTTTGAGAGAGTTTATTCATAGATGGAAGGAACGTACTTTTTAATGGGTGGGACATGTTTAGAAAAAAAACTTGGCTTTCTGCATCCCCCCCCCACCCGGCCGCGAAATCTCACTGAATAAGCCACTTTCTATATTATTAAGCCACTACCAAACAGTCATATATAGCTGATCGAATAAGTTGTGAGTCTCATTAAGATGCTAACAAACAAGCCCTAAAGAGAGGTAATTATTGTTTTTTGTGACTGAATCTTGTGTTGTTACAGGAAGGTTCGATGCTAAGACTGGACATGAGTGAATACATGGAGCGGCATACGGTCAGCAAGCTAATCGGTTCACCACCAGGTTACGTAGGCTATGGGGAAGGCGGCACCCTTACCGAAGCCATCCGTAAACGCCCTTTCACCGTAGTGCTTCTTGACGAAATAGAAAAAGCTCATCCTGATATCTTCAACATTCTTCTCCAAATCTTTGAAGATGGTCACCTCACAGATTCTCAGGTTTGTGCATCTGAAAGATGGAAGAAGAAAACACCAAATTCGAGTTAGTTTTCTAAAAATTGGTAGGTTTTATGGTCATGCAGGGTCGTAGAGTATCGTTCAAGAACGCGTTGGTGGTAATGACTTCCAACGTGGGTTCCACGGCTATCGCGAAGGGTAGACACAACTCCATCGGTTTCATGCTTGCTGATGATGAGTCTTCGGCTTCGTATGCTGGATTGAAATCACTGGTAATGGAAGAACTCAAGGCTTATTTCCGTCCCGAGTTACTCAACAGGATAGACGAAGTTGTCGTTTTCCGTGCGCTTGAGAAGACTCAGGTACGTCCCATTAACGTCGGCTTTCAAGTTACTTTCTGTCCAAAATGTTAGTCTTTCCGGTAACCATCAATGTCAAGAAGACCGTATTTTTGGAATGTCAAATTGAAACTCGAAAGCGCTTGTATTAACACGTGTCGTTTGCAGATGCTCGAGATTTTGAATATGATGCTCGAAGAGGTGAAAAAGAGGCTCGTTTCGTTTGGAATCAATTTAGAGGTGTCTATGCCAGTAATGGAGCTTATATGCGAACAAGGTTTTGACCGTAGTTACGGTGCAAGACCTCTCCGGAGGGCTCTCACTCTCATAATCGAAGATCCGTTAAGTGAATCACTTCTTAGCGGAGAGTTCAAGCAGGGTGAGACCGCTGTTATCGAGCTAGATGAAACCGGAAACCCGGTCGTTAGCAACAAATCTCGCCAGAACGTCTATTTGTCGGACTCGTCAACACTTTCATAGTTACATATTTGTGGATTATTGTTTCGGAGGCTTTTAATGTACAAAGTGATTCATATTGATGGTGTATATATTAGAGGAAGGTTTAGAGATAACAAATTATATTCTTTTGGATCGTCTTTCTATATCAATAAATTATTCAGTTGATATCAAATGTAATTCGATATTAATTAAACCAGTCTATGTAGATGTTTAGATTTTTATTCGATATTAGTTTGTGTTTGAATTTCTGAAGATAACAGCTAGAAAAATGCTATATGGTTGAATGATAAAAAGTTTTGAAAACCTAACAATGTATATTTATTTATTTTCTAAAACCAAAATTCTCTGATTGATTTTTTAATTAAATAAATTATATTAACATTGATATTTTTCTTTATTAAATTTATCTGTATTTATATTATACTAGAAGCGTACTCGCGCAATGCAGCGAGATACATCACGATTTTAATGTTTTCTTTTATTTTTTGTTTTTTTGTCGATTTACAGTACGGCTTTGGATGGTTTTGAGAAAGTGATAACGTTTTTTTTATAAATTTGTTTAATTTAGGTTTAATAATATAATGTTTTATATATAAAAAATAAGTATTTTGTTAGAATTAAATGATTATCTTATATATTTTAATTTAGATGTTTATCCCGTTTTGATTATGTTTATCAGTTAGTTAATATTCTATATTTAAATTTTGATTTTTTAGGAAGTTGAAATGATGAGTGATTTTAGGGAGTTAAAATTGTTAGAGATAATGATTAAATAGTAAGATATTTAAGGGGTGTTTGGGATTGCTTATTTGAAGGGCTTTTTAGCTTATTGCGGTTTGGCACAGCAGATAAACTATTTTGAGTGTTTGGATGGAACAAAACGAAAACAGCTTATAGCGGTGCCAAACCGCTGATAAGCCATTTTTGATAAGTCATTTTGTTGTAACTTATGACTTATTTCAAAAGTGTTTATGACTTTTTTGGTTATTTTATATGTATAAGCAATCACAAACACCTTTAAATAACAACTTATTAACTTATTACGTTTTGATACCACAATAAGCTAATTCAAACACTTTTTAAAAAACTTCGATTTGACACCACATAAGCTGATAAACATTTTTCCAAATAAGCATTTTTCCAAATAAATAAGCAATCCCAAACACCCCCTTAGTTTTCATTTTTTATTTAAGTTCTAAAAGAGTTTTTTATGTCATCTTTATAATATAGTATAGATATAAATATAGATAGAATTAAATGATTATCTTGTATATTTTAAATTTATTTATATTTAAATTAAGATATTTATCCCGTTTTGATTATGTTTATCAGTTAGTTAAATTATATATTTAAAATTTGATTTTTTGGGAACTTCAAATGATGAGTGATTTTAGAGAGTTAAAATTGTTAGAGATAATGATTAAAATGTTTTATATATAAAAAAATAAGTATTTTGTTATAATTAAATGATTATCTTATATATTTTAAATTAGATGTTTATCCCGTTTTGATTATGTTTATCAGTTAGTTAATATTCTATATTTAAAATTTGATTTTTTAGGAATAAATTGTTAGAGATAATGATTAAATAGTAAGAGATTTAGTTTTCATTCTTTATTTAAGTTTTAAGTAATTAGCATTAAATAACGGTACATTAAGCTTTAACAGTTGTTTTTAAGAGTTTTTTATGTCATCTTTATAATATAGTATAGATATATATATACAAACTTTTTAATAATCCACATTCGCACTCCATAAATTTAACCGATAAACATGTTCATATTCAAAATTACCGTTTTACCGTGTAAAATTGTATGAGGTCATTTCTATTATATTAAATGTTTATGTATTTAAATTATTCTATAAGCATAATTTATCTGAACAATAAACAAACACTCATTTTTTTTTACTTTAGATCCATTTTTAATATAAACAAATGTCTTTTGTGTTGCTAAAACCTTATGGTCATAGAATGTAACACCCCTAACAAAAATTTCCAGAAAATGGAAACTTGGTATGCATAAAGTGCCAACGCATGAGCTCATACAAAAAGGGAACAGTAAATGCCTGTTAATTACAAATTTGTAAAATGAAGCAATAATAGATAACAACTTCCTAATCTAAGTCTTCCTAGACAAAGATTACGGTCGGTTGTCAACTATAATCAAAAGAGTTGTCTTCACAAATGGCTTCCCAAAATGCTCCCATGCTCACCACTAACAGTCGGCTAAACCTCCTTGGCGCTTGCGCCACTAGAACCTGAGATACATACCAACAATCAAGTGTTAGACCAAACGGGTATAGTGAGTTGCATAAAAACATGGCATACATATATAAAACATGTTATGAACAATTATGACACTTCAATCACCAAAGTCCATACGGGGTCAATCATGGGAGAGACCCATTACACCAATGAGTTTTACCTCAAGTCAATGTACCTTGATGTTCACTCTCTTAAGCAACATCCCGAAGGCCCGACACACTTGAAGACTACCTCCCAGGCATTACTCCAAATGACGGAGGTCTAGGCGCATACCATTATAGTGACACCTAAGACTACATCCTCCTAGCACTTACTCATGGTTCGTTCTATGTACGTACAACGTCCGTCTCTATACACAATTTCATACCCATAAGATACATGTATAAGACTTCAACAATCCCAAGCATAATTTAGGTACAAAACTCTAAATATGCACATACCCAAATATTATCCATAACTCATCAAAACACATGTTATCAAGCTTTAATACCAAGAACAATAACCTCGTCAATGTCCACAATAATAACCAAGACTATACTTTCAACAAACCCAAAGGTAGCAGTTAAGTCAAACTTATCAGGTGATCAAATTTTGTGTAAACATGAGATGTTAAGCAAGTAAATGTACAAGATATGTATCTCATTTGAAAATATTAAGGGAAAACTCACAAACTATGTTTTATAGAAAACCCTAGAAACTTGAGTGGCTCAAAATGAGGAGAAAGTGATGAGTGGAGGTTACTAGCACCCCCAAGGCCTTTAATGGAGACTTAAATGCTTTTCCCAAATCTTCACCAACCTCAAGAATGTGGATTAAATGTGATTAGGGTTTTGGGGAAGAAAATCGCCCTTTTCTCTCTCTAAAGTCGGACCAAATAAGTGAAGTGAGGAAAAATGGAGTCAAAGGGTAAAAAAAAAACAGATTTTAAACCCTCTCAGCCCGTCGGCGACAGTGCCCGGCGATTGTGCCCATGGCACTGTCGCGGGGCAATCTCGCGCTCTCTCCCCCACCCGCGGTACAGGTTCAGCGATTGTGACATGGCGACCTTGCCCTTGTCACTCTCGCGTGTCATACTCGCCGGGGTGTACCGAGACAACCCCCCGGCCCGCGACCTTGCCAAGCGACTATGACAAGTGTCATAGTCGCGAGTCACTGTCGCCCAACACCCAACTTCCTGATTTTTCGACATTTTCGATAAACTTAAACACGTAAGAAAACTTATAAAATAACTTTTAATATGACATGTCAATCATCACCAAACCAAGACAAAGTCTTCCCATAAAATATAATGAGAACATGTTAACAATTATAATTACTTACCTTGAATTTTCCGGGAGTTACATAGAAGTTCACATGTGATGACTCTAAACCATTCATGGCCGTTCAATAATTAATCAGTGTGTATAAGTTGACCCCCGAAAACTCCCAATTAATAAAAATACTCGATGTCTTTTGTACCAAATAAGAAAGATATTTTATTTTCTTAGCCAATTAAGTTATCGAAAATGCCTTTATCGGTTCATCTTCGCTACCACATTTATGACATGTCAGTTGCCAATCTACCAACCGAAATCGTGTTACTACCTAACACGTCTTTAGATTACTTTCTCCGTAAGAGTAAAAAATATATTGCTATTCAGAGAAAAAAATTACATGTTTAAAAGTAAAATTAACCGTTATTCAATACATTTAGCCATACCGTAATATCGATTTTAATTAAAAATCTCCTTTTGTCGCTAAAAAAATTGTAAAATAACAAAAAAAATAAAATAATAGTTAATAGTATTTAACTTAATACCTAATTTAATAAAAAGTATTTAACTAATAATTAAGTTTTAGCAAGAACACAATGAGAAAAAGCTGTGAATCAAATTGAATAATTTTACAATGATTTCCATGAATGTCTGTTTCTGTGCTGATATCAATGAAGTACAAGTGTACTACAAGTTAACGTAATTTAGTTCATTCGTCTCCATCATCATTCATTCATTCAGATCCACCTTCTTCCCCAATTCAATTTCACATTTCCATTTTCTTTTACAACTGTTAATTTAACCACGCAATCTGCAATGGCGTCTTCTGGTTCTACTTCTACCATTGGCGTATACAACAAATTGGTTGCATTTGCAAACAAATCCTTTTCTAAATCTGCAATTTCTAGCTCCTCTTTTACTTCCAATCCTGCTAGATTTCTTTCTGTTTTCCCCAAATCAAGGTATGCTTATAACCTTCTTGCTTATAAATTAACTTAGAAATCCCGATCTAGTTTAATTTCAAAATGGTTGTCTCGTTGTTGATCTCTTAAATGCTTTCTAGGGATTGTAAAATTAAGATCTTACTGTTATTGATTTACGCCATTCTCAGTAGCTGATGTCTGTGATTGTTGTTTAATTCAAATTGGTGTTCTTAATTTCATATCAATCGAGGAAGTTTAAAGTATGAATCACGAATTTAGAGCTGATTTACTTACAGTTTCATAATAGTGCAATTTAGGATCCAAATCATCTGCAATTTATTCATTATGTGCATTAGGATTCAGAATCTAGGGTTTTGTATTTATTTTCCTGATGTGGATTTTTACCTAGATTGTCATGTACACTGAGTACTGTGATTCCAAAAGCTTCAGCCACAGCTGTAGAGGTATCAAGAAGGAAACTTATTTTAAAACTTTAGTTTTATTTCTTTGTAAATTTATTTGATTTTCATTGGAACAATGGTGGCCAGCAGGATGGAATTTATCAGGAAACTGATGATGTTCCAATACCTAAAGTGATCATAGACCAGGATTCAGATCTGAATGCAACTGTGGTAGAGATTACCTTTGGGGATCGCCTTGGAGCTCTTCTTGACACTGTATGAAACCCTTTTGTCTTTTTTCTAATACTTAGAAAATTTATATGGGAATTGTCCAAAATAACCATTTTTGTCTCCCCCTCTTCACTTTATAGCCACATTTTCAACCAATCGACCGAAATAGCCAAGATTTCATAACACTTTAGTAAGTGGCGAAATCAATTTTTTTAATATAATATTTATAGAGTAGCAATTTTCGCAAGTTGCTAAAGTGCAAAATGCTGACGTGGAAGTGCCACTTACGTATTTGCTAAAGTGCTACTTGCCATGTCAGCATTTCGCAAGTAACACTTTAACAACTTGCTAAACTGATACTTTATGAATATTAAATTCATAAAAAGTAGATTTCACAAGTTGCTAAACTGCTACTTGCTAAATCTTGGCTATTTTGGCCAATTGATTAGAAAAATGGCTATAAAATAAATTGGGGAGTGTAGAATGGCTATTTTAGACACTTTCCCAAACTATATTTACACGTGTGATTGCGGGAAACAACTGCTCTATTCTCTGGGGTAGAGGTCAGGTCTACTTACATCTTGCCGTCCCCAGACCCCACCTCACGTGGGATAATACTGGGTTCTTTTGGTTTCGTTTGTTTTATTCTGGGGGGCCGTCAATATGTATATACAGATGAGGGCCCTTCAAAATCTTGGACTGAATGTTGTCAAGGCAAATGTTCATCTGGATTCTTCAGGGAAGCACACAAAGTTTTTGATCACTAAAGCGTAAGTATTGAGCTTGATCTAATCTTTTATTAAGCATCAGTTTTGTAAATTCTGATTCATTTATATCGCGGGGTTTTGTAGCTCAACCGACCGTAAAGTTGAGGACCCAGAGTTACTTGAGGCAATTCGTTTAACAGTTATCAGCAATCTTCTTGAATACCATCCGGTATTATACTTGTTGAAATATCCGTGCTTAAACACAGCCTTGCTTTTATATTCAGCGCTTGAAGTTTATGAAATCAATGGGTTCAGGAATCAAGTGCCCAATTAGCAATGGGAGAAACCTTTGGTATCGAGGCGCCAAAACACAAGGTATTTAACATCCAAATTAGGGCCCTGTTAATCTTTTAAAGTTGCGGATATTTTTTGAAATTATTAGGTTCTTGTTGATAATATAAGTTTGAGATAAATTTTTTCCGAGACCAGATTGATGTGGACATTGCAACCCGCATACATGTATATGATGATGGGCCTAATCGAAGGTACAGTAGGAGCTTATTTTTTTCATGGTTATCGATTTCTCCAAGTTAGGTTGGCAATGGGAAGAAGAACAAATATATATACATATATATCATATTTATATTTGAGTGTTAATATATGCAGTCTGCTCTCTGTGGAGACGGCAGATCGGCCTGGATTACTGGTGGATCTTGTGAAGATTTTCACCGATATAAATGTTGCAGTAGAATCAGGAGAGTTCGACACCGAGGTATAATAACAGCTTTCTTCCTGCAACAAAATCGGTTTTATAGGACACCAAATATGTCTAAATGTTCTAATACATTACCTTTTGTGTGTCCTATATAAAGGTATTACAAGATGTAATAAGTTTTTCAGGACACTCTTGAAATAAGGTGTTATATTTGCTTTTTTAATGAGACACTTTTGAGGAGTGTCTTATGATCACATATTTTTGTAGGACACTTATTTCTGTAAAATACTTTATCAAATAGTATCATATAAAAAGACTAATAAGATGTTTTATTTCAAAATGTCCTAAAAAACCGTGCATGTCAACTTATTGTAATACCCTTACATAAGATGCACAATTGTTTGATCATATAAAACAGACTATTAAGACATTTAGACATATACGGGTCTGATACGGCTGATTTTGTTGTATTGTCTTTAAACGCTAATGATCCTATTTTGGTGGTTGTAGTCGTCCCCTAAACAACAAACGAAATAGAAACCTGTAACCAGGAATCTTGGAACAAAGATTGAATGCAATGACTCACAAGTTGTTATGTTGTAGGGGTTATTGGCCAAGGCCAAATTTCATGTGAATTATAGGGGCAAATCGCTTATCGAGCCACTTCAACAGGTGAACTCGAGCATTAAATCCCGGATTAAGTCTTCAATTTTTATATATTCTTGATAATTTTTTGTGTATATTTATGTAACTTGATGAAAAATCGGCAGGTATTGGCCAATAGTCTACGATACTTTCTGAGGCGACCAACAACGGAGGATTCGAGTTTTTGAAGGGTTTTGCAGATCAAAAAAAAGATGCAATCTGCATGTAGTCTATACAAGGGCAGCCTGTTAGTTTTTATGGGATGTTAATGTTACAGTATTGTATTAACAATTTTACCCTTACGTATTGTCGGGTCTTTATGGAAACAACTGTTTTAGACTTTGAGGTAGACGTCTAGTCTGCTTACATCTTGCCTTTCTACAGTAGCACACATTCATAGACTCATTTAAATAAAACTAAAAACAATTACGGAAAAAAAAACTCATAATCTAATAAACAAATGTTTCTTATTTTAAGAAGCAAGTTTATTAATTTTGTTGTAATAAACTTAACTATATTAGTTTATGCGTGAGAAGAGGCTAAATATCGTAAGAAGGTAAGAAGGAAAGGTTAAAGGAAAATTTCATGTATGAATCATTGAAAAAATGGAAAATAGCCGTACTAGCACCTTTGTGGGTTAAATTGCCAAAATAGCACCCCATTTAGCTTGTCGTCTGCTAAATCACCCCCCCCCCCCCCCCCCCCCTTCCATTTAGCCGATTTGATGGATTTGACCCCATATTCTTTCTTTTTGACCTTTTCAACTAGGGAAAAGTCCAAAAACACCCAATGGATTTTAGTATTTAGAGTGATTAAATCATTGGACAATTTTTTGGAACAAATAAGTCCTTAGACATTTCAAAACACACTAAATAAATCCTTGGACTTTTCTAAACCTGTTAAATAAATTCTTATTACTTAAAAATGTAACTTGCAACCTACATAACAGATAAAACTATAAATTGAAAAAAAACAAAAAAGATGTTTCCTACTTTATCCTCCTACATATTAAAAAATGGGAAAATTAATTAAAATAGTCAATCTTATCAACCAAATTAATTTTTTAAACACTTTTCAAAATCTCTTTTTAAAATAGTCTAAGTTTATGCATAATATTTTTTCCTTAAAAATTGTTTTTGGCAAAAAAAATATAAAACATCTTTATAATTTGTTATTTAATTTACTTTATATTTTCTGCTTTTTTTAATTTCAGTTAACATTTTATTATATTAACACACATAATCGTATATTAACTAAAATACATTAAAAACATATGTTCTTTTTTCATATTACACAACTATAATTGTCTCGTTAATGCGTTTAAATTAGATTAATATTGAATTTTTTGGATTTAATTTCATATTATTAAATATCATAAATACGTACGAATTATATTTAATATTTATACTTTCTATCCTTTTAGGGTTATTTATTTAATAATATAAGATAAATCTGTAACTATAAGTATTAAAAATAGTTCGTACGTATTTGTGATATTGAATAATATAAGATTAAATTCAAAAACAATATTGAGTTCATTTTGAACATATTGACCAAACGATTATAATGATATAATTTGTAAAAGAAGAAACCATTTTTTTTTATATATTTTTAGTTAATATACGATTATGTGTTAACATAATAAAAATGTAAAATAAAAAATTAATACATATAAAATAAATCAAATAACTAATTATAGCTTTATAAGGATGGAAAATGTATTTTTTTTTCTAAAACTATAAGCAAAGTGAATATTTATTCATAAAATTTTCTATGTAAGGATGTTTTTTATTTTATTTTTTGGAAAAAAACAATCCTTATACAGAAAAAAAAAAACATTATGTGTAAACTTTAACTATTTTAGAAAGAAAAAAAAAGTTTTGAAAAGTGGTTAAAAAATGAACTTGGTTGTAAAGATTGACTTATTTTAGTTAATTTCCTCATTTTTAGTTTGTAGGTGGATAAAGTATGTGACTTTTATTTTTTTAATTTGTAGTTTTACCTGTTATGTAGGTTGCAAGTTACATTTTTTAAGTAATAAGGATGTATTCAACAGATTATCAAAAGTCCAAAGATTTATTTAATGGGTTTTGAAATGTCCAATGACTTATTTGTTCAAAAAAATTATGCAGTGACTTAATCACTCCAAACCCTAAAGTCCGTTGGTTTTTTTGAATTTTCCCTTTCAACTAATATGGACAAAATTGTAGGCCCACATTAGCCTTTTTTTTTTTTTTTAAACGATCTGACTATTTTTGTACTGATTTTTTTTAACCATTTTCTATATTAAATACTCAATTTTTTTTTACCAAATACCCGATTTTTTGTATTTTTTGAGCATATATATATAAAGGGGGGGGGGGGGGGGGGGGAACCATACCAACATCACAATTACCATCACTTATTCATCCTCTCCCTCCTTCCTCCATCCACTTCCACCGCTAACCACCGTTGACCACCGTCGACCGTCACAGTTGTCCACCGTTGGCCGCCGTCAGCATATCAACCTACATTTTTAAAACTTGTGTAACACTATGGCTGGAACCTCCCGATCTGCTTCAAAACAACCATTGATGGACGAAAGTTCAAGGAGGAGTGAAGTTGTGTAGTGGTGATGCCCCCCCCCCCCCCTTCCTCCATCCACTTCCACCGCTAACCACCGTTGACCACGGTCGACCGTCACAGTTGTCCACCGTTGGCCGCCGTCAGCATATCAATCTACATTTTTAAAACTTGTGTAACACTATGGCCGGAACCTCCCGATCTGCTTCAAAACAACCATTGATGGACGAAAGTTCAAGGAGGAGTGAAGTTGTGTAGTGGTGATGCCCCCCCCCCCCCCCCCCCATTTATATATGGTTGGAATGTAACAAAAAACGGGTATTGGGTAAAAAATCGGGTATAAAGTTGGTAAAAATATATCTGTTTATTGTCATTGTCTTGTCACATCGATATATCTTGGGAAGAGGAGAAATTTTTTGGGGAGTGGGAACCAGATAGTTGGTAAAAAAATATCGTATTTAATACAAAAAAAAATTAAATTTTGTTCAAATATAACTATTTTTTTTCCAGTGTTTTGTCGAATCATGATATATTGTAAAACTAGGTTTGAACCCGTGTATTACACGGGGTAATTTAAAAAAAATAAATCATGCCAGAAAAATTATCTTAGATATGAATTATCATCGAAAGTACGATGCTACTTTTCCAAGCTTTTTTTCCCTTCAGAGTTGTTTTTTTGCAGTTGGTTACAAAATGTCATTGTTTTAGGCAGTTTTCACAAAGTATGTTTGCAAAAAATTAATAAAAATTTTGAATAAATATTAAGAATTTATAAAACAAAATTTATAATAAAACGTAAATGAAATTATGGAAAAGTACATAGTTAAAATATTAATAAAATAAGAACTATGTATCATAAATTACCAAATACTTCTTTTTATACAACATTTTTTGTTCTATTGCTAATTATACATTCATCATCTATTATTATTATTTTTTTTAAACCTTGCCTACTTTTTACTCTAGATAAAGCAACATACAACTGACCATGAGTGAAGATTGGTTGTCTCAGAAACAAACCAACCTTCGATAATGACTGTCACTGGCTTTTATTTATGGTCATGGCAAAACATACAACAATTGAAAATTGTCTTCTTTGAAACTTGAACGGAATCCTTTTGTCTGTATGTGTCAAAGACATTCTTGGAATAAATGTTCGGCTTCCAATTTTGCTTCCAAATATGATCTTTGCTTCTATAACCCGATTTCCCAAAGATAACACCCGTATTCTAGTTCCATTAAATAACCCAGATTTTTTATCAATATTCTTTAGTAACATAACTGGAACACCGACTTTTAGGTAGCGTTTGGTACGCAGACATGATTGGACGGGACTGGACATGACAGAACAAGAGGCTAGGATAGGATTGGACAGGACAAGACAAACGTTTGTCTTGTGTTTGGTACGACTAGGACTGGATAGGACATGACTGGACAAATTTTCCTAAAAGTTGTTTGATGATTTTATATGTCATATAATAGTTATAAATAACACAAATAAATCATATATTTTAAATAATTTAATTAAAAAACATTTTTATCTTTTTAAACGATTTTCATACATATAAATACATACAAAAACAATGGTAGGAAATTTGAATGAATAACCTGAAATAATTGATGGTAGTTCGAAAACATCCGATTCATATAAAGAAAATATAATATTTGATTCAATTTGGAAGATCTTAATGAATTGGCGGATGCATAGTTGCAGCGACAGGTAAAGATAAATGCGATGGGTGGCCCATGAAGGATGGTAGTTGTGAAGAACGTGAAAGATAGTGGATGGTGGTGGTGCATGAGGTTGTTATGGTTGATGTGGTGGAGGTATAGGTGGTCGAAGATGGTAGTGGTGGTGGCAGTGGACAGGGGTAATAGAGGTTATTGTAGTGGAGGAAAAGGCGGAGGTCACCGACGGTGGTTGACGGTGAACGTCGGTGGTGGTGGTGGCAATGGGTGGTGGTGATCGGTGGAGGTGGCGATAGGCGGTGGTTGTGGATGTGGTGGAGGAAGTTGTTGTAGTAGTGGAGGAAGAGGTGGAAGTGGTCGACGATGGTTGGTGGTGGCTACCGGTGGCCATTGATAGTGGTGGTGGCCAAAGGTGGTAGTGATCGGTGTTAGTGGAGGTGGTCGACGATGGTAGTGGTGTTGGCGATGGCCGATGGTTGTGGAGGTGGGAGGAGGTTGTTATGGTGGAGAAATAGGTAGAGGTGGCCGACGGTGGTTAGCAGTGGCTACTGGTGGCCGACGGTGGTTGGCAGTGGCTACTGGTGGCCGCCGATCGTGATAGTGTTGGCGATGGGTAGTGGTGACCCTTAAGACTAATACCATATTAGGATTATACATCAAATGGTGGTAGATCAATGATTTTTAGTTTATGTCTCACTTTTGTCCCATGTTGTTCCACCTATTTTGGTGGAACAAGAAAATACAATTTTTTGTCCCATCTTGTCCCACCTTGTCCAGTCTTTGTCCCTGTCCCATGTTGCGCCAAACGTGGGACAGTGAAATTTTGTCCTGTCCCATGTCACGCCAAACATGGGACAGTGAGTTTTTGTCCTGTCCCGTCCCATCCAGTCTGCAAACCAAACGCACCCTTAGTACTATTTTATGGTTTGGCAAACCCGATAATTTAAGACCATTTAAGACATCAGTTGAGTACAAAGTTTCATCAAATTGTTCGTGAAGATGCTCCGATTCACACAGACTATCTTAACTTAGGTAGTCCTTTTCGTCTCCTGGAAACAATGATAACAAACGATTATTTATTTCTTGAACGACTTCATACTTAGGTGCAAGTATTGCTCTTTCCTGAAAATAGGATGAATTCTTGACATTTACAAGAATAGGAGGATAGACAAATTCAATTAATTCAGATATAGGATCCGTTGAATCGGTAATGAGAAGATCATCAGGTATATCGATAATTGCCTCACCATCATTCACACTACCAACCTTGTCTTCTCCTAAATCCAAAAGTCAGCTTGCAAAAATCCTTGTTTGTTCGATATTAGAAGCTTAATTGTCAACACTTA
Organism: Arctium lappa; assembly: GCA_023525745.1. Taxonomy (NCBI): domain Eukaryota; kingdom Viridiplantae; phylum Streptophyta; class Magnoliopsida; order Asterales; family Asteraceae; genus Arctium; species Arctium lappa. Next base: position 148,641,362 of record CM042048.1, read on the forward strand.
ACCTCATGTTTTTAGTTAACCTTAGGACTTTGCATTTTTCCCAAATGTAAGATGAACTTAACGATGCATTAACAATGTCTTGTCTAATTGCGTTGGGAATAACCGACAGAATTTGTCTGAAGTCTCCTCTAAAAACAACTAATTTCCCACCAAAAAGCATTTTCGAGTTAGTAATGCCTTGACTACCAAAAATATTGTTCATACTTCTATCCAATGCTTCAAATGCATGCAGATGAAGCATTGGTGTTTCATCCCAGATAATCAACCTATTCTTCTTTAACTTGGCAACATCACTGTCTGGCTTTATGTAACAAAGAGAATCTTCGTTAAGAATTAGAGAAATTTGAAAGCGAGAGTGTGTTGTTCTACCTCCTGTAAGAAGTAAAGAAGCAATACCACTCGAAGCAACGTTTAAAACAATTTATCCTCTAGATCTTATTGATGCAGATAATGTCTTCCATAGAAATGTTTTACCTGTTCCGTCATAACCATATACAAAAAACATACTTCCTTGGTTATTTTGAACCGCTGTGATGATATCGTCATAAACACCTCGTTGCTCGTTTGTTAAAGCACCTAGAAGTTGAAGAAAATCGTTCTGTAGATTAGTTATGTAGTAATCTAGCTCCTCTGTAATCAAATGATTGTTTGAAGACTCAGCAGAATCATCATCAGGGTAAGGCATAGTGGTAAATTTTTTTAGGCTGGAATTGTTACGAAGTAAAATCTTTTCAATCTCAAACAATGTCAAGTTTTTGACTTGATCATCATTAAAGAATTAACCTGTAACATGTATAATATAAACCACAAGGGTTGTGGTGTGGTGGTAAAGGCTTGGGGAGTTCATAGCGCTCAACCCGGGTTCGAGCCCTACTAGCAGCACTTGTGGCCACTGAGGATAAACTCAGGGCTGCACGCTGATGGCACTAATTATTTAGTGCCATTATGCTCTTTTTCTCTTTCTTTTAGGATAGTTTTTTACCTTCTAATCTCAACCTTTGAGTCATTTTAGTTCATTATTTTCTCTTTTCTTGTTTCTTGGAGCTAAAGATATGAAGAACTTGTTTTATTGCATTTGGATAAGCTAATTGGTGTATTTTTGGGCAGATTTATAAGTACAGCAAGCTGCAGCATGCTGCAGCATCCTTACAACAGCCGTATGAGGAGCTTAATGGATAAGCTAGGAGGATCTTTTTGTGGGAAGACCTTTTTGAGTTTTGAATCTGACTTTTGGGAACCTTCTAGACTAATATTTGGCTGATATGTAATTTGTGGTTAAACACTTTATTATCTTTTGGTTATTAACTCTTGGTTAAAACTACTTTTGTACTTTAAGTACTTTATTTAGTGGTAATTACCCTTTGTGCCACTCCCCTTGGTTATAAAAGGAAATCTTGGGGTTGTAATTTAGGAGTCCATACTCCATTAACTATTCTCTCATTTGATAATTACAAGTAATATTTGAAGTCGTCCTCTCTTGTTCTTTATTTACGCTTTATTATTTCTAGTGTTCCTTACTTAGTTCTTTACTTTACCTGCTTTATATTCAAGTCTTTTATATTTGTTGTAATTTATATTTCCGTCATTTTAATTTTTGTCATTTATATTCCGTCATTTAATTTATGTCATTTACATTTATGTTTTTATTTTCCGTCATTTATCGCTTTATGTCTTTAAATATGAGTAACTAATTTTATTTAGCTCGGGTGTAAGATAAAAGGGTGAGATTTTAAACCAAAGAAAGGTGGACGTTGTTTCGCAATAACAATGTTCCATCATTTCATTTCAAGTTTTATAAAGTTCAATGACACTTCTTGACGAATTGATCACTTGCTAAAGTGTTAAAGTGCGGTTGACTTAGAGATAAGCTACCAAAAGCACGTCAGTTTGAATGATATAAGAAGTAGACTTGAGAGAGTTACTTATTATTTATAAACTGATTTATTCTCGACAAGTTGATCGCTAGTCATTAGTGTTAAAGTGTAGAGGACTTAGAGATAAGCCCCTTCGAACACGTCAACTTGAATGATATGGGAATCGGCTCGAGAGAGCGGTTTTAGATACAAAGAGATTTGATCGTCCATATATTTTGAGGACTTTATTCTACACTATAAATAGCTGGAGGCTGCACAGAGATGTGTTTAGTCGAATCTAAACAGTAGTGTGAATATTGAAGTCCGAGAGGAATACCCTCAAAATAGATGGTGGATCTAGTTATGGCCAACTCATGCTGCAGCATGTTTGTAGCATAAGTCTGCTGGAATTTGTGTTTAAATCTCACCTAAATGTCTTACACCCGTGCTTGCTTTATTATTCTGTTAATCTAATCAAGTGACAAACCAAACCAAATCAAGTCTTCAAAATCGCTATCTGAAGTCATTTCTTTCTCTTACTTTTTAATCAACTTTTACTCCAATCTCTGTGGGACGATATCCGGTACTTTACCATTTTATTACTTGAAAGACGATATTAGATCTCATTGTATACTTGCCTTGAGGTTTAATTAGCACACGTCTATAGGTGTATTCCAAGCACTATCACACGTTTTATCAACTGGGCCAAAGGCCCTAATTTCCAGGGATTAGTCTGGGCCATAAGCCCAGGATACCCTTTCCAAAAAAAAACATGTATAATATAAATGTTAAACAACCATCACATAGAAATAATAACTGAAAAAATATTTAAGAAAGAAAATAATATTTAAAAAATAATAAAACAATAAATTAGTTTGTGTTTAAATAATAACTGTATAAATACCTAAATAGATAATTAACATACCTGGAGACTTTAGTGCAATTCGTTGATTGTAAAGAATCCCATCAGCCAAGTATTGCCATGTTTTTTATAACAAATTCAGGTCTAGATAGACTATTTAAAATCAACATGGTTGCAAATAAAGACCTTAGATAAAAACCAGAATCAGTTAAACTTGTTTCTTCAATGCCATCAACATATTCCTTGTCGTCATCTAAAAGCCCAATAACATAACATGCATCTCTAAAAGTAGGAAATATATCTCCACTTACTGTACGAATATCTTTGAATGATTTAGGACATTTGAATTTATTCAAAAGAATTCTTAAATAATACGCTTCACCAAGAGCAGGAGAAACTGAATGAATTCTTCCAATTGAAAGCCTTTTTTCCTTTGATCCCAACGTCGCTCTTCTAGTTTCCACACAAACTCTGTAGGGAATTCAACATAAGTAAGTTTTCGTGCTTCTTCGTAAAGTTCATTACACTTCATCCAAGCTAAGAACATTGAAGACGCTACAGAAGTTTTGTTTATGACATTTTCAATATCATCTTCAGCACCAAAAACAACTTGTTGTTGTCCAGTAACATGGAAAGGAAGCCTCAAAATAGAAGGAGTCCTGTAATGAACATCATACCCAAATATACGCCAAGAAGCTTCACATGAAGATACATATCTACAGTCATAATATTCCTTTATTTCATCAACGGGATTATTATTATCTTCTTCATTACTGCTTTCTACAACCGCAACAATAGCTCTATCCAGACCCTTGTTGATATATTTGAACAAATATTTTATAGAAGTGTTGGGTCATCTAAGATTTGAAGATAACCACTCCTTTAGTTTGTGTTTACTCTTCTGTAAATGATTGTACATCTTAGAATTAGTATGGTTCTTTGTAATAGCTTAGTTATGCATAAACAGATTGGTAAGTCGAAGACATACCGAAATCAACATGAAGGAAGTCTACTTTGCGGATGAGATGAAATTCAAGAAGACTAAGCCTTGTCTGCCGAACTCATATTCGGCAGACTACTCATCTGTCGAACTCTCTTCTATTCGGCATCCTTCTGCCACTCTTTCGGCAGAAGCTATTCTTGTCGATCCTCTCTGTGTCGGCAACACCCCTTTATGTCAAAGCCTCTCGATTTGACATAATTCATCATTCCCAATTTTCTTCTGACAATGGGAATGGAAGCTTCCTTCTCTAAGAAGATATTCACCCAAGTTCTGAAATGATGTAGACTTTCTCCAAAAGATCAGAAAAAGGACATGTACGAAATATATTTTATTGAGGTGACCCAAGTTCTGAAATGATGTAGACTTTCTCCAAAAGATCAGAAAAAGGACATGTACGAAATATATTTTATTGAGGTGTTGTCTTATCAAGGTACAAAAGTCTAATTTGCTTTATGATAGGTCACATCAAGATCTTATTGCTTTTGCAAGAGGATATTTGGTATCCAATACCAAGATGACAAGTGTCATTTGCATTTAATGCACATGGTGGTATTTAAAGGTGAAGAACGTCTCCATGCAAGCTAACCCTTTTTGAAGAGATTTCTAAGTGCTCAAGAAAAGTTGGCAACCTCTATCTCTCTCTCTCTCTCTCAAGAACTTCATAGCTTTGATCTTTGTATTTTCAAGTTGTGTTTAGTTTTCTAGTTTCTAAGTGAAAGATTGTTAGAATAGATTTATCTGTTCTTTTCCGCAACAATCTTAAAAGTTTTCTATGTGTAATTCTTGATATTTATATCAATAAAGAATTAAAATTAAGTGAAATTTTTGTGTATTGTATTCAACCCCCCCCCCTTCTACAATACTTGTTTTGCTTATTAGGGACCAACAAGTGGTATTAGAGCGGTTGATTTAACTTGATAAATCAGATCCGTGATGGCATCTTCGTCAAAAGTTGATCCTTCTTCTTTTTCTTCTCAAACTGATAATGGCTCTATGGTCAAACCTCCTAGGTTTAATGCTAACAACTTTTCTCTCTGGAAAAGTAGAATGATGCTTTTCCTAGAAGGAGCTGACAGCCGTTATCTGACTCTTCTTCTTGAGGGACCTATTATTCCTAAAGTATGGGCTCGCTTTGAGACCCAAAAACCTCGTTCTGACTTAAGAGATAAATATGTTGTTTTTGGTGATTCTGATGATTCTTCGGATGAAGAACGAACTTCTGCTACTGGGAGGTACATCCTCAAAAATCCCAGAAAATACAATGATGATGACAAGCGTCTCTTTGCTCTTGACTCTAGAGTCAGAGCCATCATTGATCTCTCCCTCCCTGACGAGGTGTATCACTCCTTGGTGAATCTTTCTACTGCCAAGGAAATGTGGTCTACCTTATGCATTTTGTATGAGGGAACAAATGAGGTTAAAAAGAGCAAAAAGATTTCTCTTGTCATAAAGTACGAGCTCTTTTCTTATGAAAAGGGAGAGTCTCTTTCTGATTACTACAACTGTTATAACAACCTTCTTAATGATCTTAAGCTCTTGGGTAAAGTGTGTGACAATGAGGAAGTTTTATGCAAGTTTATGGATGGTCTTCCTGACTTTTGGGAAAACATATGTACTTGCATCAAGACAACCAAGGATCTTGATCATATGTCTCTTACTGTTCTCTATGGATCTCTGTTCAACTATAAACAAACTATGATCCAAAGGAAGATTGTCATAAAAGAGATAAGAAGCTCATCTTTGGCTCTTATCAGTGACTCTTTCAATAAATCTGTGTGTATTCCTAGAATAACCTCTCCCTCCGATTCTGACCATAATAGTCAAGAGCAAACTAATGATCCTTCAGAAGCCTATCTTAGTGAGGCTGGTGATGAAGGTGAGGAAACTTCCAGTGACCTTCATTTTTCTTCTAGAAACTCTAAGTTTGGCTGAAAATCTTCTTCTATATCAAAACTCTCTCCCTCCGATAAAGCAAATGAGGAATGTTATGCTTGTGGCAAGAAAGGCCACTTTGCCTCTAAGTGTAGGAGCAATTCTTCAGGAAAATCTAAAACTACCTTCTCCAACCAAAATTTCTCTAAGTTAAGAAGAATGATTTTCCTCGTCTTCTTTCAAAGAGAGTACCGACCGTGCTGAAAAATACAAGGCCAAATACAAGAGAGAGAAAAAGAGAAATGAATCTTTGCTCATAAAGGGAAAAGGTCAAATGATTGAAACCCATGACTGGGTAGATGAATCAACTTCTGAAAGCGAGAAGGACATCTCCAACATTTGCCTTATGGCAAAAATAAATGATGTGGAAGATCCTGAAGGACATGCATCCTCCACCGCTTTAGTCTCTGCTGAGTGCTCCTTTTTTTCCTCTCAGGTACATTCCTTTCATTCTCTTATTGTTTCTGAAAAGATTGAGGCCTTTGACTCCTCAACCATTGACTTCTATAATAAAATTGATGTTAAGAAAAAGGTTTAAAATCTCTCTCCTCTCAATTGAAACATTTTGATAAATCAAATTTGAAGTTAAAGATTTGAAAATCATCAATTTTCTGGTCGTGGATTTGAAAAAATGGATATTGATCCCTCTTTTGTTCTAAGTGTTGTTCAAGCTGCTTCTTCTTCTTCAAAACTTTCTTCCTTCTATGAGTCTACCGATTCTTACTCTAGTGACTTCCATTCTTAGACTCTTCTGATTTTTCCAAAGCTCTAAAATTTGGCATGTTCATTAAGGCTAAAGATTCTACTCCTCAGATTAAAAATGAGGAGGCTCAAGGTTCAAATGATATTCCTAAGCAAATTCATGACCTTTTAAATCTTTGAATCTTGATGAGGCTACCCCTTCTTCTACTAAACCTTTAAATTTTCCTAAGAAAAAATTTTCAACTTGCCTCAAAGAAGTTTTCTATCTTTGATAAAGGAAAATCAACATTTACTGACCTACCTTTAAAAAGAAAACTACCTTCTTCTTCCAAAAATGAACCTCTTCTTCCTACAAAGTTCATTCTCAGATATGTGCACTTGAAGAAGTCCAAATTCAAAGATATCTCTACCTTTCCTCTCCCTTCCTCTGAAAAAGGAATATTTGGACCAAAACCTTGCATTTCACCTTCCACTTGTAAATCTTTCAAAGTCAATGTTAAGGGCAAAGACAAAGATTTGGGTCAGAAATCAAAGAAAGTTTTTATTTTAAAAAAAAATGTTATAATTGTGGTGACATATTTCATCTAGCAAAGAATTGTCTAAAATATTGCATTGAAAGAAAGAACGTTGATGATTCTACTTCTTGATCTTCTTCTAACCCTAAAGGATCCACTTCAAAATGGGTACCAATGAAATGATTTCTCTGTGATTGCAGGTGTTTGAGCATCAACAAATCTCATGAAGAAATTTTCATAGGATATTCTCTCTCTTCAAAGTCCTACCGACTCTACAACCTAAGGAGGAAATGCATTAATGAATCTATCCATGTGAAGTTTGATGATCATAAAGCATCATTTCTTTCATGTGGTAATGATGAATTAAATCGGTGGATTTTATCATGTGTTGATGAAGGTTCTCAAAAATTTTCAACCAACTCTAATCCTTTTGTTCCATTCTCTTCAGATACCATTCCTCAAAATGGTGACCTACCTATCTTCTCATCTCCAATCCTTGATCTTCAGATAGTCATCTATGAAGATCAAGATCCCTTCTATCATATTCTTCCCCATTTCACTCAACTTGAACCTTCCTCCATCATTCCTATTCACACCAACCGATCACATCTCTCATCATATCACTTCTCCTTCTTCCATCATCCCTATTGATCTTCCATCTTCCTCTCAACCTCATAAAATGTGCCACCACCTCTTCCACTAGCTAATAAGTGAACAAAAGATCATCCTATTAACCAAATCAATGGTGATCAACAACAAGTGGCTTGTTGCCACCACCTCTTCCACCAGCTACTAAGTGATCAAAAGATCATCCGTTGAATGCTCTCTCCAACAAGGAGCTTGTTGTCGGCTTGCCGAAAATCTCTTTCTCAAAAGAGAAGCTATGTGCTGCTTGTGAGAAAGGCAAACTGATAAAATCTTCTTTCAAGTCAAAACAGTGTTTCTCTATCTCTACCCCTCTTCAGATACTGCATATGGATCTTGTCATTATTGATGAATACACACGTTACATTTTGGGTATTCTTTCTCAGGTACAAAAGTGATACACCTGAAGAAATCATCAATTTTATCAATAAATCTGAAGTTCTCAACGGTCAGCTAGTCAGATCTATCAAAAGTGACAATGGGACCGAATTCAGAAATGCTACCTTGGATGCCTTTCTCTGTGACAAAGGTATTTCTCAAAACTTTGCAGCAGTAAGAACTCCACAACAAAATGGTGTTGTGGAAAGGAAGAATCGTACGCTATGTGAAGCTGCAAGATCCATGCTAAGTGAATCAAATCTACCAACCTATTTTTGGGCTGAGGCTGTCAATACAACTTGTTTCACTGAAAATCGGTCTATTATTGTGAAAAGACACAACAAGACTTCCTATGAAGTCTTTTATGGCCGAAAACCAAACATTGGTTTTCTTCATGTTTTCGGTTGTCTGTGTTTTATCTTGAATGATCGAGATCATCTTGGGAAATTTGATCCCAAGGCTGATGAAGGTATATTTGTGGGTTATTCTCTCTCTTCTAAAGCCTACAAAGTATACAATCTAAGGAGAAAATGTATTGATGAATCAATACATGTGAAGTTCGATGATCACAAGACATCTTCCTTATCTTGTGATGATACTGAGCTTCATGAATGGATCACTTCGTGTGTTGGAGTCTTCAGGATCTCCATATGTCCCATTCTCAGTACCCTTTACTTCTCTCCATCATGATTCGGCAGAACCTTTACCAACTGCCGAACCCACAGCTCCTACCGAATCCATAGCTCCTACCGAACCCAGCTTACATATTTCTCCTCTTCATCATATTCATCCTATACCTACCGATCCTTCACCTTCATACTCTCCAAACACATTTCTTGCACCTCTTCCCCCAGCTCTCAAATGGACCAAAGATCATCCAATTAATCAACTTATAGGTGATCAGCAAACATGTGTCCAAACTAGAAAAGGTATTGAAATATTTGTCTCTATGTGGATTTTCTATCCATCTTTGAACCAAAAGGAATTGAGAAGCTCTGGCCGATCCATGTTGGATAACAACCATGCAAGAAGAGCTCTCTCATTTTGAGAGAAATAAAATATAGAGACTTGTTCCCGAGGAAGTCTATGTGAAACAACCTTCTGGATTTGAAGATTATACGTGTCAAGATTCTACTTATCCTAACTATGTGCATAAAATATCACTTCATCTTAGCTCCAAAGGTGATATAAAGTTGCATTTCATACCTACCGATCTTCAGCTAGTTGATCTCTTCGCCACACCATTAGATGAAGCTCAACTCAAATTCCTCTTCAAAAAAAAAATTAGGTATGTTTCTTTTAAATTTGTAAATAAATAAATAAATAAAGGAATCCAATTTTGTTGGAGTAGCCTATTGATTTGGTTATTAAAAGAGTTAATTTTTATAAAACAATCGGTAGGTTCATTTCCGAATGGTTTAAAAAAAATAAGTTTTCTTTTCCCACAAACCGACTTAGATTTGGTTTGGTTTTAAAAAAAAAAATCCTTTTTTTTATAAGGTTTGTGCTTACCGAATATTTGGGTTTTAATCGGTGGGTTCAATTTAAAAAAAAAACAATTTTTGTGACACTTACCGATTTGAGAGTTATATATATTTATATATAAAAAAATCAATAAAATTTTGTTGTTGCACATGGACCTACCGAAGTGTTTTAATATAATAATAAAAAAATCTATTCTTTTAAAGGTTGTCGAATGTTTATATATATATAGTCTTAGGTTCATTTGAGAAATGGTAAATATATGAGAAATAGAGAAGTAATCTTAGTCATTCATATGGTCAAGATCGGATTTGACTAGTCAAATATTGCGGCTTTGACCGGTCAAAAGTTGCGGCTATCCCAAAAATAGAAGGACAATTTCGTAAATTTTATAAAACATACGAGTTGTGTTCATATATAAACATGTAATATTCACATATGAACTATATGTTCATATATGAACTAGTGCAATTCACAACTGAACTCTTTTAACAGATTCATATATGAACCTTTGTGATTCATATATGAATCGGTTGAACTAACTAACAGATTCATATATGAATCTGTATGAATCATAAAGGTTCATATATGAATCTGTATGAATCACAAAGATTCATATATGAATCAGTTGAACTAATTAACAGATTCATATATGAATCTTTGTGATTCATACAGATTCATATATGAACTCATCTCGTGTATTTTACGAAATTACCCCTCTACCTTCTATAAACCACACAAGAAATTATTCGGTGCTTCGCGGTCAAAGCCGCAAATGTTGACCAGATGAATGGCTAAGATTAATTCTCTATTTCTCATATATTTACCATTTCTCAAATGAACCTCTCCCTATATATATATGTATATATATATATTTTAAATATCTGCCGAATGAGTATTTAAAAAAATTATTTTCTTTTTCTTTTCTTTCAGTCGGTTGGTTTGATTTATAAAAAAAATTACTTTAGGACTTGCCGATAAATCTTTAAACAAAAAAAAAATTAAGATCTGTGGGTTTGTAGAATTTTTTTTACATGCCCGAAAGTTTAAAAAACTTTGGTACTACCCAATTGACCATCCAATAAGACTGACTCACGTGCCTATGGATCCAATGCAACACAGCCAAAAAAATACGCGACTACACATGAATGACAAAAGCACTCGAGCGTGTAATGATTATGCATATGCAATGAAATGCATTAAGATGTACGTCATAAATTGGATTCCACATCGAGCCATTAAAACCGGACAAATGTCCACAAGACTCTTTTAAGCCAACACCGATCTAAAATGCTCAAAATCCATTTGACCAATAATTATCGGTCCCCCAAATAATGAAATGTCTTTAAGCGACGTTTATAAAGACACATGCCTCAAAGACGTGATTAACCCAAAACTCAACACGTATTGGGACCAAAGAGTTTCAAAAGGGTTTATGAATGCAAATACACAAAAATGCATACAACACGTAATAGACTTCATTTGTACCAAGATTACCAAGATGCTTAAGTCATGAAATGGACTATATTTGTACAAAATCCAAAATGCTATAATCATGCTATTATTTATCAAGATGTCCAAATTCCAAATATGAGTATTTTATGGAACTAAAATAAGCCAAGTATATCAAATATGAAAACTCATTAAAATACTCACACTTTGATAAATACTAAGTAAAATACATTTTTACTTCAAAATACTCAAAACTTATCAGTAGTTAACCATTTCATGTACAACACTTTAAAATAACCATTTTGGCATGTACACCGTTTTAACAAATCCACTTGAACTCACGCTCCTCGATTTCTATAGTTACACTATCGTCATCCAGATGCTCAACATCTTAAGGCAAAGCCACAGACTTCATAGGTTCACCTTACAATTTCTCCTCGAATACATCGATTCAAAAGTCAATGGTTCTAATCCAACCAATCAATCCCACTCGAAACTGTCCACTTAATGAAATCACCATACTTACCGTCACTCCAAGTAACGAATAATAAAACATTAACTTTTTCTAATGGTTAGCCATTCAGAAACTTTCTTACCACCCCAACGGTCGACATACCAAGGCCGTTCATACAAGCACGAGAATGAATAAGAAAGAGATTAACAAAATTGAACACGAAGAAAACGTACTACCACGTCTACTAAATATCATAACATTAGTAAACCAAGCACAACAGAACGTACTACTACCTTACCAAATGTCACAGTAACGACATTTCGAGCACCATCATGTATAAATATCCTCATAATAACATTAGCTAGGTGAAATTATGAACATATAATACATAAAGGTTCTCGTTACCATCACCACAACGCTTGATAACCATAGTTTCCGTCGACTCTAAGACTAACCCATCTTATAAATTCTACCCATCTCACAATCATTGTCTAACATACTCAGTCTAAGTCTAGACATCTTACATTCATGCCTAGTTCACTTAAACTAGAGCTCTGATACCAACTTGTAACACCCTAAAAATAGGGATAACAAAAATCCGAAAAACAACGGACATGAGGTATACCAAAAATTGCCAAAGCAAGAGCCTCCTTAAATGGAGAAAAAAATACACAACCTGTTTAAATACAGTTGTAATTAAACGGACGATAAATAACAACCAACTAATCTAATTTCCATAACTAGAAAAGAGATTACAAATAAGGGTGTCATTTATAAACTCAAAGGTTCTCCTACCAAAAGTAAGTCCAAATGCAATATCCCTCAATCTCTCACCCAAGCATCTATGCCATCTTAGAACCAGCGCCGCTATAACCTGAGATACATATCGACACCAAGCAAGTGTTAGGCCAAAAAGCCTAGTGAGTTGAACAATAATAAGCATGCATGAGCAGTTACAATTCTTATCAGCAGTTAACCAGAGTTCAACAATGTGGAGTCAATAGGGGAGACCCATAGCACCAATCAGTTCCACCCAAAGAGACAATGTACCTTAGTGCCAACTACTAAGAGTGACACCCAAAGGCCCGGCACACCCGAGGACTACAACCATGGCATTACCCCGAATGGCGGAGGTCTAGGCACATACCCACACGGTGGCGCCCAAGACTACATCCTCCTAGTGTCTACCGACTTGGTTCGTCCAACATAATATATATAGGAGGTCTTTAGGTATATATCTACCAATGCATTTCGATACCAACCATGGGTACTATGCTACCATCCTCACATAAGTCCAATGTGAGACTCAAATTCCAACATATTCAATGTTCAATAATTAAATCGCCAAGAAAGCATTCCAAGTAGAATTTATCATCTAATATACCACATATAATCCATATCATGCCAAAATGCCAACAATGTACATTCATGGAACAAGTCCCAAATATCCGACCAATAGAGCAAATCATGGTAAATACTCATAAAAGATAACCCAAAATACCCATTGTTGGTGTACATAATGAAGACCCCAAATACTTTCACAAAATAAAGTAAATCATGGGATGATACTTGTTAAAACATATTTCTCGTATAGTCTCATGAAAACACCATCAAATACTTAAACCCGTAAAGATTAATATTTTGAGCAAATATGTGATAATAACAACAAATAAACAATTATGATGTGTATCAAGTTTTAACAAAAGTTTAGTAAACTCACCTTGCTAGATTTAGACTAAATCTAGATTTTACCCACTTAGAGATTTCCTTGAAGAAACTTGGTTTTTCAAACCAAATCTTCCAAAACCTAGATCCACAAGGTTCCAACCATAAATATACATAATCAAACACAAAGAATCATTTCCCAAACCATATACATGAATACCTCAACTAATACCGAAACCCTAACTTCCATAACCGAAGAGAATAGAATATTACCTTAACCCAAGCTTGAATCCACCAATCAAAACACCTCTACTTCACCAACATGATTACAAACCTTCAATCTATGAAAGGGAGAACAAAGGGTGGATGAAACCCTAGGAAACTTTGGTGAAGAAGATGAATAGGGAGAGATGATAAGCTTACCACCACCAAATACTCTAGTATACTTCAATAGACTTCCAATCTATTTCCATAACCTTGAAAAGCTCTCAAAAACGAAACCGTAGCAACTTGAATCACCCAAATCGGAGCTACGATGAGAAAGATATGAAGAAATGAAGTTTGGGGCTGAAAATCGCGATTTTAACACCCTGAAACACCCGGGCGATTGTGCCAGGCTATAGTGACCATGTCACAATCGCCGGGCACAATCGCTGAGATTGTACCGAGAGTTCTCGGGCTCCGGCGACCTTGACAGGCGATTGTGACACTGTCACAATCGCCGGGCACTATAGCCTCGCGCGTACTGAAACTGTTTTGGCCATAACTTCTTCGTTATAGCTCCGTTTTCGCTCCGGAAAGAACCGTTGGTCTCGTAATTGAATCATTTATCCATCAAGACTATAAAACCAAGAATTCAAGCCCAAAATCAAATATCTTATTTTTCCTTAATATATCGGTTTCTGTATTAACATGAAATGATACCTTTCGAAAAATCGGGGTGTTACAATCCTCCCAACCTTAAAAGAGATTTCGTCCTCGAAATCTGACACTAACCAAGAAACCAACATAGCACTTGGAAAGATCTATTGATTTCCTATTCAAAAGGAATGCTTTCACTAAGCTTGACCTCATATTCGATCCCAATTATATCCCGTTGACGTTGCCACTGAATTCCACATAACAAGTTGCCATGAACTCAAATTATAAGGTTCAATGCACCTTTCCGACGACGTAAAGAGCATCGAGTCTTTATCAATTCATTTTCCCCATCAATAAATTTTCGGTTGCCTCCCAACCTTAGATTGAACATATTATCCCGAAAGCAACTTACGACCTTATCTAGTCATTTCCACCAAGAATACTCCAAGGCAAACAATTCCCTTCGATACCTCTAAATATGACGCATCAAGGTCTCTTCAATGATTGATTCTTAATTATCAACATCTAATTTCCTTACCAGCCAACCATAACATCATCATTATTCACAATTACCCAACAATATAGTACACCACCGACACATAGCATGCCGTCGTACCAAGTTCCCACAATTCCAAAACCAACCATTCCCAAACAACCTAACACAATTTTAGTCCGTAGGTTTAACGAAGCATAAAGGTCGTTACTTAACTAACTGGGAGAAAGCACATGCCTAACGCCTCAAACTCTGAGGACTCTTTTATTCCTTAATATAGACTTCTAACACGAGGGGGCTTACACCTATAACCTAATGAGTTCAAGGTTTTTCACACTACTATGCCAATTTGATATTTATAAAACTCTCGAATACATAAGTTTTATAACAATTAAACGTGCGGTGAAAATATACTTTCGTGCATTCGATATGTTTCAAAATTGATCACCAATGCCACACATATAACCATTTTCAAAACTCATTTGATCATTACTTACACTAATACAACGATAACGAAAGATGCGTAGCAAAATTTTAAAATGGACTACCAGGGTCTTAGTATGCATCAATTTATGCTATGCGTATGAAAATAACTTTCCATTCCATAACATGTGCAATAAAATTTTGTACAACTCCCCAAAAGAGGATTTCACCACTTCAACTTTAAAATCTTTTACTTTAACACAAAACATCGGAAGATAAAATTTCCAACAAGGCCTATATACGTCCAATCATTTCCCAAATGTAACAACACAATAGGAAGGTAAATAAATAAATAAATAAATATATATACATATATATATATACTATACGCGTTTCAAATTTGGGCCGCACCGATAAAACGTATATACCCAAAATTGTAATTACAACAACGTGCAACCGAAAATTCATTTCATGCATTACAGAAAACTCCTATCAGTAAAATCAATAACTGAAATATGTTATGGGCAAAAGTTCCATCCGAAATAACATAAATCTTTTATACGATTACTCACACAAACAGTATAATTTATGTAAAGAACGAGAAATAGTTTCATGTACTAAAACAGTGTATGACAAGACTTTCATACAAAACTACAGAAAGGAAATTCACGAAATCGAACCCCAAAATTTCTGCAAATGAACCATGAAATATCGTTAAATAAAACTTCCCATTGTGACTCGCATACATCGGTTTATTCCCCAAAATTTAGTAAAGACATATGCATGCGATTTGAGCAATTGTAAGAGTAATTTAGTTTAATTCCAAACTGTATAAATAAAATGTTTGCAAAACCCAAGACCACATGCTCAATATCAAACTCTTAAAGTTTCTCTCTTTTAGTCACAATGCGGCACGAAATAAGATTTCACAACAAAACTTGCATGCGACCGTTTATTTTACAAAGCTAGTAGATTGACATGCGTATGCACCCGGTTAAAACATAAAATAATTTATGTCATTTTCGAGTTCAAAGCCAAATATAAACATGCTCTCATCGTTCTAAAACATTGGCTAAAATACCATGACGGAAATTTCCAATAAGATATGCATACATGACCCAAAGTATAATTAACTAAAATCTCATTGCTAGTTGAGACGAACCATTTTTTCAAAGGAACTCATATTCTTATGTTTTTAAAATGCCTCATAACACAATAATATGTATTTTCTGTAAAAGGTTTATAAGATCAAATACACGAAATGACACTTACGTCAATTGAACTCCAATTATATATGTAAAATCATCGAGGAAACATCTCAACATGATTTATTTACCAAAATACCCAAAGATTCCAAAATGGATGGCTCAACATGTTCATAAAACTAAACATTTCAAAATAAACAAAACTTCTCATTGGTTGCAACAAAATGTTTTCGAAATGAACTATTTCTCTTCATGTTTCCAAAATGACTCCTAGTTCAATGACATGAATTTTCCAATGGTTTATAAAATCGTATGAACCAAATGGACAATTAAATAACAAAATACAACGACCAATAACGGGGATACCCGTATCCGTTGAGAGCGGAAGAGCACGAAGTATGCTACTCCTACAACGTTCATCGTATGACACCTAACGACATGAAAGCCCAAGTGTCCCTACGAATCCTTGACAAGTTCCACCCAAGAGACGAGATACCTTGATGCCACAAAGGACACCCGAAAGGCCCGGCACGTCCGAGGACTACAACTGAGGAAATTCCCCTACGGCGGAGATCTAGGCGCACACCCACACAGTGTCGCCCAAGACTACCTCATCCTAGTGCCTACTTGTCAAGTTTTGGTCATAAAACATGAGTCCCGGGGTCCAACTCCGTACTACCCAATTGACCATCCAATAAGACTGACTCACGTGCCTATGGATCCAATGCAACACAGCCAAAAAAATACGCGACTACACATGAATGACAAAAGCACTCGAGCGTGTAATGATTATGCATATGCAATGAAATGCATTAAGATGTACGTCATAAATTGGATTCCACATCGAGCCATTAAAACCGGACAAATGTCCACAAGACTCTTTTAAGCCAACACCGATCTAAAATGCTCAAAATCCATTTGACCAATAATTATCGGTCCCCCAAATAATGAAATGTCTTTAAGCGACGTTTATAAAGACACATGCCTCAAAGACGTGATTAACCCAAAACTCAACACGTATTGGGACCAAAGAGTTTCAAAAGGGTTTATGAATGCAAATACACAAAAATGCATACAACACGTAATAGACTTCATTTGTACCAAGATTACCAAGATGCTTAAGTCATGAAATGGACTATATTTGTACAAAATCCAAAATGCTATAATCATGCTATTATTTATCAAGATGTCCAAATTCCAAATATGAGTATTTTATGGAACTAAAATAAGCCAAGTATATCAAATATGAAAACTCATTAAAATACTCACACTTTGATAAATACTAAGTAAAATACATTTTTACTTCAAAATACTCAAAACTTATCAGTAGTTAACCATTTCATGTACAACACTTTAAAATAACCATTTTGGCATGTACACCGTTTTAACAAATCCACTTGAACTCACGCTCCTCGATTTCTATAGTTACACTATCGTCATCCAGATGCTCAACATCTTAAGGCAAAGCCACAGACTTCATAGGTTCACCTTACAATTTCTCCTCGAATACATCGATTCAAAAGTCAATGGTTCTAATCCAACCAATCAATCCCACTCGAAACTGTCCACTTAATGCAATCACCATACTTACCGTCACTCCAAGTAACAAATAATAAAACATTAACTTTTTCTAATGGTTAGCCATTCAGAAACTTTCTTACCACCCCAACGGTCGACATACCAAGGCCGTTCATACAAGCACGAGAATGAATAAGAAAGAGATTAACAAAATTGAACACGAAGAAAACGTACTACCACGTCTACTAAATATCATAACATTAGTAAACCAAGCACAACAGAACGTACTACTACCTTACCAAATGTCACAGTAACGACATTTCGAGCACCATCATGTATAAATATCCTCATAATAACATTAGCTAGGTGAAATTATGAACATATAATACATAAAGGTTCTCGTTACCATCGCCACAACGCTTGATAACCATAGTTTCCGTCGACTCTAAGACTAACCCATCTTATAAATTCTACCCATCTCACAATCATTGTCTAACATACTCAGTCTAAGTCTAGACATCTTACATTCATGCCTAGTTCACTTAAACTAGAGCTCTGATACCAACTTGTAACACCCTAAAAATAGGGATAACAAAAATCCGAAAAACAACGGACATGAGGTATACCAAAAATTGCCAAAGCAAGAGCCTCCTTAAATGGAGAAAAAAATACACAACCTGTTTAAATACAGTTGTAATTAAACGGACGATAAATAACAACCAACTAATCTAATTTCCATAACTAGAAAAGAGATTACAAATAAGGGTGTCATTTATAAACCCAAAGGTTCTCCTACCAAAAGTAAGTCCAAATGCAATATCCCTCAATCTCTCACCCAAGCATCTATGCCATCTTAGAACCAGCGCCGCTATAACCTGAGATACATATCGACACCAAGCAAGTGTTAGGCCAAAAAGCCTAGTGAGTTGAACAATAATAAGCATGCATGAGCAGTTACAATTCTTATCAGCAGTTAACCAGAGTTCAACAATGTGGAGTCAATAGGGGAGACCCATAGCACCAATCAGTTCCACCCAAAGAGACAATGTACCTTAGTGCCAACTACTAAGAGTGACACCCAAAGGCCCGGCACACCCGAGGACTACAACCATGGCATTACCCCGAATGGCGGAGGTCTAGGCACATACCCACATGGTGGCGCCCAAGACTACATCCTCCTAGTGTCTACCGACTTGGTTCGTCCAACATAATATATATAGGAGGTCTTTAGGTATATATCTACCAATGCATTTCGATACCAACCATGGGTACTATGCTACCATCCTCACATAAGTCCAATGTGAGACTCAAATTCCAACATATTCAATGTTCAATAATTAAATCGCCAAGAAAGCATTCCAAGTAGAATTTATCATCTACTATACCACATATAATCCATATCATGCCAAAATGCCAACAATGTACATTCATGGAACAAGTCCCAAATATCCGACCAATAGAGCAAATCATGGTAAATACTCATAAAAGATAACCCAAAATACCCATTGTTGGTGTACATAATGAAGACCCCAAATACTTTCACAAAATAAAGTAAATCATGGGATGATACTTGTTAAAACATATTTCTCGTATAGTCTCATGAAAACACCATCAAATACTTAAACCCGTAAAGATGAATATTTTGAGCAAATATGTGATAATAACAACAAATAAACAATTATGATGTGTATCCAGTTTTAACAAAAGTTTAGTAAACTCACCTTGCTAGATTTAGACTAAATCTAGATTTTACCCACTTAGAGATTTCCTTGAAGAAACTTGGTTTTTCAAACCAAATCTTCCAAA
The DNA here is from genome assembly GCA_023525745.1 of Arctium lappa. Classification (NCBI taxonomy): domain Eukaryota; kingdom Viridiplantae; phylum Streptophyta; class Magnoliopsida; order Asterales; family Asteraceae; genus Arctium; species Arctium lappa. Next base: position 148,660,611 of record CM042048.1, read on the forward strand.
ACCTAGATCCACAAGGTTCCAACCATAAATATATATAATCAAACACAAAGAATCATTTCCCAAACCATATACATGAATACCTCAACTAATACCGAAACCCTAACTTCCATAACCGAAGAGAATAGAATATTACCTTAACCCAAGCTTGAATCCACCAATCAAAACATCTCTAGTTCACCAAAATGATTACAAACCTTCAATCTATGAAAGGGAGAACAAAGGGTGGATGAAACCCTAGAAAACTTTGGTGAAGAAGATGAATAGGGAGAGATGATAAGCTTACCACCACCAAATACTCTAGTATACTTCAATAGACTTCCAATCTATTTCCATAACCTTGAAAAGCTCTCAAAAACGAAACCGTAGCAGCTTGAATCACCCAAATCGGAGCTACGATGAGAAAGATATGAAGAAATGAAGTTTGGGGCTGAAAATCGCGATTTTAACACCCTGAAACACCCGGGCGATTGTGCCAGGCTATAGTGACCATGTCACAATCGCCGGGCACAATCGCTGAGATTGTACCGAGAGTTCTCGGGCTCCGGCGACCTTGACAGGCGATTGTGACACTGTCACAATCGCCGGGCACTATAGCCTCGCGCGTACTGAAACTGTTTTGGCCATAACTTCTTCGTTATAGCTCCGTTTTCGCTCCGGAAAGAACCGTTGGTCTCGTAATTGAATCCTTTATCCATCAAGACTATAAAACCAAGAATTCAAGCCCAAAATCAAATATCTTATTTTTCCTTAATATATCGGTTTCTGTATTAACATGAAATGATACCTTTCGAAAAATCGGGGTGTTACATGTTCTCCACTATCATTTCTTTCAAAATTTTGTTGCCGAAATTTCTCCCCAAAATTTTCTACCGAAAATTTCCCCGCAATATTTCTTAGCCGAAATTTTCTTCTCCCTAAAATTCCTGCCGAAATTCTCCCTCCGAAATTTCTCTTCTAAACTTTCTCCCAAAAATTTCTACATAAAATTTCTCCCCGAATTTTTTTTGTCGAAATTTTCGAAATTTATTTTTAACCGAAATTTTTTTCTACCGGAAATTTCTTCCCAAATTTTTTTCCCGAAATTTTCTTCCCAAAAATTCTCTCATAATTTCTCCCCGAATTTATGATGACTTCTTTTTCTTCAATCCTATGTGTTTCATTTATTTGAAAATTTTGGAACTATGTAATAATGAATGACTCTTTTGTTGTCATTTAAAGCCACTAACACATCCCTCATTTCACTAAGCTAAGCCACTAGCCGAACCCTTTCTCACATACTCTGTTAGTCACTTCTTATATCCTTAATATCTTTTCCCCCATTATTTCTCACTACTCGAATGACTTCAGCGCCCATCACTCCTACCTTTTCAAATTCTCTTATCCCTCCCACTATAAATCCCCAACATTTCACCCTAATTTCTATCCGAAATGTCTACCCAAAGTTTCTTCCATTTCTTCCCAATTCTTTCTTCCTTTTCTTTTTCTTCCCAAGTTTTTTTCTTCTCTGAGTCTTTATTCTCGTTTTTCTTTGCCTTACCAAACAAAAAAAAAGAGCCCTTAAAAAAATTAAAAAAAAATGGGTCATTGAATTTATGAGTTCTAGTTTTTCTCCCTTTTCTGAGTGTCAGTACAATTTTTTTCTAAGTGTTAGTACAATTTTTTTCTAAGTGTTGGTGTCATCATCAAATAGGGGGAGATAAATTATTGGGTCACTAATTGATTTGGTGATGACTATCCTACCAACATTTAGAAAGTCATGAAGACCACTTTGAACAATGATTCTCTCTCCACCAATCGAGTTCTCAGCCCCAGGTATGATTTCTTTCATTCTCCTAATCTGAAGTAAGGAGATACCGAGGAACCATCATTCTCCAAATCGGTGGCTCTCTCCGTATCACTCACTTCAGTGACCCCTGATTCCCTTACCTGAGTGAAATTAGTGGCCAAAAAGAATAAATCAAAAGCCACCGATACCTCCGCAACCTCTTTTGAGACTATGCCACCGAAAAAGCCTTCGGTAGCTGCCCTCATCTCCCAGACTCCCACCACTCTCAAAAGCGGGGGCACTTTTCTTCCCCTCCCTCTCCTCTCAAGAGGATGAGGAAGGTTTCAAGGGCCAAGCCACTTACTCCATCCATCGATTCTCCACAATCGACAGGTATTGAAATTTTCCCATCCGGGCCCGGGAACTCTGTTAAACCTAAAGGCACCTCCTTTGTATCCTCTCAAAAGGATACAATTGTAAAATCAGGAACCCCTATTGTTCCATCGTCAACCTTTTCTTTGGTTGATAAGGATGACTTGGACTCCTCCCCAATCCAAGGTGCCTCTTCTCCACCTCACAACATATCACCCGAAATTTCAGTCCCGATGTTTCTGCACGATCCAAGGATGAACCTGCCTTTCCAAGAGAAGGTTCGGAGGATCCCGAAAACTTTTTGACTTCTTAATTCTTACACCGAGAATTAGTTGAGGGGGAGTATGAGTTGAGGGGGAGCAACTGACCACTCAAGCTTAAACTCTGTTGAAACTTTATTTTCGATGGACTGTGTGATCGAAGCCACCAGACATTAGTTGAGGGGGGGGGGTATGAATTAAGGGGGAGCAACCACCCACTCAAGTTCAAACAATTCCCGACAATTGTCTTTTGTATATATGTATATATGTATATATATATATATATTCTCATTCTATATTCTTTGTATTTATTTATTCGTTTGTATAGCTATACTCATTCTTTTATTCTTTTGTAAATGTCGTTTATACTTTAAAAAAATAATACAAAAAGAATGGTCTATGTGAAAAAGAACCCAAAAGGATATAAACAAGGGTCAAAAGGCATTACTCATGTTTTATCTTTTTAAATTCTAAGTATGAGATGTCATCATCAAATAGGGGGAGATTGTTGGGTCATCTAAGATTTGAAGATAACTTCTCCTTTAGTTTGTGTTTACTCTTCTGTAAATGATTGTACATCTTAGAATTAGTATGGTTCTTTGTAATAGCTTAGTTATGCATAAACAGATTGGTAAGTCGAAGACATACCGAAATCAACATGAAGGAAGTCTACTTTGCTAATTGAGATGAACTTCAAGAAGACTAAGCCTTGTCTGCCGAACTCATATTTGGCAGACTACTCATCTGTCGAACTCTCTTCTATTTGGCATCCTTCTGCCACTCTTTCGGCAGAACCTATTCTTGTCTATCCTCTCTGTGTCGGCAACACCCCTTTATGTCAAAGCCTCTCGATTTGACATAATTCATCATTCCCAATGTTCTTCTGACAATGGGAATGGAAATTTCCTTCTCTAAGAAGATATTCATCCAAGTTCTGAAATGATGTAGACTTTCTCCAAAAGATCAGAAAAAGGACATGTACCAAATATATTTTATTGAGGTGTTGTCTTATCAAGGTACAAAAGTCTACTTTGCTTTATGATAGGTCACATCAAGATCTTATTGTTTTTGCAAGAGGATATTTGGTATCCAATACCAAGATGACAAGTGTCATTTGCATTTAATGCACATGGTGGTATTTAAAGGTGAAGAACGTCTCCATGCAAGCTAACCCTTTTTGAAGAGATTTTTAAGTGCTCAAGAAAAGTTGGCAACCTCTCTCTCTCTCTCAAGAACTTCATAGCTTTGATCTTTGTATTTTCAAGTTGTGTTTAGTTTTCTAGTTTCTAAGTGAAAGTTTGTTAGAATAGATTTATCTGTTTTTTTTCGCAACAATCTTAAAAGTTTTCTATGTGTAATTCTTGATATTTATATCAATAAAGAATTAAAATTAAGTGAAATTTTTGTGTATTGTATTCAACCCCCCCCCCCTTCTACAATACTTGTTTTGCTTATTAGGGACCAACAAGAAGAAACCTGATTGCACCACTCAACATTAATGTGTGCCTGATATCTTTTCAAAAGATATTTGTTATAAGCAACGTTTCTGTTCAGGGCCGGCCCTGGCCCATGGCAAGTGTGGCTTGGGCCATGGGCAGCAGGGCCCTAAGGGCATCAAAATTTTCAAAAAAAATCAGTTTTGTAGGCTTATAGTTTTTAGAGAGAGAGCGGCCCAAAAAATTCTTTTACCGTTTTCTTTTTACCGTTCGGCCGACGGCGCAATGGCATTTCACTTCCTCAGTTCTCTGATTGTCTAATCTCTCGCTTTTTAAATCTCAACAACAGATGAACAGAACGACACAATCGTCAATCCCTTCTCGCTTTTCTCAGTTCTCAGCGACAGGCAGTAGCTTTCATTTCATATTTTTGATTCTGAAATCCTCCTCCGACGGCGTTAGGCAGTAGCCTTATCGCTTCTCAGTTCTCAGCGACAGCCGACGACAGGTCGATTTAGGGCAACATCTTTCATCCTTCTCACTTTCTGATTTCTGAAATCCAGAATCCTCCTCGGCTCCTCCATCGATTGACGATTCACGAATGTAAGAATGTTTAGGGTTTGAGGTTTCGTGTTTTCCTAATCGACTATTGCAGGTGTGTTCTTTCTAGTTTTTATCTTCTAACTAAGTTACCTTGTTGAAAGTATAAAGTATTTATTTGTTTGCATAATTCATAATTGCATTGTGTTTGTCTATTGTCTGTCTATTTATTTGTTTACATAAATCTACTATGTGTTTGTCTATTGTCTGTCTATTTATTTGTTTGCATAAATCTACTTTGTGTTTGTCTATTGTCTGTTTGAATTGTTTAGACAATTAGACAATAGACATGTTTCCTAAATCACAACCATCCGGTGCCCAAAATAGAAAAAGGGAAAAAAAGACAAGTAGAAATTATTCAATCTATGCAAGGATCTATGAATAAATTTCTTGTTAGACCATCAAATGTTTCTGAAAATCCGGTGGAAAATCCAATTGAAAATCCGGTTGAAAATCCTTGTGATTAATTTGTTAATAATCCAAATGATATTGCTAGTGATGATATTCATGATAGTGAAAAAGTTGATTTTGTTTGTGATGATGAAAACATTGACAATGCTTGTGATGATGATAACATTAATAATGTTTGTGATGATGAAAACCTTGAAAATGCTCGTGATTGTAAAGTTCCTATTGTTGATGATATTGGTGTGAATATATTTGATCCAAGAGTTTGGGATGGGTTAAGTTCAAAAATGAAAGACTTGTTTGTTGAAAAAGGGCCTATTAGAGAAACTAACATCACATATCCAAAAGATAAAGTGGGTAGACATTTCTCTTCTGAATATTATGTTCGTAAGATAAGAAACGGTGATTGTTATGATAGAAAGTGGTTGGTTTATTCTAAAGAGTTGGATAAAGTCTTTTGTTTTTGTTGTAAGCTTTTCAAAGATGGTCGATCAAAAAGTCAATTAGCAAGTGAAGGTTTAAATTGTTGGAAACAACTTGGTTAAAGATTAAACATTCATGAAAATAGTCCAGAACATTTGACTAATTTCAGAATTTGGTCTGAGTTGCGACTGAGGTTGGCTAAAAATCAAACACTTGATAGGGAGTTGCAAGAGATGATAAAAAAAGATACTGACCATTGGAAAGATGTTTTGATTAGAATTATTGCTACTGTTAAATGTCTAGCGAAGTATAATATACCTTTTCGTGGGAGCAATGAAAAACTTTTTCAAGATTCTAATGGTAATTTTTTTGGGCATAATTCAAATGATTTCTGAGTTTGATCCTGTTATGAAACAACATTTTCGGCTTATTGAAGACAACAAAACTCATTATCATTATTGTTTGGGTAAAAATTTCAATAGTACATTGTCGTACGATTAACATTGGACAACAGGTAGGGAAGTCCAACAGACTATGGTCATACGACATAAGGTAAAGGACGCTCTTTCTTCAGGCGACCTCGACTAAAACGGTTAAATATCCGTCCAACGAATACCATCGTACGACTTGATTTCAGTTACTAATTGGCAACATACATTATACTATGTTTTGATGCAGGAGTCAAGGATATTTATGACTAAAGATCATAACGGAAGCCTTCATCAATAGCAACGGACATAACGGACGCTATCATCAATGTCAAAACGGTCATCCCATTAATGTGTAAGATACACATTAAAGACATACTAACGGAAAAATGCACTATAAGTACGAAGAAGAAATCTCACTCGGGGACAGCTGATTCTCAGACCTTAGAAGCTCACAAATTATACTCTCAAGCTTGCTCAATCTCTCTTGAAGTTCATAAAGCCTTCCGCTGTTTGTCGTACAACGCACGACTGAAGTCTAGTTACACACGACGCACGACCGACTTTACTTTCTCGTATTGTTCTACATTGTATTACACTTGTAACACTTGTTCTAAAGGACGACGTCCCTGATTGACGTCCATAGTGCACGACGACTCACACTCGTCCGCGTTTTTACCCATTTTGGGGTTTTCCGCGTCACCAATTCTCTTGTCTCATTTACTTTATTTTTATTATAGTCGTACGATTATTGTTGTTATTTTCTTTGGTTGGATCAAGCTCCACATTTACCTTAAATTTTTCTTGTGAGATTTTTGGCATAAACAGTTTGGCGCCCACCGTGGGGCCCCATCCAAAGAAAATCTTCGATAATCTTACGACGTACTAACGTTTTCCTTCGAGTGTTCTCTTTTTTCAGGATAATGGCATTCCAAGAAACTCAAAATTTGAGATCACTAATCAAATCATTGAAGCCAATAGTATCCACAATTCCCCTGTGAAAGCAATGGGAATCGACAAATCCGAGATTACACGACGTTCGACTACACACGTTGGATTTAATGGTGGAGCTACAAGTACCATGGAGGAAATCACACTACCAGTATATGCTAAAGGAATCAATAGACAGACGAAGTTCAACGTCTCCGACTGTTCATCAGCTTATAACGTCATCCTTGGGCGACCATGGATCCAAGAAATGAAAGTTGTACCTTCGACGTACCATCAAACCTTGAAATTTCCCATGTAATGGGGGGTACAGGAGATCAAAGGGGAAAGAAAAGTTACAAGGGAATATTACAAAGTCTCTTTGAAGCCCCCGAAACAGACAGTATAGCAATTACAGAACCATGACGTTCCTGGGATCGACGACGATTATCGCTTGGAAGATGTCGATCACTATGATTGCTTCGCGTGGACGCACGAATATATGGAAAAATACGAGAAGTCAAGTATCCAGATTGGCGCGCTAACGTTGTTGTTGTCCAAAAGAAAAATGAATGCAGGTTCGACGTATCAACGATTGGTATATATGATGTTCAAAGAACATTTGGGTGTCACTATGGAGAATCCGACAAAATGTTCTTTTGGAGTTCGAGCTAGCAAAATTCTCGATTATATGGTCACACGACGAGGAATTGAAGCTAATCCAGATCAAATCAAAGCAATTGTCGAGTTAAAATCGACCAGAAATTTTAAAGAAGTCCAACGTCTCACAGGACGTATAGCAACATTGAATCGATTTATCTCCCGATCATCCGATAGATGTCATTTATTCTATAATGTCCTATGCAAAAAACAAAGGGTTCGAAGAAGCGTTGCAACAACTCAAAAAATACATGATGTCGCCTCCTTTTTCTCTTTAAACCTGAGAAAGGTGAAGTCCTTCAACTTTACCTAGCCGTCAGCATTAATTCGGTAAGTGCAGTTCTTATACGAGAAACTGACGGACGAAAACTGCCAATTTACTATGTAAGTAAGACTCTACTAGATGCAGAAACCAGGTATTCGTCTATAGAAAAACTTTTACTTTCGTTAGTCATGGCCGCTAAGAAGCTACGACATTATTTTGAGTCACATCTTATAATTGTGGTAACTAACTTTCCATTAAAGTCTGTGTTAAGAAAACCTGAATTAACAGGACGACTAGCTAAGTGGAGCATTTACCTCAGTAATTTTGATCTGAATTTCAAGCTAAAAACGGCGATCAAGTCACAGGTATTAGCAGATTTTGTCTCAAATTTCAGTCCAGAACTGGAAAGTACAATGACGTCCGACAAATTAATTGTGGCGACTTTGCACGACACCACTTGGACACTCGACGTTGATGGTTCGTCGAACATACGCGGAACAGGCCTGGGTGTCGTCCTACAGTCCCCACAAGGGGGCAAAATAGTATACTCCATACTCCATACGGTGCGATTTCAAAGCTACAAATAATGAGGCAGAATATGAAGCACTAATTGCAGGAATCAAAATTGCTCACGACTTGGGGGCAACACATTTGCACGTCTGGAGCAACTCATCCTGAGCGATTCGTCTTTAGTTGTTAACCAAGTTAATGGAGAATTTGCAGTAAAAGATGCAAGGATGATTGCTTATTAAAAAATAGTGAAGGAAGCAAAGAAGTTCGGTCGCTTTGTAATCGAGCAAATACTAAGAGATCAGAATACCCAAGCTGATGCACTAGCCAATTTGGGGTCAACACTTAATCAAACAACGTTCGACAATGTCCCAATAGTTCACCTTACAATACCATCCATCAAAGACGATGGTAATATTTTGGTCGCACCAATCGAAGAAAAAATTCTTGGTCGGACGACATTAGAAATTATCTGGAGAACGATCAACTGCCTGATGACAGAATGGAAGCAAGAAAAGTCAAGCTAACCGAGTATCACGACAACGTTATTATTGGTCGACATTAAGGCAAGATGCTATCAGGTATGTACAGTCATGCGACGCATGTCAAAGACACGCAGGTATGTCTCATAAACCTTATGAACCTTTGCACTCGACGTTGATCCCATGGCCCTTTATGAAGTAGGGAATGGATATTGTTGGGAAATTACCACCTGCCCCTGGGCAAAAGGTATTTCTTTTAGTTTTAACAGATTATTTCTCTAAATGGGTCGAAGCAGTGGCTTTCTCCCAGGTTGGAAGTCCATCTGAAATAACGTACGACAACGAGACACAATTCATCAGTGATCGAACGCGAAGATTTTGTAAAGAAAGGAACATCAAGTTGGTAACATCGACACCTCGAATATCCATAGTCGAATGGTTTAGCCGAGTCGAGTAATAAAACTATCATCAATTAAATCAAGAAAAGACTCAGAGTTGCCAAGGGGAAGTGGGTGGAAGAATTGCCTTCCGTTTTATGGGCTAATCGTACGACACCTCGTACATCCACAGGACAAACTCCCTTTTCTTTATGTGAAGTTGTGTTACCTATTGAGGCACGACTACCGACTTTAAGACATACGTCCGTTGAGCATAACTTGGTCGACCTAAGTTATGACTTCGACGCTTTAGAAGAGCTTAGAAAAGTTGCGCACATTCGCAGATCGGCACAGAAACAAGTGGTCGAACGACATTTCAACAAAAAATGTCCAGATCAAAGTTTTTCAAAAAGGTGATTACATTCTACGTCGAGTATTTCAAAATACTCAAGAGGTCAATGCAGGTAAGCTTTCCATTAAGTGGTAAGGTCCTTATCAAATCTCTAGCATCATGGGTAAGAGAGCTTATAAAATTCAAACCCTCGATGGACGAGATATCCCACGAAGCTGGAATACAGTTCATTTAAAGAGGTATTTCTCTTAAATTTCATATTTATTTCCTTCGATTATTTCTTAAGAAAGATTACTGACTTAAGCATCGGAGGGTCGTTGGTCAAACCAACGACCACTTTATTAATGTTGTTTTTCGCAGGGACGCACGACTTATTTAAAACCCATATGATCACACGAATATGATCGATCGTAATTAATGACAAAGGTTAATTTCTGCATTTGATGTTCAATACTTAGAATCGAAAATCATTATTACAAACTGCCTTTGGTTGATCTAGGACTTCAGTGGATTACTTTATAAATGGTGATGTGATTGGATGTCTGATGGTCATTGGTCAAACTAACGACCACCCCACTAATGTTGTTTTTCACAGGGACGCACGACTTAGTTAAAACCTTTATGTCGAGTAATACTCACACTATCGCAAGTATACGGTTAGTCGTAACCATTGATAGAAGTCAATCTTTTGCATTTGACGTTCGATATTTAGATTTCCTTTGGTTGGTCATAAACCTCAATCAAAGTCATTACAATGGATGATAGTATGGCTAAACATATGATATGCTATGACTATTTATCTTCTTCGATTACTCGACGTACAATAAAGTATAAACTTAAAGCAAAACAATAAGCGTCAGTGGGCAAAATGAATTCTTTCATTAGTCGTTCAAAAGGTAATTATAAAAAGGAACGACCATAGACGACCGACCCCTAATAAAAGATTCAAAAGACAAAGCTATTTCGAAGATCGAGAACAACGACACCATCGACAATAATAAGGCCAAGATTCAGAACAAGGAAGGAGGAACGTCAGAAAGAACTCTCGTTGATTATAACATCCAGAAAGAGTTGACTCTTCATTTGGACTTGAGGCTAAGAAGGAGTAACGTCAGATCGTTCCTGCACGACCGTCGTCCCTGCTGCCGCCACCTCTCCTCCGCCATCGCTCCCCTCCAGATCGTCATCCTCGTCGAGGTCCCTTTCAGTCCCCACAGTGTCAAGATAGATCTTGAGCTCCTCGGCAGCCGACACCATGGGATTCTTCCCACTCAGATGACGTCTCATCAAAGCAGCTCGGGCTGTGAAACGAGAGAAAGCTTCAATCTGCCTATTCTCCTCCTCCAAATCCCTGACATCGCCCTCCAGCTCCTCGACTTTCTTCTTGAGGGACATAACCTCATCAGCACAGATAACGACACAGAGGGAAAACGAGAAATTGTACCTTAAATAATGTTCTAAAAACCTCGAATTTAGAATGATTCTCGTCACTCGGAAATCTCGTCGTAGATACGTATTCTTTAGTAGGACAAAACGTAAAAAAGGAATGGATTGTGGGCAATCCTTATTTATACTGAAAATCGTCAGGAAATCGAATCGCCAGAAAATCGACGGTCAATGATATTGACACGTGTCATTCGTATTTGGCATCCACTCGAGTATACTCAACGAGGACATGACACCTGTCCTTTATTAGCTGTAAAATTGCTAACTTTGCAGGAGATGACGTCATTACCTGGTCGAAGATGAACCGATTCGGTTCTATGCAAATTTTCCGATTTCTCTTTTGTGACACGTGTCGTAACTTAAAATTCAAAAAGTTGCCGCTTGAACTTTAAATTTGGGGGCAAACTGTTTGGGTAAAAATTTCAATAGTACATTGTCGTACGATTAACACTGGACAACAGGTAGGGAAGTCCAACAGACTATGGTCGTACGACATAAGGTAAATGACGCTCTTTCTTCAGGCGACCTCGACTAAAACGGTTAAATATCCGTCCAACGAATACCATCGTACGACTTGATTTCAGTTACTAATTGGCAGCATACATTATACTATGTTTTGATGCAGGAGTCAAGGATATTTATGACTAAAGATCATAACGGAAGTCTTCATCAATAGCAATGGACATAACAGACGCTATCATCAATGTCAAAACGGTCATCCCATTAATGTGTAAGATACACATTAAAGACATACTAACGGAAAAATGCACTATAAGTACGAAGAAGAAATCTCACTCGGGGACAGCTGATTCTCAGACCTTAGAAGCTCACAAATTATACTCTCAAGCTTGCTCAATCTCTCTTGAAGTTCATAAAGCCTTCCGCTGTTTGTCGTACAACGCACGACTGAAGTCTAGTTACACACGACGCACGACCGACTTTACTTTCTCGTATTGTTCTACATTGTATTACACTTGTAACACTTGTTCTAAAGGACGACGTCCCTGATTGACGTCCATAGTGCACGACGACTCACACTCGTCCGCGGTTTTTACCCATTTTGGGATTTTCCGCGTCACCAATTCTCTTGTCTCATTTACTTTATTTTTATTATAGTCGTACGATTATTTTTGTTACTTTCTTTGGTTGGATCAAGCTCCACATTTACCTTAAATTTTCCTTGTGAGATTTTTGGCATAAACAATTATCTTAGCTATAAAATCCAAAATGAATTGATTGAAATGTTGGCATCCGATGTAAAGAGTGCAATTATTAGAAAGATCAAAAAGGCAAAATATTTTTCAGTTATTCTTGATTGTACTCCGGATGCAAGCCACAAAGAGCAAATGACTTTGATTATTAGATGTGTTGATATGTCTTGTTCTCCTATTCAATTAGAAGAGTTCTTTCTTGAGTTTTTAGTTGTAGAAGATACATCTGGTTTAGGACTTTTTAATGCATTACAAGATGTCCTGAAATCACTTGATTTGGATATTAATTGTGTACGGGGTCAAGGGTATGACAATGGGGCTAATATGAAAGGAAAACATCAAGGCGTGCAAAAAAGATTACTTGATATAAATCCTAGAGCCTTTTACATGCCATGCGGTTGTCATAGTCTTAATTTGGTTTTATGTGATATGGCAAGTTCTTGTTTCAAAGCCAATACTTTTTTTGGTACTTGCCAAACGATATACAATGTGTTTGCTAATTCTACAAAAAGATGGATTGTGTTATTAGAACATATTGATGATTTGACTTTGAAATCCTTATCTACTACTCGGTGGGAAAGCCATATTGAAAGTGTTAAAGCTATCAAAACTCAAGTTGGCGAAATCAAAGATGCTTTAATACAATTAGCACAGGTAAGTGAGGATGGAAAAGTGTGTAGGGATGTCGATTCTTTGGTTAACGGTGAGCTTTCAAGTTTTGATTTTATTGTAAGTTTGGTTATTTGGCATGAAGTTTTGTATAGAATTAATTTACTTCGTAAGAAATTACAGTCTAAAGATATGCTTCTTGATGTTGCCATTGAAAATCTCAAGGGATTAGTTGTCTTTTTTGAAAAATATAGAGAAAATGGGTTTGCATGTGCTATTAGTGAAGCTAAAGAAATTGCAAATAATATTGGAGTTGAGCCTGAATTTACTGTAAAACGTTCTTTCTCTCGGAAAAAACATTTTGATGAAATTCCAAATACCGAGAGAGAACAACAATCTGCTCAAAAGTGTTTCAGAACTGATTACTTTCTTGTTTTAGTTGATATGGCTCTTTCTTAGATACGGGCTAGATTTGAACAAATGCAAGAATTTGAATCTATTTTTGGTTTCTTGTTTGACGGACGAAAGTTAATAACCTTACATGATGACGAGTTGAAAAAATCTTGTATGAATCTTGAACTTGCTTTAACAAATGGTGATGACTCTGATATCAATGGGGAATATTTGTATATGGAGTTACATGTTTTGCAGGAAATGTTACCGAAAGAGACATCCAAGAGTGGAAATCCTTGGACATCCATACAAATTTTGGAGTTTGCAAAAGAGATGGACATGTTTCCACATGTCTTGGTCGCTTACAGTATTTTGCTGACCGTACCTGTTACCGTTTCATCTGCGGAAAGAAGTTTCTCGAAGTTAAAGTTGTTGAAGTCATATCTACGGTCTACCATGAGCCAAGAAAGATTGAACGGGTTAGCGATTTTGAGTATTGAGAGTAAGTTTTTAGCCGATATTAAATATGATAAAGTTATTGAAATTTTTGCTTCAAAAAACGCACGAAGGCATCGTTTTAGGTAATGTATTTTAAGATTTATTTTACGGGGTTTTGGTTTATGTCCCCCCCCCCCCCCCGTTGTATCGTTTTTGTTTTATTTTACGGGGTTTTGGTTTATGTCCCTTCAAATTGTTTTTCGTTCGCGTAATAAAGGGGCATTTTTTTGCCTTTTGCCATGGGCATCCGGAATCTCAGGACCGACCCTGTTTCTGTTATCTAACTTAACACCTAACTTTACAACAAAACGTCCATCATTTCGTCTACGATATAGAGGAAAACCATTACCATCAATGGAAGTGTGTTCATAAAACCTTTTTGGATAGTTTTTTGAATACTTTCTATTAATCATGCAGGGGCTATGTTTTCTTCACCACAAGGACCATAGATCATGAACTCCTTCACAAGTGAGTACAAATCTGGATCTTCGTCTTTGTATGGGATCTTAACTGAAATAATCAAATCAATTTGTTCAACAGTAGGTAGCTTGAAATCAGAGTGCATAAATAGACATGTATGACTATGAGGCAATCCACTCTTCTGAAATTCCACTATATAAACAACTACACAAAAAGTGAAATTTGAAATTAATAAAGATAAACTATTAGTATTAAACTTTTGTTAAAATTATAATCATAAATGTAACATACCTGCCTGAACCTTACCGAATAATGCATTGTCTTTCAACTCTTTAATAAGTGCATCAAGTTTCATCTTAAATAACCGACAAAGGATATCAGGCCTGTCTTCTGGATTTACCATGGCGTCTTTAAGAAACCTTTTAATTTCTGGCCATTTAGGGTTACATGTCACGGTTATGAAAAAATATGGATATCCATACCACTTGGAAAGTGACATGCATCCAAATAGTTTTGCATCATGTAGCGAACACCACTGGTAAAAGAAGAAGGTAATATAACACGTTGTCTAATGTTGGAAACATTCGTCTCTCCTTGTTCTTGTACAGTACGTAAATTCTCATAAGTTTCGCAACTTAGAACTTTTTGCTGCTTAAGTATGTAATGCAATCTCTCACTTTCAATCATCGGATAACCATCAACAATAAATTGTTGGAGAAGTCTTCTTGCATTGAGAACTAATGAGAAAATATTTACCCTATCTTGAAGTCTGAAACGTGGTGCCTTAAATATCTATATCAATCGTATACTTATATTTTATAATAATATCAATCAAATTCTTTTATATAATTATAACCAAATCAACTATTATGAAATATTAATTTAATGTGAATTGATGGGAAGCATAACAATTTGACTTTGAAAATATCATTACCTAACCATCTATTGATAACTGATATTATGTAGTTCAATTAAAATTATAGGAAATAATATAATCATGATTAAGAAAATATAAATAATTAAATATACTATACTAAAATATTTGCATACTTATATTTTTGAAAAATGTTCGAACTCATAATCCAAAAGTCAGTTGATAAGTGATATCTTTTTTTTCTCCAAGTAATTAAATTCTTATGATAATTCTAAGGGTGTTTCGTTGACAGAATGAAATTTGATATAATTGTAATTAATCGAAGGAATTCGACTTTGAAGTAAAAATTGATATGAAATTGCAAAAATAAAATCATGACAATTTAGTGATTATTTGTATTAAATCTCATACTAATCACGATACATTAATTCGTATATATTTATGATATTTAATAATATAATTAAATCAAAAAATATTCAATATTTGACTCATTTTGAAGGTATTGACAAACTGATTACAATAAAATCAACTTGAACATAGAATAGAGAGAAGCAGAAGCATGATCAAGATTATGGGTTTTAGTTGTCAACCTCGAAATTAAGATGTATCCCGCCGCTTTGCGCGGGTACACAACTAGTAATTTGTAAAAAATAGAAATGTTTTTAATGCATTTTAGTTCATATACATTATTTTATGTTTATATGATAAGAGTCTAAAATGAAAAATAAAAAGTAAGAGATTAAAAGTAACTACATACCTAATTATAACGTTAGTAAATGTAAGGTAAAAATTAAAAAAATTGAATTAAGTAGATATTTAAGGATGAGTGAATGTGAGTGTGCTAATTGAACGTATAATGTAAATTGCGTCCAAATACATGTTTAAGCGGAAAAATACTGAAGTCGGCTCACCAGAAAACGACACATGGCATGCTAGTTACTTATTTATTATGTGTATAGATTATGAAGATTGGGGAAAAAATTGGTATTTATGTCACCCATATTGTATAAATATCTAAAAACCGGGTATTTGATAGAAAATCAGGTATTTAATACAAAAAAATTAAATATTCTTTAAAATATTGCGGGTCAAATATATCTCTTTTTCTTTTTCAGTGTTTTAGTGAATCATGATATATTGAGAAGTAGGAATATTTTTTTGGGAAAAAATTGGTATTTATGTCACCAATGTTGTATAAATACCAAAAAACCGGGTATTTAGTAAAAAAATCGGGTATTTAATATAAAAAATTTAAATATTCTTTAAAATATTGAGTGTCAAATATATTTGTTTTTTTTCAATGTGTTGTCAATTCATGATATATGGGGAAGGAGAAAGATTTTTTAGGTGTGAAGGGTGATATTTATGTGATTCATGTTGTATAGAATACCAACAATGGGGTATTTGGTAAAAAAGACGAGTATTTAATACAAAAAAAACGGAATTTCTCTATCAAAATGAGGTTAAAATATATCTGATTTTTTTTCATTGAATTATCATTTCAAAATCTTTTAGAAATTGATGAAATTTTTTGGGAATATGGAGGATATTGGGTCAAATGGGGGGGGGGGGGGGGGGATAAGCTATCAAATCGGAGTAATAGGGGGTGGGGGGATTTAATAGTGGGGCGCACATGTTGATTTAGCCGACGGCGGGCTAAATGGGTAGGCATAATGGGGTGCTATTTTGACAAATTCTTTTCAAAAGTGCTTTTTGGTCAAGCCACACCCACAAATGTGCTAGTATAGCCATTTTCTCATAAAAAAAATGGGTGTTGCTATATGCACCCTAGGGTGTAAATGGCACCTAGACTAGCGTGTAGTTAGAATCACCCAAAAAAAATACATTTGAAGATGAATCTAATCTATAATTTGGTTCACATATGGATATTCAAATAAAAGAATGTTTGAATTTTTTTAATACATAAACGTTTAATCATATATAATTAAACACACCCACAGACCATGTAATCATATATGATATCAAACTTCTTGTCTTCTCGCCAAATATTTAACTTCTCGTATGATCCTTCCTCTCTCTCTCTCTATATATATATATATATACATATATATATATATATATAGAGAGAGAGAGAGAGGGGAAAATTCAAATAAAAACTCATTTTTCATTGTGTACGTGGGGACAAATCTCAATCACTCAATCTATTTTGATTCAACAACTCATATTAAATATAGTTTTTTAATTTTAAAATGCTTAAGGGTAAAAATGAAAGAAAGTTTAAAGTCACGCCTACCATATTTCATCTTTTATTTTCTTTTTTAATTAAAAACTTTTTACCCAATTAAAATTTAAAATAAATTATCTTAAAAATTACTAATATTTTAATCAAACAAAAAACATCAAAAAAACGAGAATTTCGTGCTCTTCAATATTACATCCATCTCGATATAGTTTTTTTGTTGTTGTGTTTTAACCTTTTTTTTTACGTGAAATGCTATATATGTGTTATATTCATTATGAATATTTATGTACGTTTAAGTTTGTACAACACCTCGACACTGTAAGTATGTAACTCGACATCACCTTCTTCAACACTTTATTCAACGTCGTAAGATATCACGTTTCTTCAGCACCGTAACTCAACACCCATTAAGACGGATCGAGAACCCATCGAGTAATTCTGTTGTGAACCGGGGAACAAAAGAGAGTGCGTCACGTCTCCACATATTCACAGGTCATTCATGTGTTAAGTTTGTACAACACCTCGACACCGTAAGTATGTAACTCGACATCACCTTCTTCAACACTTTATTCAACGTCGTAAGATATCACGTTTCTTCAGTACCGTAACTCAACACCCATTAAGATGGATCGAGAACCCATCGAGTAATTCTGTTGTGAACCGGGGAACAAAAGAGAGTGCGTCACGTCTCCACATATTCACAGGTCATTCATGTGTTATTCATCATGAATAATGTATCATTCAGGATGAATAATACAACATTTAGGGTGAATAATTCACGATTCATGAATTCGTGTATTATTCATCATGAATGTTGTGTAATTCATCCTGAATACTATATTATTCATCATGAATAATGAATGAACGTTCACATTTGTTATTCATACTGAATGTGGGACATCCGGGGATGCGCATACATATTCATAATGAATTAAACCAAATTTCGGTTGTGAATTGGGAAACAAAATAGAGTACGCCATGTGTCTACACCTTCACGGGTCATTCATATATTATTCATCATGAATAATGTATCATTCAGGATGAATAATACAACATTCAGGGTGAATAATACACGATTCATGATAAATAATACATAAATCATGGATTCGTGTATTATTCATCTTGAATATTGTATTATTCATCCTGAATATTGTATTATTCATCCTGAATAATGTATTATTCATCCTGAATACTGTATTATTCATCCTGAATATTGTATTATTCATCATTAATATTGAATGAACGTTCACATTTGTTATTCATACTGAATGTGGACACTCGAGGACGTGCATGCATATTCTTAATGAATATAACACATATATAGAATTTCACGTAAAAAACGGTTAAAACGAAAAAATCCTGAATATCGTATTATTCATTCTGTATATTGTATTATTTATCATGAATAGTGAATGAACATTTACCTTTGTTATTCATACTGAATGTGGACACCCGAAGACGTGCATGCATATTCATAATGAATATAACACATATATAGAATTTCACGTAAAAAACGGTTAAAACGAAAAGAAAAAAAACTACATCGAGATGAATGTCATATCGAAAAGCACGAAATTCTCGTTTTTTTATGTAATTTGTTTGATTAAAATATTATTAATTTTTAAAATAAATTATTTTAAAGTTTAAGGGGGTAAATTTTTTTTAATTAAAAATAAAAATAAAAAGTCAAAAAAGGTAGACGTTGATTCAAAATTACAATTTTATTCTTAATTATTTCCCAATTAACTTTATTATGTATTATTAACCATTTATTAGTTTCTAAGTTTTAATTAATGGTTAAGATTTGTTCTCATGTGCATAATAAAATAGGAGTTTTCATTTGAACTCACCCCTATATATATATATATGAATATTCAGTTCTTACATTGTCACATTATTTAGCATTTTTATTTGACCGGGGTGTGGTGCATATAATAATGATAAATCATATCCATTCCCCAAAAGAGGTTGGAAGCAAATGGGGCAGTTTGTGATATGGATATGGCATGACTCAGGTTTATATATAGGGTAAATTGCATGAAAATGTATCGTACTTTGACTTAATTTCTGTTTTGGGTAACGTACTCTTAAAACATCTGTTTTGGTACCTATGATGTAAAGTTTCAAACATTTAAGTACCTGAGTAACTGGTTTAAGGGGGTGTTTGGGATTGCTTATTTATTTGGAAAAATGCTTATCAGCTTATGTGATGTTAAATCGGAGTTTTTTAAAAAGTGTTTGGATTAGCTTATTGTGGTACCAAAACGTAATAAGCTAATAAGTTGTTATTTAAAGGTGTTTGGGATTGCTTATACATATAAAAGAACCAAAAAAGTCATAAGCACTTTTGAAATAAGTCATAAGTTACAACAAAATGACTTATCAAAAATGGTTTTTCAGCGGTTTGGCACCGCTATAAGCTGTTTTCTTTTTGTTCCATCCAAACACTCAAAATAGCTTATCTGCGGTGCCAAATCGCAATAAGCTAAAAAGCCCTTCAAATAAGCAATCCCAAACACCCCCTAAGCAGATGTGGCAAGTGTTGTGGCATTTAACTCAATATTATTTGCTTACGTGGTTACTGATATGGATTTTTAATCTAAAATTAGTTTTAAATTTATTAATTTTATAAATGTATATATTATAATTATTTGTAAATTATATATTTATAAAATTGAAATGTCAAGATTAAGGATAAATTTAAAACTAATATTAGATTAAAATTTCATGTCACTGTCCACGTGAGCAAATAATATTGAGTTTGAGGTCACGTCACTCGCTACATCAACATGGTAACTAGTTAATGCTTAAATCAATTACTCAGGTACTTAAATGTTTGAAAGTTCACATCTTAGGTACCAAAACGGATGTTTTAAAAGTACGTTACCCAAAACAAGAATTAAGACAAAGTAAGTTATTTTTTCATGCAATTTGCCCTTATATATACAAATAAACTTTGATGTATCATCCTTCCAAGCCCATACATTCAAAGCATGGAGGGTGGTACCCATCCTTATCCTTTCTTTTCATATTTTCATTTTAAAATTCCAATTTTCTAAAATTAGAAAAACCATATATATATATTCTATTTTGATTTTGAAATTGAAAACCATACATTTTTATTAGTATTTAAATGAGATTTATCAAAAACGTATACAAGTGTAGCCTTGTAGGTTGTTTGTAGGGATGATCACAACTATAAGAGATGAGGATGATGTATGAGGCTCAAATGGTGTCTACCTTTTTTTCTTGGGAAACCAACCTGCCTCTTGTGGTTCATGATATCCATACCTATACATCCATACCTATACATATACATATAAGTATATATATATATATATATATATATAGGGGATGGGTAGGGTATAAAAGAGGGATGAAGCATTTGAATGATATAGATAAGAGTTGATATCCTTGCAAGATGTCTACATCAATTGGAAGAGGAGCTCAAAACATGCATGTCCTCTACATCAAGTAAATCCTTCATTCTTTACAAGTATTTCTTTCTTTTTTATGTAGATATCATATTCACATGTTTTTCGTTATTTACGTAGTATGTTTATTAGTGTATATCTAACACACCCTTAGTTGTGACTAATCTTATGATCTTGAGATATATAATTTAGATGTATTTGTGAGAATTTTGAGTTTGGAAATTGTATAAATTCAGACCGGCATTGAGAAAGGCATATCATAAAAAGAGTGGAGGCATGGATACTCCAAAATTGAATCATGAGGAAGCTAAGAACAACAACTTGTGTGGTGGATCTTCTGCAGATACTGATGTCACTTGGATCCCTGATAGTCGTACCGGAATCTATTATCCTAAGGGACAAGAAAAGGTCATGGAAAATGTTCCTTCTCATGCTGCCAAGGATTGCACCATAAATTGGTTTTCTATGTCGTAACTATATAAGATTTGTTGTAATTTTCTTGTGTGCAAGTTTCTGGCTTTGTGATCGTTAAAAAACCATGACGAGTAATTGAATGTAATAAAAATCTAAGATGATATATCATAAAGTTTTGATCGACTTTACTGCTCGTTGTGTAGAGCTTGGAAGCTTGATGCCCAACAATCAATACTGAGTTGGTTATGTTGCAGAATCTTAGGACAATCTCCAATTATTTGCACTAGTCCTTACACCAAAACAGTGTAAAATTTGGTATAAACAATGATTTATCTTCAATCCTGCACCATTTTTAACACCAGATAGAATATCTCAAGTATATTTTTTTGTTATAAATTTCTATAGATTTTTATTAACACCCTTATGTTTATTTGTTGGTTACAAATTCGACCCATTAACTATTCTTGTACAATCAATTTATAAACTATAATATTAAACAATCGTAACCAAAGTAAATTACTCGTACATCATTAATTATCATTTTATTTAGAAAAAAGTTAGGTTGCAACACACGTTTAAAAATAATAAAACATGCATTTAAATTTCTTTTTATCTTTTTATTTTCTCCTATTGTTAATGATGTTTTATTTTAAATATGTTATTGTATTTTATATTATTAAAAAATTAACTTTTTAAATAAATTTGAAATATAAAAAATTAGTTATATATCATAAATTAATAAAAATATAAATATAATTTATTGTTAATAAATATTATAACCAAAATATCACATTACTACTTGGGTTGTGCCATACCCATACGGTTAACACTCAGCAGAATGTAGTGGAAATCTCATCTTTTCTATGTTCGAATCTAGGTGTTGTCCAAACCCTTGTGACCATGGAGGTTCACATGTGATGACTCAATACGATTTATAGTCACCCGAGACATAAGCTGACTCAGAAAACCACGTTTTTCCAAAAAATTACCATTTACAATAAAATAAACTAAAATGTCATAAATATGAAATTGAAGGAACATTATGTAGTTAAGGAAGTTTATGATGTTATTATTCACTAACACCAAAATAATGTAAGAACTTATGTGGGATTAAATCGATTTGGTATTAAAAATGGGTATTGATGTTCAGTTGGAGATGTCCTTAACAATGTGTTTGATACGTGGATAAGACTAGACGGAAGTGGACTAGACTTAACATGACAAAAAGGGCGGGAGTGAGGTATTGAGGTAGGTGGGGTGAAAGAATTGTGCAAGGTTTTAAAATTTTAATTTGATATATTGTTACACCTATTTTGATGGGACAAAAATAAAATGTATTTTTGTTCCACTCGGTCTCATCGAATCTTAGTCTAAGGCCTTGTTTGTTTTATAAAATAAAACTTTTATCAGCCTCTTATGTCTGATTCAGTAAGAGGTAAGACCGTTTAGAACCTTTGTTTTTTTCCAAGTTTTCAGAGCCACTTATGTCTTACTGTAACACCCCAAAAATTGGGGCAAACAAAAAATTCCGAAACTTTTGATACAATTTTATAAAAGATGCCAATAAGATTAATTGGTCTAAAATCATTTAGGCCAATTGGATTTGCATTATTAGGAATCAAAGTGATGAACGAGGCATTGCAACCATCGCTCAACTCCCCTTTTTCCATGAACCAATCTACCGCCGCCAACATATCCGACTTTATAAGCTCCCAATAAGTCTTTATGAAACCAATTGTGAATCCAGCCGGCCCCGGTGCCTTATTGCTTCTGCATTCCTTAATTGCATTCCACACTTCCTCCTCTGAAGCCTTCCTCTCTAGATGACGTGCTTCCTCTTCCCGTAACTTTTTTATGCTATTCATTTTTAGAGTTGGTCCATCCTTCATTATGTTTGCGAATGTACCTTTGAAGAACTTAAAAGTGTACTCCTTGATTTTTGCCGGATCTTCCGTCCACGAGGACTCTATGTTTAAGTTGCGTATGGTATTCCTCCTTTCTTTACTCTTAATTGTCGCGTGAAATAATTTGGTGTTTCAATCACCATCTTTAATCCAACGAACCTTAGCCTTTTGCTTCAACATCTCCATTTTTTTCTCCTCCAACTCCAACCACCTTGCTCGAGCCGCTATCCACATTTGTCATTCGATTTCACCATTTCCGCACCTCTTCCTTTTTTAACTCCAACTCCTTTTCTATGTTTCCCCATTTAGTCCTACTTCATTCTTTAAGGTAGCGTTTGGTACGCAGACAAGATTGGACGGGACGGGACAGGACAGGACTGGACAGGACAAGAGGCTAGGACAGGACTGGACAAGACAAATGGTTGTCTTGTGTTTGGTACGACTAGGACTGGATAGGACAGAACTGGACAAGTTTTCCTAAAAGTTGTTTGATAATTTTATATGTCATATAATAGTTATAAATAACACAAATAAAGTATATATCTTTAAATAATTTAATTAAAAAACATTATTAATTTTTTTACACAATTTTCATACATATAAATACATACAAAAACAATAGTAGGAAATTTGAATGAAGAATCTGAAATAATTGATGGTAGTTCGAAAAAATCCGATTCATATAAAAAAATATAATAGTTGATTCAATTTGGAAGATCTTAATGAATTGACGGATGCATAGTTGCAGCGACGAGTAAAGATAAAAGACGATGGGTGGCCGGTGAAAGACGATAGTTGTGAAGAAGGTGAAAGATAGTAATAGAGGTAGTGGTGGTGGCGGTGCACAGTGGTAATAGAGGTTATTGTAGTGGAGGAAGAGACGGAGGTTACCAACGATGGTTGGCGGCGAGCGACAGTGGTAGCAACCAGCGACGGTGGTTGGCGGTGAGCGTCGGTGACGGCGGCGGCAATGGGTGGTGGTGATTGGTGGAGGTGGAGGTGGAGGTGGCGATGGGCGGTGGTTGTGAAGGTGGTGGAAGAAGTTGTTGTAGTAGTGAAGGAAGAGGTGGAAGTGGTCGTCGATCGTTGGTGGTAGCTACCGGTGGCCGTCGATGGTGGTGGTGACAATAGGTGGTGGCGATCAGTGTTAGTGGAGGTGGTCGACGATGGTAGTGGTGGTGGCGATGACCGATGGTTGTGGAGGCGATGGAGGAGGTTGTTATGGTGGAGAAATAGGTAGAGGTGGCCGACGATGGTTGGCGGTGGCTACTAGTGGCCGCCAATGGTGGTAGTAGCGACGATGGGTAGTGGTGACCCTTAAGACTAATACCATATTAAGATTATATATCAAATGACGGTAAATCGGTGATTTTTAGTTTCTGTCTCATTTCTGTCCCATGTTGTTCCACCTATTTTGGTGGAACAAGAAAATACCCCTTTTTGTCCCATCTTGTCCCACCCTGTCCAGTCTTTGTCCCTGTCCCATGTCGCGCCAAACATGGGACAGTGAACTTTTGTCCTGTCCCATGTCACGCCAAACATGGGACAGTGAGTTTTTGTCTCGTCCTGTCCCACCCAGTCTGCAAACCAAACGCACCCTAAGAGTCGCTTTGACGTTGTTGCAGTTTTTCGTGTTTACGCCTTTTCAAAATGCAAGAAAATAGATTTCAATGCAAATATACATCTTAATCTACTACCGTCTGTAACAAGTAATAATTGTACAAAGTACCGAATATCGATCACACAGGGAAGCGTGGAAAAGTTTTTCTTGAAAGTTGGGTATGTAAAAACGAGTCTCAGATAGCGAATTCGAAAACAATATTTTGATTAGGGGTTTTGAATAACAATTACTGAGAAATTAATTTTAAAAAGAAATGCGGGGTATAAAGATCAGTTGGGACGATTTCAATAATTAAATAAAAGACGAGATCGCATTCCATCGTTATCTCAGAGTCAATATTTTATGTAACTTAAGGAAGTTGTCATGCAACGAACCAGTTGTCAGTTGATCAGTCGTAATCTGACATAAAATATAACTCTGATTTAAATAATTTTGGACAATTATGCGACACGATACACCTTTTATTCTCTTATCAGTCTCGGTCCCAACTTTACTTTATACCGAACCAGTTGTCAGTTGATCAGTCGTAATCTGACATAAAATATAACTCTGATTTAAATAATTTTGGACAATTATGCGACACGATACACCTTTTATTCTCTTATCAGTCTCGGTCCCAACTTTACTTTATACCCCAAACTGAGACGGTTAGCCCATCATCATTTTAAATTCTAATTTTAAAGAATTGCAAAAGCAATTAAAGAAAATGAGAATTACGTCAACCTTTCACTATTGATTTTAAAAGAGATCCTTAACCAATTACACACAAAACAGAAATCTTTAGTTGAACGAGAAAATTTTACTTACTTGAGAATAATTATGATATTAAACTACAAACACTATAATTATAGGATTTTAATTTAATTAACTAAACGATGTTAAAATAATGCTAGAATTATAAAGTTACAATTTACCAACTAATTTATCACTAGTTAAGGAAAGTCTTGTTTTAAATGTGTCTTTAATCTTTAAGTCACTTTGAGAGTCCTTGGCATTTGTCAATATAACTAATGTAATATACGGGATGGTTTTTACACTTTGGAAACACGAAACAATTTTAATACTACAACAAACCGTGAACCAAACGAGGTTGGGAATTCGAAATGATTGATCGGACTTCCGGTTTGTAATAGAACTAAAATTGTAGTGAAAACCAAATAAAAACCAAGAATCAATCGATCCGTAAGAGATGAGTGGAAGTTACGGAAAAATAACGAGAGGATAAAACTTAGAACAAAGATGTAACTTGCATTAATTGTAACCAAAAGAGGAAGTTTGAATGATGAGCTAGAGCATTCACGATGGAACCATGAGCTCTTGGCTCACAAGCTTCAAACCTCCCATTACAAGGAAGCCTTCCATTAATTAACTACTAAGACCAAGGTATGTTATGGAATGGGATGATGAGTTTTCTAGCTAATGCCTCTATTTATAGGCTAAATACTTAGAAAAGGCCATGGGCTTTTCAAAAAAAAAAACATGGGCTCATCACACAAATTGGCCGATATAAGTATTTAATTAATACACAAAATTTTAGCCCACAAGTGCCATCAAGAATGCAAGTATTTTTCGGCCCAGATATGTATTTGTCGAGATCCGAAAATTTAGCCCTTCTCCTTCCAAAAATCGGCCCACAAAAAGATTGAAGTCCACGTTTTTCAAACTCGTAAAATCCGCACGTCGGTTATGTTGGACTCCCATCGGCCATATCTTGATCCTAAAACATGCATATATAAATACATAAGATTTTTGCCGCATTTTTATTACAAAATGGATTTATTAGCCGTAAGCGATAAATATAAAGTTATACGATAAAATTGCGAAAATAAACTAAAAGATGCAATGGGTAAAAGAAAAGTAGCTCAAAATTATAATTAAATATTTTATTAAAATATTTAATTTATTTAATTATATTATTAAAATATTTAATATATGGAAAGTTGGGAGATGAAAAATTTACTTTTTGGGGGTAATAATTAGGTTTAGGGGAAAACTATCTATTTAGAGATTTCTCTAAATTTAGAGATTTTTACCATCTCTCTCCTATTTTTTATTTTAGCATAGAGAATAACATAGCTGTTGGAGCAACAAAAATATTAAAATCCCAATTATTTATATTTTAGCATAGCTGTTGGAAATGCTCTAAGAATATATCTATGTAAGTGTAATTAAATATGTGAATATAGAAGAATAAAATAATTCATTAATTTGTATTAAAAAAGAAATTTAATAATAATTATTAATATAATTATATAAAATGAAATAGAAATAGTAGAGAGAGATGAAAGAGAAACTAAAAAACTAAATATTTATCTATGAAGGTAAGAAATGATTAAACAAAAAGAGAAAAATATGGATATGATGATAAGGTGTAATGATGATGATGATAGAGGAGAGAGAAGCAAAAAGATCACTAAGAGCATCTTCAACTATAATTTTTCTAAAATAAAATATAAAAATTTAAAATCTCTAAAAAAAATTACAACCAACTCTAACCGTTATTCTAGTTTAATAATTTTATCATCAATTATATTAATAAAATATTATTTCTCTCTCCTAAACATACAATTTCAATATCTCTTATTGGTGGAAAAAAAATTAAATATTATTTCTCTCTCTTCAATATAGGGTTTTAGAGATTTCTCCAAATTTAGAGATTTTTATCTTCTTTTCTCTATTTTAGCATATGATATAGCATAGTTGTTGGAGCAAAAAAATTGTTAAAATCTCATTTTTTTTCTATTTTAGCATAGCTGTTGGAAATGCTCTAAGCCTATGTTTGGCAAACTAGCTGATAAGTTAGCTGGTAACTCATGAAAAAGTCACGTTTGACAAAAATAACTTATAAACATTTAAATTACCAAAAAAGACATTAATTATTTATTTATAATTAAAAATTAATATATAATTATTAATATTAATGATGACATAATTTGAATAATTACAAAAAACTCATTATAAGTTACTCCAAGTAGTTTATCAAAAAACTAGCTTATGATCATCCAAACATGTATCCAGAAAATAAGTTAGCTTATAAGTTAGTTTATTTTTGTCAAACAATGCCAAAAAAGTATCTCCAACAACTTTGCTAAAATATAAAAAATCGGGGTTTTGTTCTCTAAGAGCATCTCCAACAGCAATGCTAAAATCGGAAGAAAAAAATGGGTTTTGTTTTGTTGGAGATGTTCTAAACCTCTTCAACAGTTTTGCTATCTTGTTTGCTATAATAGAAAAAACTTGAAAATTTTCCATGTTTAGAAAATCTCTAAAACTTGATAGTAAGAGAGATAAATGATCATTTAATTCAATTCCACCAACGAGATTCATTTTTTTATCATTTTATATTAAGGTTTTTTAAAAGTGTATTGGGATGATAAATTAGAGAATATTATAATAATAAAACTTGTTTTAAAATATCTAAAATAGCAAATATGTTATAGTTGAATGTTATTATTTTTAGAGATTTTCACATAATTTTTAGAATAAGTAGACACGTGTGTATATATAGCAACACTCTTTGCAAAATGAGGTTACTTAAAAAATCATATCAATGGAAAGTCTAGATCAAAAGTTATGGCATTTCAAACTTTTGTGATTAATTTACAAATTTTCGATCAACTACCTTTAGACTCCATTGAACATCGTCTTCAATATAAGTTTACTATATATATCAAGCTATTATTGAGATAAAATATCTCATAATACCCACACACACAAAAAAAAAAAAAAAAAAAACATAAATGCACATTACCAGTAAAATTATAAAGAAAAAAAACAAGAAAACAAACAAAAGCAATCACATCACAATATAAGTTGTTTTTATACAAATAATAAAGTTAGTTCACATGTGAATCGGAATATGTAAATAGTTTATTAGAGCATCTACAAC
This sequence comes from Arctium lappa, assembly GCA_023525745.1. Lineage (NCBI taxonomy): Eukaryota > Viridiplantae > Streptophyta > Magnoliopsida > Asterales > Asteraceae > Arctium > Arctium lappa. Next base: position 148,688,792 of record CM042048.1, read on the forward strand.
AGATTCTTCAAAAATATAGAAATTGGAGATTTTGGCTATGTGTTTTTTTGCTCCGACCAATTCTCCAATGAAGAAAGTATGGGAGAGAGTGTAAAAATTCTCCAAGTTTGGAGAATTCCCCCAAAATGATTACAGTCAGAGAGAAATATTTTGTAATATATTTTCATCAATAGGAAAATTTGAAATTAAATTTTTAGAGAGGGAAATAATATTTTGAGTAAATTATACCATAAGTCCATGTGGCATATTTCAAAATAAGTACATTGAGCATCCTTATGATATGCATTTCTTTGCGTTCTGGGTCCCTGTCCCTAACGGAGTTAACAATAATATGTTAGCTCAAGGGCATTTTGGTCAATTGACTACTTTACCATATTTTCTTTTTAAAAAATCGAAAAGAAGTACACGCACTCTTTCTCTCTTGTAGACCTAGAAAACACACACACACACTTACTTGCAGACCTAGAAAAAAACAAACACATACACCAACATACACACAATACACACCCCTTTGCAGGTCCCCTTTTCTCCCGCCCACTCCCTTCATCTCTTTTGATTTCTCCATATTTTCAATTTCCCCATGATTTCCAGTGAATATTAACCCCTAAACATGTTTACTAGCTTATAAAACCTCTAGATCATAAGCCCTGTGTGACCCCCGTTGTGCAAATAACCACCCCTCTCATTTAATCCAAAATATTTGACATTGAAGTTGTCTCTTTCCAAGGTTTATGACCATTTCTAGTGTCTTGTGTTTCTTTAGACAAGTGTTATGGTAGATGACCCAATTTCATAGGTTTTCAAAAGTCATGAGGTGCAGGCTTAGTCTCTGTTATGTGAGTTAGTTGGAAAAATCTTAAGGGGCGTTTGGTTCGCTGAAATCCGCCGGAATCTGATGGAATCGGAATGGTCAATTCCATTGACCAAATTCCATCCTGCTGTTTGGTTTCCAAAGGAATGGAATTGAATTCCATGAAGTCCTTCAATCAAGGATTTGGTCATTCCTTCTCATTTTGGATGGAATTGAATTCCATTCCATTGCATTTTCTCAAAATGACAAAAATACCCTCTAAACCCTCTTAACAAAATTAAAACTCACCAGATGTGGATTTGGTTTCCTCTCTCTCTCCTCTCTCTCTACCCTCTCTCCCCTCTTTCTCCTCTCTCTCTAATCTCTCTCTCCTATCTCTCTCCTCTCTCTACCCTCTCTCTCTCTCCTCTCTCTACCCTCTCTCTCTACTCTCTCTCCTCTCTTTCCTCCCTCTCTCTACTCTCTCCTCTCTAACTTCTCTCTACCCTCTCTCTCTCCTATCTCTCTCTACCCTCTCTCTCTTCTTTTTCTCCTTTCTCTCCTCTCTCCTCTCTCTCTCGGCATTTAAAAAAATATAAATAAATAAATAAAAATAAAAGAAAGGGTATTTTTGTCATTTTTCAGAATTTCATATGAATTCCTTTGCAAACCAAACAGACATATTCCAATTCATTTGACTGATTACATTCCATTTCTACCAACCAAACAGGTGGTCAAACTTGAAAACATTCCATTCCAATTCCATTGACAAATTCCATTCCATCAGAAATCATTCTGCGAACCAAACGCCCCCTTACGATGTTAGGGGAGAGGTTCACCAAAGAAATTGTTGCTCGCTGAGTCACTAGAGGCCTAAGACGGTCGTAGGGGAGGCCGATTGAGGAAAAGGGAAGGCAGACAAGATGTATATGCCCGTATAACTATGTGTGTGTGTGTGTATATATATATATATATATTTATTTATATACGTGTATTGTGTATATATAATGTGTATTTAAATATGAAAAAAAGGAAAAACAGTTTAATAGGAAAAAAAACCAAGACATAGTAAAATGACTAAGGTGTTGTTCGGTTCATTTTCTGTTAAGACCTGTATGGATATAGTTGTCTGTATGGATGGCAGCGGAAAAACTATATAGGTCCACGGTGTGGGCGCAAGTATACACCGACACTATGGTCGCTACAAATAATAAAGTGGTAAATATACCGAGATCGTATCCACAGGGATTGGACTTTAAAGTTTCGAGTTCTAAGTCGAGAATACACCGATTTCAATGACAGAAGAAGGAAATATTTTTGAGAGAGTTTGGTGCTTTTAACAACAAAAACTAAATAAGAAACTAAAACGGGTATGGGTGTAAGTTTTCCTTGAGATTTACGTAGTAACAAAATGGTTAGTCCTTTTGTAGTACGGAATATCTATAAAAATCCCGATCTCTCGAAAGTGAATTTTTAAAGACGGGTCCTACAAAATGCCCATAAAGTGTTCATCGTTACCAACTCTTAATCTTGCCGATTTAATTATGTTGAAATAAATCAAGTTCTACCGGTACAGAGATTTACACCCAAATCTCATTGTGATATAAATCTCCTCCGACGTTTGAACCGTAATAAATCATGCAAAACCTGTATCTCTACGTGGTTATCAAAGACTCTCTCAAATTCTTGTGCATCCCTTAAGCCGTATTTCAAATCCGTCCCTCTCGAGGTCAAGATTTAATATTAACACTTCAAAGTGATCGGCTTATCAACGTTGAGTTCAAGCCTCGACTTAAGTGACAAAGCTTAAGAGCTAGTAATATTGACCACACCCAAGTGTTGCCTACTAGTCTCAAGTCCGCTCACACCCTTACCTAAAAGATGTTTAGCTCATAATAAAAATAAAAGACATAATGTAAAAAAGGAAATACTTGTTAACTACTTGCATTAAATAAAGAGAGAAATAAAACTACAAAGTTAGACGGAAAGTAAATGCGGAAATTAAATGCAAAAAAGTAAAAGACTATAAATTAAACTACAACTAAAATAATAAAACTACAACTAAACAATTGTAAAGAAAACTAGAAATTCTACATTGTGGAGCTTTGTTGGTTGTTCTTCTCAAATGCTAACAAACATACCTATTTATAAGGGAAAAACAAGCTTTTACCCAATGGGTAATACCCAAAAGCTAAAGGATAATAACCATTGGGTAAAAGAGTACAATGATTAGTAAGATTCCTCCAACTAGCATTCATCTTCTAATTTCCAGCTAATTTCCATCATTTATTTCTGCAATACCCCCAGAATACGAATACGTAGCCAATACCGTATTTATCCTCGAGTGCCCTCGGGTGTCCACAGTGGGCAGACTGTGCCCACTGCGGAACAGTGACGTTTTAACCCCAAAAATGATGCGTTTAACCATAAAAACTTTCTCAACAACTCCAAATGAAAATAAAATAATAAAAGGAAGAAAGACAAACAAATACCAAGGAAACACAATTAAAATGAAAGAAAAACTCACACAAATGATGTGTAAATAACGCTCAAAATGAGAGTTATCAATGGATATAGTTGTCTGGGTGTTAACAAATAAGTTGTTGTTCGGTTGTTGTGCTGAATAAACAGTCTAAATGTCAAAAATGAAGATGGTAGGGTTTCTTCAAATTAAAGAGGGTAGTTGGAATAAAGATGGTAGTTTTTTTATTTATTAAAGGCTGAGTAGTTAAGAGGGTATATGGGGAAGTGTATAATATTTAATGGCTGAGCGGGAAGGACATTATTTTTGTAGCTGATTCGGTCAGCCACCAGCTGACCGAAAGCTGGTACCGAACACTCAGATATGGCTGACCGAATAAGCCATATCCCTTATTCAGCCCATTAAGCTGCTACCGAACAAGGCCTAAAGTACCCTAGAGTTAATAGACTGGTCCGTTAGGAACAGGTACTCAAAATGTAACAAAATGCAAACAATATGGATGCTCAACGCCTCAATGTATTTATTTTGAAAGAGGAACCATATCCATAGCAAACCACAGGGACCTATAGTGTAATTTACTCTAATATTTTGTAATATTTATGAAATATTTAATACTATAATTAATGTTGTAATCTACAAAATGAAGATTGTATTGGAGTTAAATGTACTTTTCTTTTAGCAATTTCAAACTTTCATTCTTTATATATTAGATAAATTTTGAAAATCCGTTGAAGATATGTATTTTACACCCGAGAATCATGAGCAAGGTTCTAAAAAATGTGCCTTGGCGCCGCCATGGCGTCGAGGCGTGGCCTTGCCGCCACGCTTTACCCCTTGGCATCTTAGATAAGACGTTGAGCTCGTTATGGCGCGCCATGGCCAGCCATTTCCTGCCATGACGCGTTATGGCGTTACAAATTTGTGTACTTTCGATTCTTCAGATTTGTGTACTTCGAAATTCGATTGGAATTTATTCATTAATATCGATTATAATTTAGAAACTTTTTTGTTTATCGTTTTATATGAATTTAAATTATTAATAACTTGTTCATTATTGTTCAAGACACTGATAAAAAGACACGCATACACATATATACATATAAATTATATATAAATTTGCCGCCTTAAGCCACGCCTTGGAAAACGTCATGAGTTCGTCATAACTTGTAAGGCTTGAGACTTAACCTCGTCGCTACGCCACGTTTCACGCCATTTAGAACCTTCATCATGGGTACCTCTACACTTATGATATCTTTTATTTATTTTTATTCTTTTTCCTGAAACAAAAAGTAAGAGGGTAAAATAGCCGGAATCTCAGCCGGCGGAGACTGACCGATTGTACTCCGGTGAGTAAGTGTGGTAGGTAGACAAAGCGAAGCCAACCTGGAACAGTCTAAACTTTGTCATGTCAACCACCCAAATGGTTGACCAACCCCAAATTAAAGAAAAAAAAACCACGTGAAAAAAACGTGACGTCTTATTTTGAGTCATAACATTTAGAGTAAATTACATATTTAGTCCTTGTGTATTGTTATAACTTAAAAACGAGATTATAGTTTTTGTTCTTGTAGTTTATTATCTGTTGTTGTTTACGTGTCTAAAACTAATTTTAACTATGGTTTACCGTTAAGTACGGGATGCAAAAATGATAATAGAATTATAGACCATAGGAACAAAGAAATTGATGGATTATAAATTATAGAAACAAAAATGATAATTTTAAAAACATAAAAACAACATAACAAATTCAACAAACAACAGAAAAAAAAACATAGTTTATTCTAATATTTAATTGTTTTATTGTTGTTTATGATAGTAAATATTTTCATTTGAATATATATTTAAATTAAACAAAGAGCAAACTGTAAATTTGATCATTGTGGTTTGTCAAAAATAATACTCTTATCCATGTAGTTTTAAGATTACAAGATGACTATCATGATTCTTAAAAACATTCGGATTCAGTCTCACCCTTTCCAACGGCCGTAAAAATTTCATTGGATGAGAGATATTTTCGTCTTTTTATCAATTTTTTTGTCCTTAATCTCATAATAAAATCCACAGGGACCAAAATAATAAAATCGATTTTGATTGAAAAAAGCCAAAAAAAATGATAAAAAAAGAAAAATATCCTATATTTAACGGAATATTTTAACAATTGTTAAAGGGATTGACCAATTCAGAACGTTTTTTATAAAACACAATGACCATTTTCTAATTTCAAAATTAAAAGAATAAAAAGTGTTATTTTCGACAAACCACCTTAACCAAATTTATTAGCTTACTCTTAAATAAATTTAATGGATAATACTTAGAATTTAATCTGAAAAAAAACAAGCGGACCCCAATCTCACCAACCACACCGATGCTCCCCTTTAATTGGAAAAATTCCATTTTTACCCTAAAAACCAATCCATAATCACCAAACCACCCTCCGTCCACCAACCTTGACCACGCGTATAAAAGACCTTCCCTTTTTACAACCTTTATCCCCATCAACCCCCAATTTCTCTCTCTAAACTTTCTACTCTTTAATTTGTCGGAAATCAAACCAGAAATATTTTCCGATATGGAGCCGGAAAACGAGATCATTTTCCGATCAAAGCTACCGGACATCTACATACCCAAACATCTAACTTTACACTCGTATTGTTTTGAAAACATTTCAGATTTCTCCGACCGCCCGTGTCTCATCGACGGCGCCACCGGCCAAGTTTACACCTATGCTGAGGTCGAGCTGACGTCACGAAAAGTGGCTTCTGCTCTTCACAAACAAGGCATCGGTAAGGGTGACGTCATCATGATCTTGCTTCAGAACTCGTTTGAATTCGTTTACTCTTTCCTCGGTGCTTCATACCTTGGCGCCATCTCTACGATGGCGAATCCTTTCTTCACCGCCGCTGAGATCATCAAGCAGGCGAAGGCGTCCAGCGCTAAGATCATCATCACTCAATCGTCACACGTACCGAAGGTGAAGGAATTCGCGTCGGAGAATTCGATTAAGGTTGTCTGTATCGATTCGGCTCCGGAAGGTTGTTTGCACTACGCGGAATTGATTTCCGGTGACGAGAACGAATTACCGGATGTTGAGATCTCGTCTGACGACGTCGTGGCGCTGCCGTACTCCTCCGGGACCACCGGACTGCCAAAAGGCGTTATGTTGACTCACAAAGGGCTCGTGACGAGCGTAGCGCAGCAAGTCGACGGAGAGAATCCGAATCTATGGATCCACAGCGACGATGTGTTGATGTGCGTGTTGCCGCTTTTCCACATCTACTCGTTGAATTCGATTTTATTGTGTGGCTTACGCGCCGGAGCTGCGATTCTGATAATGCAGAAATTCGAGATAGTTCCGTTTCTGCAACTGATTGAGAAGTACAAAGTGACGATCGGGCCATTTGTGCCGCCGATCGTGTTGACAATTGCGAACAACGAAGAAGTGGTGGATAAATACGACCTGTCGTCGATGAGGACGGTGATGTCCGGCGCGGCGCCGTTAGGAAAAGAGCTTGAAGATACTGTTAGGATGAAGTTCCCTAATGCGAAGCTTGGACAGGTATGGCGGTCCACCAAACTCTCTCACACACTTCAACGCACATAGTTGATGCATCCTTGTCCCACGTATTTCTTACCCATTTTTATAATAAAGATTAGAGAAATTAACCAAAATAACCTAGAGCATCTTCAAGAGCTTCTTTAAAGGGATTTTATAAATTTTTTCTCTGAGTCATTTTTCAAAACCTTCTCCAAAATAAAGAAAGTACGATAAAAAGTTCAAAGTTATCTAAAAAAATTGTCACTTATGAGTTCTGAAAGAAAAATAATATTTTATTAATTATATTTAATATTTTAATCATATAATTAAGTATATAATCTTCAAAATAGAGAATTTATTGGAGATGAATATGATTTTTTTTGAGATTTTGATTTTTTACTTCTCCGTTTTAAAGAAGATGTTGGAGATGCTCTTATGTTTCTAACCAAATTTAATTTATTTTTTAGTTTTGAGTTTATGCAAGTGCCATGCATATTTGTGTAAATTTTATTTTCAGATCAAAGAAAAAAAATATGTTTATGCAAATTTGTGTAATTTGCATAAACAATTTGTGTAAGGATCCTTATTTGCGTAAAAAATTAAGTAAGGATTTTTATTTATGTAAAGAATTATTATCTATACTATATTATAATCTATACTATATTATAAAGATTACATAAAAAACTCTTAATTACAACTCACTAAGCTTTATGTACTATCATTTAAAGCTATCTACTTAAAATCTCTTAAAATTAACTACTAAAACCTAATGTACTACCTGTAAAGCTTTTAACCCTAATTAATATATTTCATCCTTATCCCTCAAAATCCTTATCTCTAATTCTCAAACCCTGAAATTATGAAATTTGAATTCTGATAAACATAATCAATACAGGATAAACATCTCAATTTAAATTATAAAAATTTAAAATATATAAGATAATTAATGAATTTTAACAATCTACTTTATTTTTTTATATAAAAAACATTATATTGTTAAACCTAAATTAAACAAATTTATATATAAAAAACCATTATCACTCAATAAAAATCATCTAAAATCGTACTGTAAATCAATAAAAAACAAAAAATAAAAATAAACATTAAAATCGTGATGTACTAAGCATTATGTACTATTATTTAATGTTAATCTACTTAAAATCTCTTAAAAAACAATTAATGAAACAATATGTACTACTTTTAAATGTTTTTAACTCTAATTAATAAATTTCATCCTTATCTCCCAAAATCCTTATCTCTAATTCCCAAATCCTAAAATTATGAAATTTGAATTCTGATAAACATAATCAAAACAGGATAAACATCTCAATTTAAATATAAAAAATTTAAAATATATAAGATAATTAATGAATTTTAACAAGCCACTTAATTTTTTTATATAAAAAACATTATATTGTTAAACCTAAATTAAACAAATTTATATATAAAAAAAACCATTATCACTCAATAAAAATCATCCAAAATCGTACTGTAAATTAATAAAAAAACAAAAAATAAAAATAAACATTAAAATCGTGATGTATCTCGCTGCATTATAAAACACGGATAAAAAACTCTTAAATACAAATTATTAAGCACAAGGTACCATCATTTTATGCAAGATTTTAAAAATCTCTTAATTTACAAATATCAAAACACAAGATACATATTACTACTGCAGACTTCTAACACCCACCAATTTGGCATGTGCATGACCTTTCTTTTATGTAGACATTTTCATGTATCACTATTAGTTAAGATATTATATTACTATAAATTTGTTTTAATTATATTATCAAATATGTAATTGATTATTTTTTTCTATATGTCATTAAAATATATAAGATAAACATAGAATTCTAACAAAATACTTTTTTTTATATAAAAAACATTATATTATTAAGTCTAAATTAAACAAATTTATAAAAAAAACATTATCACTTTCTCAAAACTATCCAAAATCGAACTGTAAATCGACAAAAAAACAAAAAATAAAATGAAACATTAAAATCGTGATATATCTCGCTGCATTGCGCGAGTACGCTTCTAGTATATTATAAAGACGGAATAAAAAACTCTTAATTGCTACTTATAAAACATAAGGTACTACCATTTTATGCATACATTTCAAAAATCTCTTAATTCACAACTTAGTATGCATAAGGTACAACTCATTTGAAAAAAAAAATCAAACTTTACTTTTTCAATACCTTCCATATTCAAGTTTTTTCCATTCCATTTGGGGTTTCACCAAAAGAAGAAAAGTTATTTACTTGCTCAAATTAACATATTTCTTTAATTATAATAGTACATGTATTTTCTTCATGTATACAAGTTTTTAAAGCCTTTTGAATTCTATAAAACTAACTAATAATGAACCTATATATACGTTTAGATACAAAATAATATTATCCAACATTATATTTGTTATTTTTACCTATTCTATATTTCAGTATTTTGAAAAAATATTATCATTCGTTAGATATCGCTGATTAATACATGTTTTTAAAATTCAAATATACATTTAAAGATTACTTTAATATAATTTCTTAATGCTTCATGATTGAAAAAACTCAAGTTATGCGCTTATCACTACTAATGCTACATAAATTATAAATATATGATTTACTCCATATATTTTTTTTCTTTTTTTTCTGATAAGCTATTACATTAATTTTTTATTTCCATTTACAATTGCTCACCCCGATGCATTGCACGGTACACTGCTAGTTAGTTTTTAATCTAAAAATAGGCTTTATGCAAACATGTAAGACATTTGCTTACATTTTGGTTAAAATGGATAAAAGTAAATTTATATAAGAAGATTAGCTATTTTGGTCAATTTAGATTTTCTTAATCAAATTCGTTTATAAATTACAAATTTACAACAGGCCAAAATGCATCTATATTTTCCTTCAAAAAATAGCTATTTAAGTTATCTAACGAATATCTAATTATTTTGTCAAATTATTAATTTGGGTTTTTGGTAAAGAATAAATGAGTGGACGATTGGAAGCTGGAATTTTCTGCAATAAACAAATATGGAAAATAAATAAATAATAAATTTATTGGTGGATTCAGTAATATAATAATTATACAATTATAATGGAAATTAATGGGTTAGGTGACTTAGGTGGTGATAATGAGGTTCGACATGATTGATGACAGGGTTACGGTATGACTGAGGCCGGACCGGTGCTAGCCATGTGCTTGGCCTTCGCTAAGGAGCCATTTGACATCAAGTCCGGAGCATGTGGCACCGTGGTCCGTAATGCCGAGATGAAGATCGTAGATCCCGAATCCGGTAACTCCCTTCCCCGGAACCAACGTGGCGAGATTTGTATCCGTGGTGACCAAATCATGAAAGGTACATCATACTTATCTTTATATCTGTTTCGATTGCTTTCTACATACGTGTATATTTGATAGCATCTCTAACAGATTCTCCCAAATAGAAGGAAAATTTAGGATATCTCCAACAGCAATGTTAGTTTTATTATTAAAATATTTGATTCAATTCATAAAATATTATTTTTCTCCTAAACATTAAATTTCAAAGATTTGCATCGGTAGGAATAATAAAAAATCATTTCTTTTTCCTAAGTAATCATTTTTGTTTGGAGAGTGTACTTCAAATATGGAGATTTTCATAATCTCTCCTGTTTTCTCCAATTTAAAAACGGTTTTGCAGAATGTGTTGGAGAAAAATTTATAGAATCTCTATTTTGGAGAATTTGTTGGAAATACTCTAATATGTCAATCACATAACATAAATGTTAGTACTATTTCATGATTTGATTTTTGTCTCTTCTTTAATATCCACCAATTATCACCCCTTTTTGGTTACCTAACTCTATACTAATCAGATAATTACACTTTTATACATATAGGTTATGTTAATGACCCGGAGGCGACTAAGGCAACGATAGACTCCAAGGGTTGGTTACACACGGGTGATGTAGGCTACATTGATGACGATGACGAGCTCTTCATCGTGGACAGGCTTAAGGAGTTGATCAAATACAAAGGATTTCAAGTAGCACCAGCCGAGCTTGAAGCGTTGTTACTAACTCATTCCGACATCTCCGATGCTGCTGTTGTCCCGTAAGCCCTTCCCAACTTTTACTTAAAAAAAGTCAGATATATTTAAATCAAACAAAAAATACCAAAATTGTGTGATTGGATCTGCACCAACTGCGGATCTGCACATGGTTGTAATTGCAGTTGGCACTACCATCAAAGATCGTCATAATTCTGCAAAAGATCTAAATACCCACTTACCTCGCACTAATTATTCAGACCTACAAAATATCCCCATCCACTATAAGATTTAAGGCTATTATATTTGGGTTGGGTTCCGGTGAGAAATTGAGGTTGACGTGAGAAGTAATTATCAAGCATCGGATGAGAAATAGATACACATTGGGATAAGTTGTACCGGATTAATTCTCTTTTAAGCTGCAATTCGTGGGAGAGCATTTGATTAAAAGTGATCAACGATTCAGATCCACTTCTCACGTTAACTTCAACTTCTCACACTCCTTCACCACTTGAGATGGGTATTCATAACCGGACTTAAACAACTGGTCATGCTGATTCATAACTGGTTATGAAGGGACTGATTGGGCCCAATAATTACTGAATATGTAATTGGCCCACCAGTTACCCAAATCGGTCCTACACCAGGCCTTGTTTAATCGTTTATGATGACCGGTTGGAGGGACCGGAACGATGCACTATTTTTTCATATAACTATTTATATTCTAAATAATTTTCATGTAACTGTTTGTATTTTCAAAAAATTTGTTCAAATATATATAACGCTTTATTTTAAACAATTTATGTCTTGTTTAAATATGTAATAAGGATTAACCAAATAGTTAAAATAACAAATTAACAACAATTGGTTAGCATGACCGGTTAAGAAGGACCGATTGCTCGACCTGTTACAGTTAGTTCCGATATTACCAGCAACCGCTTCGGGCTCGGTTAGACCGGGACCCAATTAAGGTTTCAGAAAGCACGGTAGCGGAACTGGTTAACCGGTTTGCCTATTTGCTGCCTATAGATATACCAACACTAGAGTGAACTTATCGGTATACCTGATCCAACCCATGCCCAACTCGAGAAGTGACCGATAAAATTACATTTTATGTGATTTATTCCAAATATTCAATAACTTTATTTCTAATAATGAGGTCGAGATCCATGAATCAGGATCGTGATGCATATAAATACAAATGGTCCATAGGGCGTTTATTAACACGTCCCAAATTGGCCTCACTCACTGGTATCCAATCAATTCTTCCTGTTGCTTATTTTTTTTGTGTTGACGATTTTCATCGTTTGTTTGTTACAGTATGAAAAACGAAGCAGCGGGAGAGGTTCCAGTTGCTTTTGTGGTGAAAATCAATGGCTCAGGCATTACGGAGGACGATATCAAGCAATTTATATCCAAACAGGTAATTTTTTATATAGAAAAACAGTTTAATTAAAAAACACACAATATTTTATATCAAACAATATTGATTTATGGTTGTTTTTATATATTATGATTTACAGGTGGTGTTTTACAAAAGAATAAAGCGCGTATTTTTTATTGACGCAATTCCCAAATCACCATCAGGGAAAATTCTTCGCAAAGAGTTGAGAGCAAAGCTTGCAGCCGGCGTTCCAAATTAAATGTGACTGCATACATCATCATTAAATCAAATCAAGGGTTTGAAATTTGGTAAGGATTGCGTCTTGTTGTTGATGTTGTCTGTATATCAACTCTTTTTCAAGATATTATTGTTTTCAATAAATATATGATTTATATTTCAAAAATAAAGATATGATTTTACTGAGAGAAATTAAGAAAAAGAACAAAGAGTTTAATTCAGAGCCATTCATTTTTTCGGTTTTTAAGAGACGAGGGCTATGAATTGTCATCTCCAAATTATCTATATTTGATTTAAATATAATGCAATGGATGATTACAATCATTCCTAAAATATGTAAAAATAATTTAATCTATAATCATCAACAAATCTGAATTGATCATCAAAACCAACAAATCTGATTTTGTTAGTTTATGTTCGAAATTGCGGTATACATGATTGTTGTTATATCTCGTGCATTATCGAGTTTAGGTTAGTTTATGTTCACTTGTGAATAAATGAATATTAAAGTATGTTCATGTATTTATATAGGTGTATGTATTAGGGGTTGTTTGGTAGAAATTGCATGAGTAAAGGGTTGTTTATCAAAATCTTAGGGGCTGTTTGTTTACCTATTAATGGTTCCATTAAGAAACAACTTCTGAATCGCTAAGAGGTAAATCATGTTTGGCAAAAAAAAGGTTGTCACTTAATGATTTTGTATCATGAACCTCCTTAACCATTAAGAGTGATTTCATTATGAACAATTAGTAAACAACCATATTTCATTTTACACTATATCATAAAAATCTCTTAATCATTCAGATCACTTAATCATTCTGCATTAAACTATTCATCAACCGCCAAACAGCCCTTTAGATCAAGTGTTGTCTTGAATAAGAGGTTTGACTGTAATAAGTGTTGACTAGAAATTGTTGTTTACGAATTATTTTGTATCAAGTGTTGACTACGAATTATTTTGTATCAAGTGTTGACTGAATATAAATTACCATTATACCTTTATGACCGAAATACATTTTGACTTAAAATTATTGCTTAAAAAATAGTTTGTATTAAATGATAAATAAAAATTTGTTGTTCACAAAATATTTTCATATATATTCAAATTATTTTATACTTGTCAAAATAAATTTATATACAAATTATTAATGATATATTATAAGTTGACAACACATTCTCCTAAGCTCATCATAACTTGACAACACATTATTCCAAACCACTTGAGTTTTAAAAAAATCAAACGTCTCCTTTGAAAAGTCGGAAAAGTCCGAAATCCGAAAAGTGCCTTATCAAGATACTATCCAACCCCCACCGGCCTCTCTCTCTCTCTCTCTCTCTCTCTCTCTCTCATTCTTCTTGCTCTTTTTTTAAGCATACATACCAACAATCTTGTCGTTTGTAGATTTTTTTTCTTTCAAGAAACTAAAATACAAATCGGACCAGGCTCAAGAGGTATAAAATTCTTCTCTACGAGTTTCTGAAGCAACCCAACTACCCAAGAAGAAGTTGAAGGTAAACCATGAATGTTGGCTCATTTTTTTAGGTTTTTGAAGTTAAAAAACTATAACCACTAAAATAGGAAAATGTGGTTAGAGATTGTGTCGTTGAATCCAACCTCTAAATATTTTTTGGTGTCTCATTTGAAGTGGGTATTTGATGATTTGATAAAAGATCTTGTAAAAAAATGGAGGATTCCCAAAGAGATTAATGAGAGACAAATCAGACATCTTAAAACAAGGATGAAAAAAGAGGTTGTAGGAATGAGGGAGGGGTAAACATGGAAAGCTCACCTCTGACTTCGGCCATAATCCATTCTAACTCTGATTCCGGTCAGATCACGGTCAGCACTTTTATCAGTTATTTTTTTTTGGTAAACACTCCACCTCTTACTCAGATAAGAGGCTCTTACCGATAAGAGCCAGTAAGAGGCAATAAAATGTTAGTAAACTAATTTTGAGTAAGTGGTCAAAATAGTTAAGAGACTATAATCTATCTATCTATCTATATATATATATATATATATATATATATAAAGCAGAAACATTAGGAGATGACGTGGCATCTTTAGAGCAAATAGATCCTACCTTACTTTTTTTCTAGAATTTTGTTTTTTTTTACTTTATAATTTTACAAATTAATGTTATCATTTAACTCCAAAACCCTACGTTCTTTCTCCATCTCTTAATTGCTCAATTTCTGGGTTTTTTTACACTCTCCTTCTCCATTTCAATCTCCATGTGTGGGTTGTGAAGTACTGATATGCTCTCCTATTCCATCTCTTGCCTAGGTTATATTTTTTACTTTATTCAAGGTTCTCCATCTTTTTTTTCTGAATTTACGTATTTTCCTTCCTTTTAAACTAATCATCTCCCATGTTGGAACACGTTTTCTTTTCTCAATCAACATTTACCCTCTGGCTTATGGAACAAATGATTCACAAAATATATGGGTTATATGCCTGTTCATAGCAACCATGGATAATGGATTCACAATATAGGGTTATTGACCAGTGTGTTTTGTTGCTTTACATCATAAATCCACATACGAACCACGTAAGTGTTTTTTTTTTTGTCAATTTGTTTAGTAGGAGATCCATTACGAGGTTAATTTGGTATTAATTCATAAAAGTTAAAAACTTTATCCAAGTCGGGTATTGTTTCGCTATGATAATGTCTGTTAGATAACATAAGAAAGTATATAGATAGTTTATATTTTCAATCGTAAGGCTTAAATATACTTGGTTTGTTCTTTGAAGTAAGTAATTTGATTCCACGAAGATTGAAAATAGAAAGCTCCATCACCTATGAGAAAGAAATTATTATTATTATTAGAGAGAATTACAGTTTTGGTCCTTAAGGTTTCGTATTTTTTTTGAAAGGAGGACCTATACTTCCGTATCTCAAATAGTGGTCCCTGAGGTTTGGTATTTGCTCTGAAAGGAAGGAGGACCTCCTCACTAACTTCGTTAAAAAACTTGGTTAAAGTCAGGGGTATTTTCGTCAAACCATGCATTCTTCCTTTTTTTTGTAATTTTTTTGTTTTTCTATATTTTTGTTAAAGCCAAAAAATTATAGGGATCTGTTTTGTAATTAACCATATAATACATATCATCACCAACATCCAAAAACCCACATACATATTCTCATTTATATATGAACCATTAACTGATTAACTAACTAACTAATTCACTAATTCACATATATATACTAATTAACTAATTCACATATGAATTAATTAATTGTAAGTTCATATATGAATCAGTTGAACTAATTAACAAATTCATATATGAACTTTTGTGATTCATATATGATCTAAATAACTGATTCATATATGAATGTATAGTTCATATGTGAATCATATAGGTTCATATATGAACTCATCCTGTGTATTTTACGAAACTACCCCTCTACTTTCTATAAACCATGCAAGGAATTATCCGGTGCTTCGCGGTCAAAGCCGCAAATGTTGACCAGATGAATGGCTAAGATTACTTCTCTATTTCTCATACATTTACCATTTCTCAAATGAACCTCTCCCTATATATATATATATATATATACACACATATATATATATATATCCCTGCATCCCTGTGAAAAACCCACATACATATATATATATATATATACACACACACATATAATAAAACCCACATACACAAACCATTGAGCACTGATCATGGTTACCCACGGATCATTTTTAGCAAATAGGTTAACCAAATGGGTGTATACATAGACACACACATATATAGACATATAAACACAGGGACCTCTTCATCAACCCATCCTCATCAAAGGGTGTAATATTAAGGCACACATACCATAGGGACGAAGGCCACCAGGTTTTACAGTGAACACGAGGATGAACGATGTGCACACAAACCACAGGAAGGGAGGCTACAACGTTTTTCCAACCTCTCCGTTCCCTGAACCATCACTCCCTTAAGCTTCACTTTGATTTGTTAATTTGTGTGAAAAGACTTGATTTATTATGGTGGTGATAATCTAAGTATGTGATTGAATATCACCATCATGACCCACACCACCGCCGTAAACCACCCCTTCCATCATTTCCACCGATGGTGCCGTTGTCAGCGTCTCCCATAGGTGAGAGGAGAGTGATAATAGAGGATGGTGAGACGTTTTTGTTGTCGTGGTATAAGGATGAGATGTTTGTAATCGAGAATCGATCACATGCGATGGTGGGTTATGATTGAGGCGAGGAAAGGGTGTTGCCGGAGATGAGGAGTGGAGATGTGGAAGGGACAATGGTCACAACCGGAAGTTGTGGAAGCTCTTCCCTGTGATTTGGTGATCCACCGGACCATCACGTCCCTCTGATTTGGAGAAGATACGATGGTCTATGTGTTTGGCAAGTGATGGAGTTTGGTTGGCATATCGTCATCCCTATGGTCGTGGAGGAGAACGATCGTCCCTGTGGTCTGTGTTAACAATACACATGTGTGTATTGTTAAAGACATCTTGGTGAGCATGATGGTCCTGTGAAAACTTAGAAATCGTTTATGTGTTTATATATATATATATATATATATATATATATATATAGGGTGCATTTCTTTTGCAAACCTATATATATATATAGGGTGCGTTTCTTTTACATATATATATACATATATATATATATATGTAATTTTTATATATATATATATATAAATTACATAACAGTCCTGTAGATTTAAGGTTTTAACAAAAATATAGAAAAACAAAAAAAGTGTAAAAAGAGGGATAATACATGGTTTGACGAAAATACCCCTGACTCTAACAGAGTTTTTTAACTGGGTTAGTGAGGAGGTCCTTCTTTCAGAGCAAAATCCAAACCTCAGGGACCACTATTTGAGATATTGAAGTATAGGTTCTTCTTTTAAAGAAAATACGAAACCTTAAGAACTAAAACTGTAATTCACTCTTATTATTACTATTATTATTATTATTATTATTATTATTATTAAAATCATGGCTAAGGAATGTGATAACATGATGTAGATGAACCATTTAACCATTTTTCTTTGTGCTTTCTATGGGTGAAGAAATCAAATTGTGTTACTTGATATAGTGAAAAATAAAATGGCATCCAAAAAGAACGAACATGCTACTTATTATTATTTAAATATTATTTACCTTACATTTTTAATTATTTAATGAATTCAATAAATTTTTTATTTAAATACATAAACTTATTATTATTTTTATTTAATTAATTAATAAGATTTATTAAATTTAGAGTGAATTGTGGATTTGGTCCCTATGTTTTGATATTATTTGTGACTTGGGTCCCTATAGTATGTTTATATTTGTGGATTTGGTCCTTGTGGTATTCAATTTGTTTTGGTCATGGTCCCTCTGACTAACGTCTCCGTTAATTTCGTTAGATCAAGGGCTATTTTAGCATTTTTGCATATTCTTGTCTTTTTCTTATAAAAAATAAAAACAATATTTTTATCCACACAACTGTACGGATATATATATATATATAACATCAAAATAAATTAAATAAGATATTATTTTATAATTTGATTTGTTTAAATTAAAAAAAAATCAATCATATTAAATATGATTTAATTTTATAAATTTAGTATTTTTGTTTATTTAGGTATGAAAATATGGTTGAAGTTTATAAAAATGATTTTGTTCAATTTAAAGTTACGAAGATAATATTATGTATGGATCTTTCATTTAGTTAAAATCTAAATAGTTGATTTTGAGTTTTTGAAGAAAAAACAATATGAAAATTGTAACCTCTAATTTTAGGATGATAAAATTAGAATTCATTTCTCAACGGTTTTCAATGATTTTTGTTGTTAAAATATCAATAATAAGTTTGTTTGTTGCAATGATAGTAAAAGAAAAATATAATTAAATCGTCTTTAACTTAGTTAAAATTTTGATTCAATAAATGAAATCATAAGACCATATTTTTTGTTATTTGTTGGCTATGTTTTTTGTCTTTTAACCTTTTTGTCATACAAAAATTCATTTTCTCTCACTAGATTTGTCTTGCCAGATGATCAATCTTTGCTACAGATTTTTGTTTATTGTTAAGTTATTTGTTATTGTGTCATTGTATAGTTTTTATGCTGTCTTTTTTGTAGTAAGTGACACAAGTAAAAACAAGCTATCTAAAGATCGCTAAATACGTTGAAAAACTTTAAAGCTTTATCATGAAGACACACTTATTATTATTAAATGTAAGTCTTTCATTCGAGTACTCTTTCAATTTCAATCAATTATCGATTTTGTTTATTTTGTAATTTCGTGATTTTATAACTACCTTAATTCTCATTTATATGTTTCTTTCTATAGGAGCTTAACCCATGATACTAAAAGAGAACATTTGAGTATTGTTTATTTTGATATTACATTGTTACTCGCAAAGGAACAATAATTCTTCATTTCTATATCCGTTTCTTGATTTGGTATATACTAATATATGTTTTTAATGTTTCATTTGAAAAATCAAAGTTTTACAAGAATGTAAACCGGCTTATATTTTTCAAAGTTTGTTTCTCAAGTTGAAAACTAAATTGATTTTATTTTTTGAATTTAGTTTTTTGCTTCATACAACTTAATAATTCTAACCTTAAAATTTTGCTATAATTGTAACACCCTCAAATATGGAAATAACAACTAATTTAAAATTTTTTAAATACATCAATAAATGTTTCATATACAAATACAATTTCAAGGTTTAACCTCAACACACACAATTTATTCTCTACATAAAGTCTATAACAAGGACGGGTGCTACTAAAACTCAAAAATAGTCACTATCACCAAACTGCGGAAGACTTCACCAAATACTTACACTTGTGAAAAACTAAATCACATCACTTCATGGTACTGCTAGAACCAAACCCCCTAACTGGAACCTGATGCACATGCCGACAAATAAAAATGTTAGGCTTATCGCCTAGTGAGCTCAAGAGTTTTCAACATATATAAATTAATCGTTTAAAAAGAAAGAATGCAATTAAAATCATAATCTTTCAAAATGATATGTTTCACTTATGAAAACGACTCGTTTACCAATAATTATGCATTTTAAACGAAAGAGACACCGAGTTAATCGTTAACCAAACCAAACTGTTTTAAAGACTAAGATCCCAATATAAAACGTTCTTTCGTAAACTTAAATTTAACCCAAAATTTGCTCAAAATGAAAATAGAGATCACTCCCAATTTTATAAAACACGGGTAAAAATGTTATATCTCGAAATAACCATATAATATCCGCTTTATATATATATATATATATATATATATATATATATATATATATATATATATATATATATGGTACGTTTCTTTTGCAATCCAAATAATTTGTACAAACTATGCAAATCAATCTTAACCGTTCATCAAGTCTAATGAATATATGATTTTATTATGTTTCCTAATTTAAAATCATGATTATAATGAATAAACTTAAATTTTCCTAATTTAAAATCATGATTATAATGAATAAACTTAACATTTTCCATATATATCACAATCATTATTAATGAATCATAATCATTATCCATAAATATATCTATTGTTTCCTAATATAGTGGTTTGCATAGTTTGTACAAATTGTTTGATTTGCAAAAAAACGTCCCCTATATATATATATATATATATATATATATATAATGAGACGGAATGGTTTAAAAAAATTAATTAATTAAAGTTGGGTTGATTTGGGAATTAGACATTTCATGAGGGACTACTTATGCATAACCCATTTGAAGTTTGCATCAGACTCATGGTTTAATAAAAGCATCGTGCGGCAGTTTACGTTTTGTATTTGTTCTATTGATTAAACCCTAAACCCACAACTGGACGTAATCGACAGAGGAAGACCGGTTGGAAGAGATCGATCATGAGAGTAGGAGAGAAATCGGAGGCAAAGGCAAGCAACGTCTCATCGTTTTCTCATCGTTTTGAGGTAAGCTTCGTCCCCATATCTTTATTCGATTGGTGCCTGGTGGTGAGTTTTGAGACTGATTTCGGGTGGAAACAAATTCGTTTCGGTGGCTCGAAAGCCACCGATTCTATCGAGATTTAATGGCAATAGTGGGACGATAGTTAAAATCGTTTTTAGAACCCCAAATTCTGCTCGCTTTCCTCTCGTTTATAGTCCTAAAATCTGTTTATTATCAGTTGTTTTTGTCGACCTGTGCTATTGAATATTATTGAATAAGAGAAGTGTAAATTGCCGGAAAAACGGACCAAAATGACTCTATTTTTAGTGAAATCACTGATGCGTTTTAATGAGTTTTAGCCGTATTTTGCTGCTGCGTTTTTAGTCGTTTTTGGTCAATTTTAGCTGCTGCGTTTTAGTCGAAATCGTTGCTGCGTTTTTGGGTCATTTATTAGTCGATTTCGTTGCTGTCTTTTAGCCATTTATTAGTCATTTTTAGCCGTGAATTGTTGTTATGTTTTGGCCGTTTATTAGTCGATCTTAGCGTGTTTTGCTACTGCGTTTTGGAGGTCGTTAAGTAGGATTAATATCAAGTTTTTGGGTATTTTTAGGTCAGGATTAGAGGAGTAGACGATCGGCGAATTTGATAAATTTTGGGTGAAGTTTTAAGGTACGGATTCCTAACTCTATCCATTTGTTTGACTCGTTTACACTTGTGTACGGATCATTAAGTTTTCTCTCCTCTCGAGTTAAATGATTCACGATTATTTGATTTGTCCGTCATCGTATTGTTCGTTCACTCACAACCGTTCTATGTCATACGTATTTGTGGAATCGTCAAGTATTTATGATTATCGATGTTAGTAAAAATATGTGTTTTATCCAAAAGATCTCGTTTAATGGTTCGGTAGCTTTTTAGTTTGATTTCTATCTCTAAATGTACATATGTTGGTACTTGTGATTAATTGTGAACTATTCGATTTGAGCCTTTCGATTATTACAACCACTTGTTCATCCAATATTTTTGTAATTGCTTACATTTGGACACCCATTTGAGTTCATTATGTTTTGAGCCTAATTGAAACTATATGACGTTGCATGTGTTGCGACAAATTACTCCGATAAGTCGAGCTATTAACCACCTATGGGGGTACCATAGGCACGTCATTGTGGCACCGATGGTGTGACACTAACCGTGGCGGTGTGATCAGACCACGACGTCTCCTCTTTTGTGCTCTTGTGAGAGCTATTTTTGGTGTGACGGAGATTTGATTTAGGAGGCATATGGGTCGACCCTAGCATATGTTATTTGTTGTAGGGTGAGTATCGGTGTAGTGCCCAACACCGTATCTCACATTAGTACGTGTGGATCTGCAGTCCAGCGTACGGGCCTGTGTGGCCATATGTCTGACACTTGTCACGTCGGTAGATATGCAAGTGTATGCGTTTTGTATTTGAGCTCGATTCAACCTATCATACGTTATCTGTTTTATTATGATATTGTGGGTTCTTTAAGATTTTGTTCCATCGCATGTTATCCATTGAAGTTGTTAATTGTCGTCTTCGCTAAAATTTTGAATCCATTATGCCTAATATCTTGAGATCAATTCTTACATTGTGGTATTATTTTTTGTTCGTTGTTATTATATATCCGTTCACTGGGCATTTGGCTCAGTCGTGTTTCTTTTTCTTTCTCACGACAGGTGATCAGGGGGTTGCTAAGGGATCGTGAGAGAAGTAAATAAGCCTCTTGATCGTAAAAAGGTTTCGAGACATTTATTGCCATTTTAGACATTATTTAGTTGTTTCGTTTGTTTTTAGACTAGCTTTATGGTAAAGGTTTATGTTTGGTTTTGTTGAGTATTGGAAGCTTTAGAATTATTGTTTGGATGATATTATTTCGTTATTGGAGACTCTTTATTTTGGGAGTTTTATATAACCGTTTGTTATACTTGACATAGCCTTCCTTCATTTGGAATTGGGGTGTTACAACCAAACACGGGTGGAACATGATACATAACTCATAAACCATAGATGAAAATCTATATAAATAAATATCGCCGTGAACACGAACATTAGACCCAAAACTCACACGACCATAAAATGGATGAAAATCAAATACTGAAACGTGGAAATGACGTATTTCATTCAAACCTTAATATACACGGGGAAAACCCAATATTAAGGTCATCATTTACCGTCGACCATACAAAAACCAAAGTTGGCAAAATACGACATTAACATTTAAAATACCACGGATCGACGACGGGGAGACTCGTATACGTTGAGAGTAGAGAAACACACGAGTAGGTCGCCCATACAACGTACTCGCATGTCATCTTAACGTTTCCATCTTGGGTGGCGAGAACACGTGAATGGGGCCACTCGTGATGTTATTGGATTTCACCACATATCCCGGACCTAGTTCCCATGCCACCACCAACATCACAATCCTCAGACCGTTATGCCTCTGGCCATACTCCGTCGAGTTCCACCTCAAGGACTTACAGACATGGGTGTCTATCCAATCTAGACGAGTTTCAACTCGGAGGCTCGAGCCACCTATTGCCTACTCGCTAGCGAACCCAATCGGTCAACGGTCATAACCAACCTTACCCGCTTTCCCAAAACAAACAGACTTACGTGCCTATTGATCCAATAAAACACTGTCTAAACATTACATGACTCCAATTGAATGATCAAAACACCCATAACATGTAACTCTCAAATGACACGGAATAAACGCCATCATACTCAAAACTCCACAACTGTTTTTAAACCGGACAAATGTCCTCAAGACTCCATTTAGTCAAAATCGAGTCAAAGACCCAATAGTTTACGTAAATCTCCAACGAAAGCATTTGTAAACATTAAAACACGTTTAACCGACGGTGATGTAGACACAACGACCAAAAGTATAATTAACTCAAACTTGACCTTGGTTGAGGCAAATCATTTTCCAAATGGACTATTTACCCTTATATTTCCAAAATGGCTCATAACACAATTATATACCTTTTCCAAATAGTTGTAAGTTCAAATTCATATAAATGACCTTTACATCAAATGGACTCCATTTATATATTATATCGTCAAAGAAACAAATCAAAATGATTTATTTGTTATATCGTCAAAGAAACATATCAAAATGATTTATTTGTCAAAATGCCCAAAATCACAAAGATGTGTGTTACATAAGTTTATAAAGTTAAATATATCCAAATAACTCACACTTATCACCAGTTAACAATTTAATGTAAAACACAAATACTTTAAAACAACCATTTTGGCATGTACACCGTTTTCATAAATCGTCTTTAACTCACCTTGCTAGATTTAGGCTAAATCTAGATTTTCCCCAACTGCGCTCCTTTTAAAGAAACTTGTATCTTCAAGCCAAATCTTCCAAAAACCTAGATCCACAAGTTTCCAACCATAAATATACTCATTCAATCAATAAGAAACAATCCCCAAACATTTGACATCAAAATCTTCAATTTAATCAAAACCCTAATTTGACCTAATTTCTCCAAAGCCATCAAACCCGAAATTTGATAAACAAATCACTAGGAAATCATCAAGGGAACATTTATATCTTATAACAAGGGTTAGAAATAGGAAATATACACTTACCACTTAGGTTTTGACGAAAACCTAGAAAACCCTAAAATGAGCTTGAGGTTGAAGATGACAATGGTGAACTCTTTGCCATGGCTCCCAAACTACCACTTGATGATGAAACACTTTAAGAACTCAATAAATGGACCCAAAATGAGTTGGGGTTTGAGGGGAATGAAGAATGAACGATTTGGGAGATAATGGAAAAAGTTTGGAGAAGAGAAATGAGGAAGAAGGCTGAGTTTTCGCACTTAAAATGTAACACCCTTAAATCTGGAAATAACAACTTATTAAAAATTTACTAAATACATCAATAAATAAATCATCTTCAACCACAAATTATGACTTAACCTCAATACAACCATTCATTCTATACAAAAGTCTATGATAAGGACGGGTGCTACTAAAACCCCATAATAGTTATTATCTCCAACATTGCGGAAGACTTCACCAACTACTTACATCTGCACAAAGCTAAGGCTCAACTCTTCATAGGATTGCTAGGACCAACTCCCAACCTTGAAACCTGATGCACATGCCGACAAATAAAAAGGTT
This sequence comes from Arctium lappa, assembly GCA_023525745.1. Lineage (NCBI taxonomy): Eukaryota > Viridiplantae > Streptophyta > Magnoliopsida > Asterales > Asteraceae > Arctium > Arctium lappa. The sequence goes on from CM042048.1 coordinate 148,713,353, forward strand.
AGGCTTAATGCCTAGTGAGCTCAAGAGTTTTTCAACATATATAAAATAATCGTTTAAAAGAGAAAGAATGCGGTTAAAGTTATAGCCCTTCAATATGATACGTCTTACAAGAGAAAACGACTCGTTTTCCAATAATATGCAATTTAGACAAAGAACACCAATTTAGACATTTTCCAAAACCGAACTACTTCGAAGATAATGATACCAATGTAAGCCGCCCATTCATAAATTAGCTTTAATCCAAAACTCACGCAAAGTGTAAATATAAATTGAACTCTCCATTCAAGGTGATACGGTTAAACCTTAAATCTCAAAACACCCAAAACACGGGTGGGGCATAATACTCAACCCATAAATCAAGGGTAAAACCCAAATATACAAAACGTCACCGAAACTTGGATAATAAAACTCAATACCCAAAAACAAAACCTTTCGGTGATGGGGGATTCCCGATTCCATAAAATGTGACGGTCCACAAAGTAAGCCCATTTTATGTTGTTATGACTAGTCATATAAACAAAGTACACGCAAGGGATGTCAGGCTCAGTAGCTTTAAACGTACACCCACGGAAACTCGAGTTCAACCCCGTCGGGTTCCTATGTCGAGCCCCTCATCCAATATCGTAATACTTGAGCACGCAAGACTTATACCTCACCCGGAACCTAACGTGCAACACGTAGGACTTAAACCTCACCCGGAACCTAACGTGTCTCGACGTGAAAAACTAATCGTCCCAACGTCGGAACAATAATAAACCAAATACGGGGTCATGACTCCCAAATGCATCCAATAAGCCAAATAATACGCATAAGGCCCAACAAGGCTCGAAGTCGAGCTACCAAAACTGGACAATTGTCCAAAGACCCCAAATCAAGTAAAAACACCAAGCCGCAGGCTTAGCAACCCATTGACCAATTGGTAAACAGAATAAATTACGATAAAACGCACTCGACCAACGGATATGTAAACACCGCGACTAAAAGTAAGATTAGTTCAAAACTCAACATTAGTTGAGGCAACCCATTTTCCAAATGAACTCATAATACAAAATATGCATTTTCCAAATTTAACTGCTGATAAGAATGAAAATCATAAAATGGGACTATAAACATTCTTTCAAGTGCCTCATCTAAATGTGCAAGTGATACTTTATAAAACATTCCATTTCATGAATGATGCATGAGACTCAACAAACACTTAAAAACGTATTTCTTTGACCAAAGATCTATTTATGAAATAAGACCTCAAAACACATTCATTTTGTAACACCTTTATCAAAATGCCCAAACATCCCAAATGTGGGTATTATACAAAGTTGTAAAGTTAAAATACTTCAAATAATCATAGATTAGTAATAACCCAACATTTGATAATTTCATGTAGAACACATAAACACTTTAAAATAGACATTTTGGCATGTACAACGTTTTCACAAATCAACTTGAACTCACCTTGCTAGATTTAGGCTAAATCTAGGTTTTTCCTCCAACTAGAGCTCCTTTGAAGAACACTTGGATTCTCAAGACAAAACTTCCAAAACCTAAATCCATACATATTCAACCATACATAAACATAATCAACCACAAAGAATCGTTTCCCAAACCATGTGCATGAATACCTCAACTAAAACCGAAACCCTAACTCCCATAACTTAAGAGAATAGAAGATTACCTTAACCCAAGCTTGAATCCACCAACCAAAACACTTCTAGTTCACCAAAATGGCCACAAATCTCCAATCTATGAAAGCAAGCACAAAGGGTTGGTGAAACCCTAGAAAACTTGATGAAGAAGATGAAACGGAAGAGATGAGAAGTTTACCACCACAAAATACTCTTGTATACTCCAATAGACCTCCAATATCTTGCTATATCCTTGAAGAGCTCTCAAAAACGAAACCGTAGCAACTTGAATCACCCAAATCGGAGCTCGGGATCAAAAGATATGAAGAAATGAAGTTTGGTGGCTGAAAATCGGGTTTTTGATCGACCAGGGGGTTTCGCGGGTTATGCCGCGACCGGCATAAGTCGCCCTTGTTCTCCTAAGTCGCAAGATTGCCCCTAAGTCGCGACACAACTCGCGTAACACACTGTTTGTCCGGTTTTCATTCTCGTTCACTGTTTTGGCCATAACTTTTTCGTTATAGCTCCGTTTTCGCTCCGGAAAGAACCATTGGACTCGTAATTGAATCCTTCATCCATCTAGACTATAAAATCTAGAATTCAAGTCCAAGATTAAATATCTTATTTTTCCTTGATATATCGGTTTCTGTGTTTACTTGAAGTGATACCTTTCGAAACTCGGGGTGTTACATAAAAGCAGTCTGGACCACTCATGCGACATTGACCAGCAACATTGCCCAGGCGACAGGGCAATGTCGCCTGCAAATATCGCCAAGCTCCCCCGACTTCTGCGACTGTGACAGTGCGACTACGACACTGTCATAGTCGCCGAGCATTGTAGCGGGACCTTTACGGGCCCCCGAAACTCAACTTTTTCAACGTCAATACCCCTGATACTATAAGGAACTTCAAATAATGATTTCCCACCAAAACCCCACCATTTACAAAATACAAAAACGTCCGGGTGACCTTTACTTACCAAAAATTACGTGTGTTACAACAATAATGTGATCGATGCCACTGTCAACAATGTATCGGAGAAAATAAAATTTTAAAATGAAGCCGATGAATCACCTTTATACAAGAAAAGTGAAAATGAAAGTGTCTGATAATGCTATATAATCATGTTCATGTGACACATGCATTAATGTAAATTTTGACCCAAACTGCCAAAAATTAAAGAATTGTTGATGAAGGATAATAAAATATTGGAAGACTAAGAAGTTAGTGAGTAAACGAAAAAAGAGTGGATTCTTGGCAAAAAAATCACATAATTTAAAGACATCTACGTCTTTTTTTATAAAAGAAAATAACAATATTGATAAATATAAACATTTTATTTCATTTAATCATGTGTTGTATTTTTCTTAAAAGATAATTATAATTTCAGAAAAGATCATATCTCTAATGTTATATATAAGTATTTAAACTATGGTTATTACTAATAATTTTTATCACACATCCAAAACATTTCATAACTTTATTAATTGAATATGTTCAAAACAAAACTTTATCTAAAATAAATTGCTATATATGGATTTGCAACATATTCAATATTTATGAAAACAGTAAAAACAAATTTTACATTTTTGTTAACATAAAATTTGATTATTGCGCAAGGCACGCACGATGTTAGACACTAGTTTAGTGTATAATGAAAAATGATTGTTTTGGTAAGTGTTTTGCATGGACTTTCTAAATGACAAAAGCTTACCATTTTGACCCCGTATATTATTTAATGTTGAATGAACATGATTGTTTGTTTCTCTTAATTAATAACTTGATTTGCAAATATAAACAACAAAAGATATAATTAGCACACATAGATTCTTGAACATAATCAACTATATATAATTTAACATGAGATACTCTTTGATGAACATAATATAAAACTCTACTTTTTCATATTTACATAGATTCATAAACACAATCAACTAGTATTTGTATTTGTGCAAGCAAAGAAGAATTTGAAAAGCAACATCATAAAAGAAGCAGCAATACAACTCCAACACCCTCCATTAGTCACACTACACAACCCAAATACACAAATTAAATTCTTGTTTGGAAGCCTTACATTATGGTTGATCCATCTAAAACAGAATCTGCTAGCCTTTCTCAAAGATCCCACAAGTTGCACAACAACTTCAATCCATAAGCACCTTACCCCTGCCTGTACATAACCATCAAAATGATACATGAAGGTGTTGTTGATCCTAAAAGAATGATTCATTAATTCAATTAATCTTGTTGATCTTAAGAATGGTTCTTTTGAAACAAAACTCGACAAATATATCCATGTTTGAACCAGAGCAAAATATATTTAAATCAATAACAGTCTAAGCTCTCAAGGTTCATAGTGAATCAAAAAGAGAGCCATCAAGAAGTTAAAGATGAAGAGCCATCGTCAGATTAAAAAACAACTAAATAAAAAAATTGCACCAAAAAGAGAGCCACCAAGAGGAAGAGCATCGTCTAGATAAATAAACAAGCCTTAGTCAAAGATGGTGTCACAAGATTGTCTTGATTCCCACGGTAGTCCCTGGCCAACAGAAACAAGAGAAGAAGGGTAATGGGGGAAAGAAGACGACTCTGAATCGTATGGATATGTCAGGGATATTGAACAATTCAGAGCGTCTTGGAACAATTAAGAGGAAATTAACATTTTACTAAACACTCACCATGTCTGAGCGATTCAGATATGACCACCGTATGAAATCATTCAGAGCTAAACAAACACCCCCTTATAGTACGTTCATGCATTCATGTATTCTTTTGTGAATACATGAATCATGAATGTTAAAGAGTGTGTTCATGTATTCATATTTAACTACATGAATATGCATGTGTTTATATATTAAACTATTAAAGTATGTGGAGTATGCCCTTGTATTTACATTTGAATACATGAATATTAAAAGTATGTTCATGTATTAACATATGAATCGCGTGTGAGGTAGCGTTTGGTATGCAGACAAGATTGGACGGGACTGGACAAGACAGAACTGGACAGGACAAGACCGGACAGGACAAGAGTCTAGGACAGGACTGGACTGGACAAGACAAATGGTTGTCTTGTGTTTGGTACGACTAGGACTGGATAGGACAAGACTGGACAAGTTTCCCTAAAAGTTGTTTGATAATTTTATATGTCATATAATAGTTATAAATAATACAAATAAAGAATATTCTTAAATAATTTAATTAAAAAACATTATTAATTTTTTTACACAATTTTCATACATATAAATACATATAAAAACAATAGTAGGAAATTTGAATGAAGAATCTGAAATAATTGATGGTAGTTCGAAAAAATCGGATTCATATAAAAAATGTAATAGTTGATTCAATTTGGAAGATCTTAATGAATTGACGGATGCATAGTTGCAGCGACGAGTAAAGATAAAAGACGATGGGTGGCCGGTGAAAGACGATAGTTGTGAAAAAGGTGAAAGATAGTAATAGAGGTAGTGGTGGTGGCGGTGCAGTGGTAATTGAGGTTATTGTAGTGGAGGAAGAGACGGAGGTTACCAACGATGGTTGACGGCGAGCGACAGTGGTGGCAGCCAGCGACGGTGGTTGGTGGTGAGTGTCGGTGACGGCGGCGGCAATGGGTGGTGGTGATGGGTGGAGGTGGCGATGGGTGGTGGTTGTGGAAGTGGTGGAGGAAGTTGTTGTAGTAGTGAAGGAAGAGGTGGAAGTGGTCGACGATGGTTGGTGGTAGCTACCGGTGGCCGTCGATGGTGGTGGTGACAATAGGTGGTGGTGATCGGTGTTAGTTGAGGTGATCGACGATGGTAGTGGTGGTGGCGATGACCGATGGTTGTGGAGGTGGTGGAGGAGGTTGTTATGGTGGAGAAATAGGTAGAGGTGGCCGACGGTGGTTAGCGGTGGCTACTAGTGGCCGCCGATGGTGGTAGTAGCGACGATGGGTAGTGGTGACCCTTACGACTAATACCATATTAGGATTATATATCAAATGGCGGTAAATCAGTGATTTTTAGTTTCTGTCTCATTTATGTCCCATGTTGTTCCACCTATTTTGGTGGAACAAGAAAATACCCTTTTTTGTCCCACCCTGTCCAGTCTTTGTCCCTGTCCCATGTCGCGCCAAACATGGGACAGTGAACTTTTGTCCTGTCCCATGTCACGCCAAACATGGGACGGTGATTTTTTGTCTCGTCCTGTCTCACCCAGTCTGCAAACCAAACGCACCCTGAATGAACTAAGATTCATGTATTCAGTGATTATATGTTAACAATATGCAATTCACATGTGTGGATAAATTGATTCATACATTCACATGTTGGTCTTTTATGCATTTTTGGTTGATTTACACTTGCATCTTCATCCACCAATTTTGTCTCTTCAAAATCAGAATGGGATAGATACGAATTCAAAAAAAATGTCGATAATCAAGGAAGGTGACGATTGACGATTCAAGGAAGAAAATTAATTGCCTAATTTAGTTTAGAAATTAATCTTGGTAGAGGGATCAAGAACGTAAATATATGAAAGGAGGGATGCCTTATAAAATTGAAACAATTTGTTGCAACATAAATAGTTGGCTCTTTTTTGTTGACTGACTTTTAGCAAAAAGTATATTTATATAGAAATTAATCTTTATCTTCATATACTTAAATGTGTAAAAGGAAAAACCCAGAAGACTAAGGTGACACCATAAACTTTTAGTATTCTAAAATATTGAATTGTTGCGTTGGTTTGATTATTCCATATCGATGTGGAGATGATAACTTGGAGATGAAGATGATTATATGAAAGGAGTAGACATGCCTTATAGAATTGAAATAATTTGTAGCAATCTAGACAGTTGGTGGTGGTGAGGAAGGGTTCATCGTAGGTTTTGAAGATAATATCGGTGGAGTGAAGATAAAGGTTGTCTATGGCGAAGATTGAGGAAGAAGTGGTGATTGGTGGTCAGTAAAGGGGTGTCTTCAGAGATACGATATGTTTTGAGTGAGAGGGTGACTGAAATGACTTTTTGTTTTGTGTGTGTGGGGGGGGGTTTGGGGGGGGGGGGGGGGGGAGGGGGAAGGGGCAAATCATAGGGTTTGATTTTTCCAGAGAAGATGAAAATTGTTGGTGAAGAAGGAAAGGGGAGGGTGGCCGGATTGATGAAGAGATCCGAGACGTCCTAGGGTTTTTTTTTTTTTTTTTGGGGGGGGGGAGTGTGAATCACCATATATATATATATATATATATATATATAATGTGTATTTAAAAGATAAAAAGACAAAAATGTCCATAACTTAAAGTTGGCGACTATAGACCTTCTTCAGAGCAAAATGCAAACCATAAGAATGATTTCTAGGCTTATCAAAAGTTAGATCCCACTTTTAAACTTTTCACTAAACCTTATGAAATCGAAAGCTATTTCTTATTTTAGATTGACAATTATGATTGCAGCAGCTTATTTGAACACCGGTGTAGAGGCAACTCCCGAAATAGGATTTGATCCCTTCACCTCAAACCAAATTAATTGAAGATAATTCATACCATGAATGGCAACACTTGAAAATATGATGCGATGTTGAAGTGAAGGGACTGAAAAGGTAAAGTGAAAGAAATTGAAGGTTTTTCGGTAACAATTGGCAAACAAATATCAGTAATAGTATCACAATCGGACCCACTCCCATGTAAAAATTTTATAAGTATAAGAAAAGGCAAAATCAGTGGCCACAAATTAATCACGTATCATCTGATGTACGTTGTGCTATTTGGGTTGTACATAAACAGAAACCTTTCTTCTATAAAATTATTCTTTTGTCATATGCTTCCCCTCTCTCTCTCTCTCTCTCTCTCTCTCTCTCTCTCTCTCTATATATATATATATATGTATATATATAAGGAAATTTAAGGGGGGGCGCAGGTGATGAAATGGTGGCAGAATATGGTTGTTCCGAAGAGACGAGTTTGGGTTGCTGTTGGTGCTCCTGTTAAACCTCCTGATAACGGTCAGTCATTTCTTCTTTTCCTATATCTATCTATATCTATATATTGGGAGGTTCAAGGGAAAACCTAAAAAAAATGGAAAATTGAAAAACACTCTGGTAGTCATTCATCTGGACGGTATGCACTTGTGCATACAAGTAATTTATAGCATGCACATGTGCATAAAAACCAAAAAACTAATTAATTACTTGTAATGCACAAGTGCACACCGTCCAGATGAAAAGCTACCAGAGTGTTCCTCAGTTTTCCCTTTTTTTGAGTTTCCCCTTAAACCTGACCCTATCTATATATGTGTGTATATTTATATGGGGTTGGGTTTCGGTGAGAAGTCAAGGTTAACGTTAACGTGACAAGTGTGAGAAGTGGTTATCAACCGTTAGATAAGAAATGGATGCACATTAGGATGAGATGCACCAGATAAATTCTCTTCTAAGCGGCAATTCATGGAAGGAAATTTGATTAAAAATGATCAACGGTTCAGATCTACTTCTTCCGCTTCTCACGCTAACCGCAACTTCTCACACGATCCTTAATTATGTATTTATGTATGTATTGGGAGATGGTAAGAAGTTAGGGTTAGAAATTAAATTATGGTTAAACAATTTGTCTACTTGTATGGATGATGGATGCCCTGAACCAGTGCCTGTGAATAAACATGTATCTTGAGCCAGTTAAAGAAACACTTTCATTTTATTATTACAGGTTTAAGAATGTCACTGCTTAATAGAAAATTGTCAATTCCATACAAAACAATGCCTAGAAAGCTTTCAAGAGGTAACAGATTGAAAAAACACTTGTTAGGAGGTTATTTAGCTAAATAACCCCTTCAATCATTGATCTGATGGGATTTTTGCTTTTTGGGTTTCTGAACTTCATCAATGGCAAACTTGATATATCTGTACTGTAATTCATATTTAAGCGTTGTTTTTTTTTTCTTTCTAAACAACCTCTTAACGACTCTTAAGTCTGAATCGTTCAGTCTTTTTTACACCACCTCTTATTTATTAATCATAACTAAAATAAGACTTCAGACTTTAGACCTCTTAAAAAACAAACGACACCTTACTATCAAGTGCAAAATGTTTGTGGCAGGTGGTGGGCTGTTGAAGCTACATGATGATATACAGACATGTGGGTACCAGGATATCCAAGTCATGTGGGAGATTCTTAACAAAACGGAATCGGGGTCGACGTCACCCCCTTCAAAGCGCAAGCCGAGACCATTTTGGAAGATCTTGGTGTGTCACAACACTACTAAATGCTCGGCAACTTTCTCCATAGACCATGTGAAAGCTACCGAACGCTGATCCACATTCCATCAACTAATTAAATCAACACAACAAGCCAACTTTCTCCATCCTGCATGCAATTACGTCAGATTTCAGCACCACCTCATGTCAATCAGAAGTGAAATAAGACTTCAGAGTTCAACACCTCTTAAAAAACAAACAATAGTTAACAGTCAGATTTCGGTACCATCTCTTGTCAATCAGAAGTGAAATAAAACTTCAGAGTTCAACACCTCTTAAAAAACAAACAACGCTTAATAGACATCATCAGGTGATTGAATTTGAAGCTTCAGGCCTTCATGAACTCGCAATATGCTCATATGTCTTGCCAGAAAATGGCCTACTTGCAATGCAACAGTGAGACATGCTTCAAGATTAGATAACAAATGTGAATCACTGAGTCTATAGATGTATACTTTGGTTCAAGAAAACAAACCAAGGCACATATTTATCAGCAATTAGTGAATTTAACTCTCTTTTTCGACAACTATGAATCATTTCCAGTAAATCAAACGATGTTAATCTTTGATGTTTCAATCTAGATTTACAGTTGAAAATGCATAGACAAGAAGCCTTGCAACATGCAAATTTTCAACTTTTAACAGAAGCATTTAGCTGCACAATTCGCAAACCATCTTTGCAAAACTGTTGTATATAATCTCATTGACTAAATTACAAAGAACACATAAGAATAATATTCAGAAATACATGCTAATCATACAACAGAGCAACCAAAGATGAGGACTCGTCTTCGATTCCCTTCTGGTTGAAACCAAACCAAACGAACCCAATATTAGTTGCTGACGAATGTGGTGTTTGTTACGGTGGACAACTTTTTTATTCCTAAAAAGCATGTGTACATATCTTCTCCAGCAGTACGGGCCAATCGTCCCCAAGCTGCTGAGGATTAAGTTCCATGGCAACCGTGAAATCTAGCATAGATATTTGGCGTTTCGCTTCATAATCTTGCATCGTCTCCAAAGACGACCAATTTCTAGTTTCTATTTGATAGTGATGACCAAATCTAACACCGTTAAGGGGACTCAAATGAGCATGGCGCTTGACGGAAATGTTCTTCCTGGCCCGACTAAGTTCAGCAAAAGATCGTATTAACCCCTTCAAATAAGCATCCAATCCGTTGTCAAGCACGCTGGCACAATCCATCGACACTCCTTCAAGGCCTTGTGTTGCTGCAAGCTGCTCCATACGGTCCCTCAATCCGTTGATGTCCAAAATGCCAAGAAATTTACTATTACGTCCCAAAGATGACGCCTTGCGGACCCCACTTATACCGATCGGGAGATACGGAATCCCAAGCGGAGCGTGTAGTGAACTCCTGGCAGATACCTGTTTCCCGCTTTTTCTACCTAAAGATTCAGTCGGGTACTTGGTATTTACAGCCGGAATGCATCCTTGTTCATGGTAAACTTCATCGGAAAACTTGTTATTTCCAACTGTTGTTGAATTATCATCGTGTTTTGGCGGTGGGACTTTTCTAGTACAGACGTTGATTAGAATTGAACGAACAAACTGATTATGCAACGAGATATTATCTCTGCCAAGAGTTCTTAAACAGAGCTTATTGAACTCGATCTTACTCAACTTTAAACTCAAAAACCTTTTTAAGTAATCAAAATACTGATTCGATCTCTCTGATCCAAGCTTTCTGGTTAACTCATCTTTCAGTTCAGTAAGATTGATCCATGAATGTTTCTGTGGTGGTTGCATTTCTTAACACAAAACATTCCTAAAACAACCACAACATTAAACCCCTAAATCGTTCAACAAAATTAGGGTTTTGATCCATCTACAAAAACCCATCTCCCAGAATACGAAAACCCCCAATTTTAGGTTTTCAGTACGGATCAAGAAATCAAAAATCAAATCACATGTTAAAATTCTAACGAACTCTCCCTCCAAAACCTAATTCCTAAATTATTCAAATTCTAATCTACAAACACATAAACCCTAATCCCAAATCACATCTACACCATACAAAAACCCTTAGTTTTCAAAAAATTATCTCCCTCCAACTCCAATTGAATTCACAAATCATTACCGATTACACTAAACATGCTCCCACTTCAAGAAGCTTCAAATACCAGAAAACAAAACTTGAAAAATGTAGGAACTGAATCGAAAGATCGAACTTTGACAACTTGAGTTCTTTTCATGCAGAATTGGGAATCAAAAAAACGAACGGATTGAAGAGATTTATGTTTCTTTAATCAACTTCAACACATAAACACAAAATTTTCAAAGTCTGACCTTATTGCAGCTCTTCCGAAATTGAAATCCTGTTAACGAAAGTGATTAATTTCACAATCATCGATCAACCTGTTTGTTTCGTTGGATCCGAAACTGATAATACTAATAATAGCTTTCAATTGTTGATTCAAAATGTCGGTTTATCCTTTCTGGAAATTGCTGCGCTGCAAATTAATGTTCTTCGCCTGAAATTTCTATCTGTTTCTCTTTAATTCAGAGCTGAAAGAGTCTTCTCTCTCTATATGATCGATCTCATACTCTATCTTCTCTTTCTCTCTCTACTTTCTTTTTTTCGTTTTTCTGTCTGTGTAGCAAAGATTAATATGTGTTACGAAAAGCCCCTTCGTCTTTTAAAGTATGCAAGATACCCCCCTACTGTTTGATACATATGGTATGAGATTGTCAGAGATTGTTTGTTTGGTTTTTTATTAAGTTCTTTATGGATGAATTTGTCTGTGTGGATCGGTTTGTCTATATAGATTGAGAAGGTTTTTGTTCATGAGGATTTTTTTGTAGGTGGAAGGAATGTGTTTTTTTAATTGGGAGGGGTAGGTTTGAATAAAACTTGTCTTTCTGAATAAAGTTTTCCTCTAAAAGCTTACTGAATAAACCAATATATATATTATTAAGTCACTAATAAACAATCATGTATAGCTGAACGAATAAGTTGCGAGTTTTGTTAATCTCATTAAGATGCTAACAAATATGTTATGGGTGTATGTCAATCATTTAATGTTACAAGTGTATTAATGGTAACGTAAGTTGGATGATATAACTTGGGCTTAACCAATCAATCAAACTTTATATTTGTATAGTAGTTCAATAAATTTTTTTATTTTATTACTTATTATTATGATTAAGATACATTTATCTAAACGATCTCGGTTATGTTGGAGCCTTGGAGGGTGTCTAGTAAATAAGTATTCAAGTCATATTTAAGTTTCAAAACAATAAGTGGTCGTTTATCAAATGCTTATTCGAGTAAACACTTACCAAGTCATTTATCTTATAGATGAAGATGACAATGTCCAAGAATCTTACTCGGTAAAAGCTAAGGTAAGGACCCAGATTCTTACCCTGGTAAGTGATGGCGAAAAATCTTACCACGGTTAGCGTTTACCAGGAAAATTGTTGCATACAATACCGTTTTTGTGAACTAAAATCTTACCCGGTAAGTAAGTGATAGTCAGTGGCGGATCCAGAATTTTTTCCTGGTGGGGGCACCTTTAAGATGGATTAAAGGGCCGCAAAGTCGTCCGATATTTTTTTAGCTTAATTCCATCGTTTCGAGGAATTTTTAAAGTTTTATTGGTTGATTTCATGAATTTCTATGTTTTTTTGACGATTTTGAGGGACTTTTTGGTTTTTTTTGGTTGATTTTGAGAGTTTTTTTTTGTTTTTTGATTGATTTCAAGGTACTTTTTTTGATTGATGGGGTCCCATATGAAAAATCAGTGGGGGGAACTATGGTAGAAATTAAAAAAAATTTGTTTTTAACCTTAAAAAATTGGTTTTTTGAGTTTTTGACTGGGGTCCTTTCCCCCCACCTTTTATACTCTAAGTCCGCCACTGGTGATAGTGTTAAATTTTACCCGTAAGCGCTTATTGGAAAAATTATTGAATACGATACCGTTTTGGTGAACTAAAATCTTACCCGCTAAGTAAGTGATTGTGTTAAGTTTTATTGGTAAGCACTTATCCGGGTAAGCGTTTGGTAAACGGCCCCTAACTCACTCAAAAGTAATGAAATCCAACGCCAGACTCATTATCAAGTACACAACTTAAATCCTAGTGTATATAAGACCACCCACATGTGCTTGCAAATAGTCTTTCAAATTGGATTGCAAAGATGATAGTAGTGCCACCAAGGAATGGCAATTGCAAATGTTATAATCATACTTGCAAGCCACGTGCACTACATATCCCTTTTTTTATTTTTTTTATTTAAATAATTTTCAAGTATATGTTTTCTATAAGTTAATGATTTTAATTTATTTTTTAATTAAATTAATCATTCTTGTTTTAAAAAAATTATATATGTATATATGTTATTTTTTAAATAAAATATAAATACAATATAATTAAAATAATTTAAACATTAATGAAATTACATATAACATATATTATAACATACAATATTGATAAAACTATTAAAACGTACAATACTGATAAAACTACATATAATGTAATTTATAAAATTACATATAATATAATCTAATACTGCAAGCAGACTTGGTTGAAGAGATTTGGAGCCGATTTGAACTTTGAAGGAGAAGATAACTGTGATTAATGTAATATTTTATTTCTATCTATAAGTAATCTTTTTAATTCAATAAATGTTGTGTTTTGATATAATTTAATACATTATAAAATAAATAAAATAATTGTATTATATTATTATATTATATATTAATCGTTTATATGAAATTAAAAATTATATTTTAATTATCATTAAATTAAAATAAAGAATTATATATCATGTTATTAACTAAAAAAATATTAATTTATATAATAATTTATAAAATAATTAATAAATGTTGTAGTGGGGATCACTTTTGAAAGTGTAGGTGGATTATATGTGTGTAGAGGGTAATTGCAAAAGCTGATGTAGCACACTTAAAAGTGTAAATGAATTGTTGGATGTGGATGGTCTAACTATGTAATATTATGTTTTATCATCAAAAAGTGTGCGATAAAAGCATCAATTTTATGTATTAGAGATGGCTTGAAACAGGGGTAGGCCTACTTAAAAGGATACGATGGTACGGGCCATCATGGTTCCATCGTATGGGAGAAAATTGCATTTCTGAAGGGCGTCCCCATATTGTTTTGTTAGGTGACACGATATAGTTTTTGAAACTAAAATGTTAACACAAGACTTTAATTGCGGAAATAGTATATGCTCCTGACTTTGTACAAAATACCTTGGCTTGAGTCCCACTATTCTTGAATTTGTTGTTTTTTAGTTTAAATTTTGGGGTTTTTTTCATATACCTCTTGTGTTTTTTTAAATATCTGTAGACAGGACTCGAACATGGTCTTTTTTATGCAATGACAAGAAACTAATCAACATATCTGTACTAATATTTTAAAATTTTTCTTTAGATATTTATTTACAGTCAAATTATACCACCACTTGAAAAAAAAATATGGGTTCGCTTCCTGCTCAAAAGCTAGTTGATGATACTTACCAAACACAGGGATTGTCATGTATAATTATCATAAAATAAGGGTGGTTCATGTAACATGCCAGTTCATATGGAACTTAAAAATTGTTACATTGATTTTAAATAGATTTAGAGGTTATTGAGCCACTCTACTACTTTGTGCTTAGAAGATAGAAAAGACAATAAAGGAAAGATTTTTTTTTTTTACTTTTTGTTATACATTGACAATGAAATGGATAGATGATAGCATTACATGAGTTGTAACAACACCAAGAACAATCCTAAAATCGGAACCGCCACTGCCAACCGTCTTGCCCCCATCATCAGATGTGTGCCCCCGGTCATTGGAGGTTTTGGATCCGCCATTGTCTGCAGGCATAGGTGGCGGTCCGGCTGGTGGTGATCGTCCCGGTGTGTCTATACGCTTAGGGGGTGATTCTCTAGATGCCGCCAGGGGTGATCCTCCGGGTGCATTTGCAGAAGATGACGGAGATCTTACATGAGATGTCACTGGCTTAGGAGCCATTGATGGGACCGCTTTCGGAGTACTTGCCCGTGGTGGAGCCATTGATGGGACCACTTTCGGAGTACTTGCCAGTGGTGGACCCATTTTTGGGCTACGGGCAGGCCCAGGGGCGGGGACCAGGGACATTTTTGGGCTATGGGCAGGACCAGGTACGGGCACAACTGACATTTTTGGGCTATCGGCAGGTGGTTCGATCGGAGAAGTTGAATTTGAATCCGAAACTAAAACCCCACAATCCATCCCCATGGGGACGATTACACTGCTAATAGAAACCACCGAAATCTTACAAGGCTCGGCCACAACCGATCTAACCAAAATCGCCCCCCAGGTTTGAGTAGCCGATCGAATGACAACATTCCCGGTTTTCAAAACCGTAGCTTTCAAGAAACCCTGTTGCTCAACGGCTCGACCGGTGGTCTGGAACAACGTCGTCATTTCAACAGCTCCGTTCGGCAGATTACGAAGCTTTTCGACATCATAATAACCAACAACAACATGAACCCTCAAGAGGTTTTTAACCACATCACGCGGTTTTCCAGATAATGACGAAACAAAATCGTTAGGAACGGCAAAAACCGTAACAACTCGGCGCGAATCGATCTCTACCGCGAGTTGGGTTTCAGAGATATAGCGATTGAAGGTACTGAAAGACGGGTGTTGGCCGAGGATAGTTGTGATATTAAAGGCATCGGAACAACGAATGAAGAACAGTAACAGATAGACCTTGAAATGCATCAGAGTGACAACAATTTCGACAATCGTTTCTTGCGGATCGTTGCTCGTGATGATGATGATTCGTGGTTAATACATATACACAAACAAAAGTCAAAGATCAGGACAGTTTCAAGATCAGAAAAGTGAGATTATTGTGGCATTTTTGGAGGACATTTGTTAGTCATTCTATTAATCATTAAGATCAACATTGCTATAACAAATCGATTCTGTAAAAAGATCGTATATTCGTACATGATCAAGTACGACGAAAACACAACAATAACCCGTAAATAATTTTTAATTCCGGACTTTACTTTAAACTGGAATTCAATTCCAAATGCCATCCAAAGAATGTAACTATATACCAACGAATGTATCTATACGTTATATGTACCGTAATACGATTACAAACACGAATAAAGAATGATCGCTACTCGATTGAACTCGAAATCTCACCATCAATCTTGCTAAACCCCCTTTGAAATGGTTAATGTTACTTGATATTGTTGTACTTCATGAAATCTTGCATCTGTGATTTCTTCATCTTCCATTGCATCCACATCTCCTTCTGAACAAGAATAACATGACCCATCTGAATAAGAACACAACCACATCTCATCATCATCATCATCATCATCTTCTGAGAACAGGGGTGATGAGGTGATGGTGTTTATGTCAAAAACTTCTTGATGTGATTCTTTAACCTCAATTGCATCATCTTCAATTAACCCTTTTAAAAAGGGATGATCTAATAACATATTAGCAGTTAATCTACACATAATCTTTCTAGACAAACAACCTTTCAAGAAACTCCTTGCCTCTTTCGATATCTCGCTAGAAATACACGGCGATTCGTCATCTTCACCGATCCGATTCAAAACCTCGTCCACGCACAAATCTTGCTTCGAAAACCAAAGAGGTTTTCCCGTCAACATCTCCGATACGATACACCCGACCGCCCAAATATCGGCAGGAGGTTCTTGAACACCATACATTACAGCTTCTGGTGATAAATACATTGGTGTACCTCTCCAATAAACACCCAACTTGTTCTTCTTCTGATTTTTCTTCTGATTTGCCCTTTTTGCCAATCCCAAATCCCCGATTTTGGCATCGAAACAACCGTCTCTAGAATTTGACACCAGCAATATGTTATCGGGTTTCATGTCGCAATGCACATACCCTCGCTTGTGAATGTGGCGTAACCCGCGAAGGATGGAGCGAGTGTAGCGTCTCGCATCGAGTTCCGGCAACCCGTTACCATCCGATTTCTTGATCAGATCGGCTAGGGTTCCGCCAGAACCGTACTCCAACAACAAATTATACACCATCTGACCATTCTCACCATTGGTGATCTCTTCACCAAAACAGTTGATCACATTCGGACACCCACGGATATTATCCATAACCTCTTTCTCCTTCTGGATCGAACCCGAAACCGAAACTTCAGCGGATTTCACCGCCATGATCCGCGGATACGAGCTGTGTTTCGATTTGGGTTTCTTCGAATTCGCAAGAAAAACACACCCGAAACTTCCTTTACCGATTATTTCACCTCTGAACCAAGCAACTCCATCGCCATACATGTTTTTCTGCACAGTTTTCACATCTTCTTGCTTGCTTTTTTTGTCTTCATGAATCTTTTCTCCATCAATCAAGCTTCTTTTCTTCGTTTTGGGTTCTTTAAACATGGTGTTCATTTGAAATTTGGTGCGTGAAAGTTAGGGTTTTGGTGTGTGAAAAACAAGATGTTGGTGAAGCATGTATGTGAATCAAATCTTGTTGGGTTTCTTGAGCTTGAAGCAATGAAATTGAGGCAATTGGGGATGAGAAATTGAGAATGAGGAAGGGTGAAAGTAGGGTTAGGGTTTAGAAGGAGAAAGAGAATGAAATTGGCATGGGTTTGTTTGTTTTGTTGATGATTGAAGTATATATATATATATGGAAGTTGGAATTGAAGCGAAGGCTTTATTTAACGGAATAACGGTCGGTTGCGTTAATGAAAGCAGAAGTGACGAGATTTGGAGTTTGTTCTGTATTTGACGGCACAATTCGCTTTCTTGACTTGTACGGTCACGTTTTCTCGTTGCCTTGTAGGGAAGAAATTGTAGATTTTAAGAAAATTCGGTGGATTATTCGGATCTCGGAATATTATGTTTCAATAATTCTTTTTGATGATGATTTTCTTTAAAACGAGTAAATTAATTTTTGGAATTTTGGTCTATGTAATTGTGATTCAATATCAAATTTTGTTTATATTTTATTTTGTTTCTAGCTAAAAAAGTCAGTTAAGTTAAGGATCAAGGATATTTAGGGGTGTTTGGGATTGCTTATTTATTTAGAAAAGTGCTTATTTGAAAAAGTGCTTATCAGTTTATGTGGTGTTAAATCGGAGTTTTTTAAAAAGTGTTTGAATTAGCTAATTGTGGTACCAAAACGTAATAAGCTAATAAGTTGTTATTTAAAGGTGTTTGGGATTGCTTATACATATAAAAGAACCAAAAAAGTCATAAGCACTTTTGAAATAAGTCATAAGTTACAACAAAATGACTTATCAAAAATGGCTTTTCAGCGGTTTGGCACCGCTATAAGCTGTTTTCTTTTTGTTCCATCCAAACACTTAAAATAACTTATCTGCGGTGCCAAATCGCAATAAGCTAAAAAGCCCTTCAAATAAGCAATCCCAAACACCCCCTTAGAATTGGACATTTGTGTTATTATCTTTAATTTACATTTAAAAACTTAAATAAATATATATCATCATTATTATATACATGGCAGAGGATCGTGTGAGAAGTTGAATTAATGGTGAGAAACGTGAGAAGTCGATTCTTAACCGTTGATCTCTTTTTAATCTCAAGTTCTCCCATGAATTGCGGCTTAGAAAGGAATTGATCCGGTGAATCTTATCCTAATGTGCGTTCATATCTCATCCAACGGTTGATAACCACTTCTCACCGAAACTCATCCCTTATACACATATGCATATAGGGGCAGGTTCAAACGAGAAGCTAAACATTTTGCAAGAAGGCGAGAAGTGTTTAATCATATATGATACACAAGCTTAATCATATATGATTAAACACATGTTATATTCACAATACATAGACGTTTAATCATATATGATTAAACACACTTACAAGTTGTTTTATCGTATATGATTAAACACTTCTCGCAAAATGTTTAACTTCTCGCATGATCCTCCCTCTATGCATATATTCATATTAAACACATCAAACCGAAAAACTCCACGCCCCCATCTACATCACACCTCCATTTAACACCTCTCCCCAATATACTACCCTCGTAAACCTGTAAGCCCCTAGCATTACTGTAAACTTCCGTACGTTCCATAAACAAAAAGGGGAATCGATTTGGTTCGAGATTTGACGGATGTTTTTTTGTATATAGATTTGAAATCCATTTGTTTCTTGGTTCTATTCTTCCTTAGTTTTAAACATTTCAACATATATCAATGAACGGGTGTCGAGGCCGTCAAATAATAAGTATTTATATTTTTCAACTGTCCCAAATCACAATAAAGATTGCAATAGTGGTAAGTCGGGTCGAATCTACAGGGATTGGTCGTGACTACTATTCAACTTCTATACTTTCAATACAAAGGGGGGGGTGGATTGATTAACTAAAGTAAACATTCAATTAAAAACGATAAAGAGAAAACCCAACATTCGTTCAACTTCGATTAAGACGGCAACACCTATCATTGATTCCAAAAACGTAAACACAAAGAACGAACCCAAGTTGGCTATAGTTATCAATAAGCTCTGATAACCTCGATTTTTCCTTAGATTCACACCGGTTAAAACAAACTCTTCAACCGGATCTTAATCACGAATAAGAAATTAAACAAGCTCTTAAGTTCCTAGTCGTGATTAGCATTAACGAGTTAGAAAGGTCACCAACTCGAAGCAATAAGCACACAAGCTCGGCTTACTAAAGTTTCGATTGCAAGAATTCATGAAACCGAATTGGAAACCTTATTGAGACCAAACGATTTCATTCGTTACTTTATCAAAATCCCTAGACGATTATGTATCTAGGTTTTGATTAACGAGCATTCATAAGAAAATCAATCAACTGATCAGATTAATTGAAAACCCAAATGAAATTGACATTAAAAGTAGAACTCAAGCAAATAAGTTTATCCCAAATGTTTACAATGGAATATCAAGGTATCAAACCATCATAATCAAAGCAAACAAATGTTGGAACAAAAAGAAAAACCTAAGTTACCTAAACCGAAACGAAATCGGATGAGTTGTTGTTGCTTTCCCTTCAAGAAATCGGCTTCTCCTCTTGTGTTCTTCTCAATATGGTACGATTCCCCCTCAAAAGGCAGTTTCCTCTCATTTTTATACCTCCCGAACAAGAACCGCTCGAAAAAGAATAAAGGCCCACGTTTTTGGGCCGGCGCGGATATGGACGCGCGGAGACTCGCGCAGAGGACTGGAATGCAATCGAAACAACGTCTGACGCTGCTGTTGGCGCGGCTCCAGGCGTGCGGAAGTCAGCGTGAAGCTCTGCCTCCTTCTTTCTCGTGATCTCGATCGACAACTGATGTGAGGAAAGATGGGCTTATCTTTTCCTTTGCTTTTGGGCCTTTTTCTTGCCTTGTCGGGCCTGATTAACATAATCAAAACAAGGGCTTAAGTAGGCCTATTTTAGGGACAAAAATGACATAGAAATTTGGGTTTTTAAGCCCATTTAAAACACTAAATTAGAGCCATCAAAATATCCCCACACTTAGAACTTTGACCGTCCTCGGGAAAACACTAAGGTTTCAGCACGAAGTAAATCTCACAAGTCGATTTTTAAGAATTTAGAAAATAGACATAGCATCGCATAAAAGCGTAGCTTAACCGTATAACCATAATCAACACTCAAGACAAATCAAAGATGAATACATGCTAATTTCACAAACACCTCACAAAGATATAAACATATGCTAATTGCTCATTCGCACAAAGGTGTAGGTGTTTTCACTCAAGGCATCAATCACATGAAAATGCACTACCATAGGCTTGCATCAAGTCTCAATTCTCCATTACTAACGGTAAAAACTAAGTGTGAATCAAAAGGACTTTAGTTATGGGTTGTAACTTGGTTAAGGGTCAATGTGGGAAAAATTTGGACTTCGGAAAAGAAACCATGAGTCAAATTGTCTACTCCCACACATTGCACGTCAAGTAAATCATAAAATTTCTTTTCTTTTCTTTTCGAGCTCTTATTTTGCATGACACTCTATGGAGACAATTGTATTTTTCTTGAGATTGGTCTCCATTTTTTTCTTTTTTTTTTCTCATACATCTTCTTCTTTTATACCTTCTCTTTTTTTTTCTTTTTTTTCAAACCTCTACCAATCATTATATCGACATTTTGGATCATGTAGAGGGACTACAATTTAAGGGAGTCTAACTAAAAGCATGAAGTCTCATTCCCAAAGCCCGGTAAGTGAAGTGTTTGGCTAAGGGTTAAGTCGTGGTGTAATGACAAAAAAAAAATGGTAGTTAGGCTCAAAGGGGTGATAAAAAAGGAACACATGTGTAAGGGTTGACTTTTAGGCTAAACGGGTTTAAATAGCAACAAAGATGGTCTTTTTCATTTTCACACTAGCATTACCTAAATGCAATCTCGAAGAGCCAAAATGCAAGTTCTAGAATGACATAGACATGGAAGATGCAATGCACACAGAAATGAAATAAGATTGAATACAACGTTCAATCATGGCTCAAAAGCTCACAGGTGCATTTTTGTCCATAAATTAGCAAGATTCACAAAGGTTATCTCAAATGTGTTAATCACGACTACACAAGCAAACCACACAATCATTCATGCTATGACATTATAAGTAGAAAATTTGTCAACTCATGCAATTTACGTAATAATCGCCCAAAAACAAGTCAAAATTCGAAAAATTTAGCCCTTAATCATGCAATATCCCCACACTTAAATCATATATTGTCCTCAATATATGCATGTTTTTGGCACAGTCTAAAAACAATAAAGCACAAAAGGAACAAGAAATCTCCCCTGATTTGATGACGTGTGCCCAATACATGATCCAAGCTTGTGGTGAGAGCCTCTTTGCACGGGGGGGGGGGGGGGTAAAAATCCGACTTCAAGGAAGGTCAAACCTGGAAACAAAACCCATCAACTTAAAAGACAACTAAAAATGCATAAAACTAAAATAGAACGAAAATAAAGCAATAAAATTGGGTTGCCTCCCAATCAGTGCCTTTCTTTAACGTCTTTGGCTAGACACTTCCCACGCAATCCCGTATCTAATAAGTCAATACCCCATACATGCGTTTTCACGCAATGTTGGGTGCCTTGAAATCTGTCAGGATTTCAAGCGTAGGTCCTTTGCTCTCTAATGTAATAAGACGTTTCAGTTCCGCAAAGGTATCTTCATCCGGGTTCCCTTTCTCATCGTCTACCTTCGGTGTTTCTATCATGGTGAAGGTTCTCCCGGTGTCTACAAATTTCTCCTCCTTTATTAGATCAACCAACGGTGTAAGAAAATGAGGAGGTACCACCACCGGTTTCAAAATATTCACATCTTCTCCCTTTATGTCAACATCTCGTGAGGTAAGTAGGTTTGTGTCTTCTTCTTCATCTTCTTCCTCTAGGGAGATTTCTGGCCTCTTCTTATTCATCGATCCCAGTTTTGCTTCCAATTGAGCTTCCAACCGACGTATTGCAGACTCGTTCCGGCTAATATGGTTTTCCAAGTTCTAAAGGCTTGCCTTTGTCTCCTGTTGAAATTCCAATGTACTAAGTGCTAATGATTTAACAATTTCTTCAAGAGACATACCTGAATCCCCATAATAGCTTTGTGTTGTCAGTAGTGTTGATTCATAGCTAGGATAAGAAGAGTCGTACCGGTTGTAGTCATACTCGTTTAAGTATGGATGGGGTTGCCATCCTAAAGTGTTGATGCTAGAGTATGACTCGGACGGACCGTGATATTGGCTTGAAAATCCTCCATAAGAGTAGGCTTGCTCGGTGTGATATTGTGATGTAGGGTACCAATTGGTCGAAAAAGCTTTGGATGTGTACGCCCCACACCTTGTCACCCGTTGTGGCTCTTTACAAACCAACTGTATCACAAGAGATGTTAAATCTGAAAGTTGAGTCTCAAGGGAAGAGATATTTACCTCGTTTGAGTCTCGGGTGTTGGTGGTATATCGTGACCCATAATGATATGGATAATCCGCCATGAAAGATAAAAAACACTTAAAAGACTATTAGCGTTAGGTACACGATTAAATCAGATAAACAACAAATTTATAAGACATAAATTAAATAAAAGAAAAACAAAGTACAAAAGCTAAATAACGATCACCGAAACCAATCCCTGGCAACGACGCCAAAAATTTGAACGGGTGTCGAGGTCGTCAAATAATAAGTATTTATATTTTCCAACTATCCCAAATCACAATAAAGATTGCAATAGTGGTAAGTCGGGTCGAATCCACAGGGATTGGTCGTGACTACTATTCAACTTCTATACAAAGGGGGGGGGGGTTGGATTGATTAACTAAAGTAAACATTCAATTAAAAACTAATTAAAAACTAATTAAAAACGATAAAGAGAAAATCCAACATTCGTTCGACTTCAATTAAGACGACAACACCTATAATTGATTCCAAAAACGTAAACACAAAGAACGAACCCAAGTTGGCTATAGTTATCAATAAGCTCTGATAACCTCGATTTTTCCTTAGATTCACACCGGTTAAAACAAACTCTTCAACCGGATCTTAATCACGAATAAGAAATTAAACAAGCTCTTAAGTTCCTAGGCGTGATTATTATTAACGAGTTAGAAAGATCACCAACTCGAAACAATAAGCACACAAGCTCGGCTTACTAAAGCTTCGATTGCAAGAATTCATGAAACCGAATTGGAAACCTTATTGAGACCAAACGATTTCATTCGTTACTTTATCAAAATCCCTAGACGATTACGTATCTAGGTTTTGATTAACGAGCATTCATAAGAAAATCAATCAACTGATCAGATTAATTGAAAACCCAAATGAAATTGACATTAAAAGTAGAATTCAAGCAAATAAGTTTATCCCAAATGTTTACAATGGAATATCAAGGTATCAAACCATCATAATCAAAGCAAACAAATGTTGGAACAAAAAGAAAAACCTAAGTTACCTAAACTGAAACGAAATCGGATGAGTTGTTGTTGCTTTCCCTTCAAGAAATTGGCTTCTCCTCTTGTGTTCTTCTCAATATGGTACGATTCCCCCTCAAAAAGCAATTTTCTCTCATTTTTATACCTCCCGAACAAGAACCGCTCAAAAAAGAATAAAGGCCCACGTTTTTGGGCCGGCGCGGGTATGGACGCGCGGTGGAATGCGATCGAAACAACGTCCGACACTGCTGTTGGCGCGGCTCCAGGCGCGCGAAAGTCAGCGCGAAGCTCTGCCTCCTTCTTTCTCTTGCTCTCGATCGACAACTGATGTGAGAAAAGATGGGCTTATCTTTTCCTTTGCCTTTGGGCCTTTTTCTTGCCTTGTCGGGCCTGATTAACATAATCAAAACAAGGGCTTAAGTAGGCCTATTTTAGGGACAAAAATGACATAGAAATTTGGGTTTTTAAGCCCATTTAAAACACTAAATTAGAGCAACCTCAAAACCAAATCCAGTCACCGCTCACTAAAATCAACCCTAAATCAAATCCAAAATTCGAACATTCAAATAGAAAATGTGGTATTTGAAGATTGGGGAAAGAAAAAGAAGGTTAGAGAGGGGTGGAGAAGAATAGGGGGAAGATGTGGGTCGTCTAGATGAAAAAATGAGGGTTTTTAGAGGGGGCATGAGGAGACATATATGTATATCTATACTATATTATAAAAACGACATAAAAAACTCTTAATTACAACATTTTAAGCACAAGTTACAATTAATTAAAGTCAATTACTTAATTTACAATTTTTAATGCTTTGGTACAACATTTTCAAGCATAATATCTCACATAATCATCTATTTATGGAATTGATACTCATTTATTAATATAACTATTTGTTTTTTTGGTGGAGGATTTTATAAAATAGATTTTATATTAGCAGAATCTATTTTAAATATAGATTTTACATTTAAATCTATATTAATGAGATGTAATATAAAATCTTTTTTCTTCCGTATTTTTTTATATTACATCTCATAATGATTTTTCCATATTTTATTTTATAAAATCTTTTTACATAATGAGATGTAATATAAACTCTTTTTTCTTCCGTATTTTTTTTGCAGATATAAAATATATTTTATTTTATAAAATCTACACGTATTTTATATTAGCATAATATAAAATCTACACGTATTTTTTTTATAATATAAAATCTACACATATTTTTTTTCACGAGCATTAAAAGAAGAAAAAAGAAGATTGATATGAAATAAAAATAAAAATATACTAATAAATTATCGTATTCTTTAAAATAAAATAAAAATAACGAGATATACTAATAAATTATCGTATTCTTTAAAATAAAAATATTCCGCAATACTTTCCAAATTAACCAAGTGTAAAGAAAATAAAATAGAAACGATGTAGATATAAAAATATTCTTCCATATTTTTAATATATTTACATTTAAATGTAAAATCGAAAATGAAAATAAAAGATTTTAAAATATTATCTACATTCATTATAAATATATATAGCTTCTCTATGTATCATCCGAGTACAAGAAGAAGACGAACGGTCGGGTGTCAATGGCGAAACCTGCAACTGAACAAAAGGTATTCCACTATATTTTTGTTTCTTTGAAAAACTACTTTTTTATATTTTATTTTATTTACTGAGGATTTGTTTATATTTTTCAAAACACACAATCATATTTTTCGAAGTAGGGTAATAAGATATATATATACATATCTTTATTTTTATCGACTAATACTATGAGGTCTTGAAGTCAATAGTCAGATAAATATGTTGTGAGACTATTACCAATATTATTGCACAAACTCATAACAACAAACGTGTTAATGTATATAGAGGCCCAGGCCCATGTTAGGGCGCAAGCCCATTTAGTCTTCGTATATATTTGTTGTATTCTGTAGTTTAGGTTAAGATCACTCTCATAATTTTCACTTTCATATTGTACGTTTTCTCTCAATCAATATATCGAGGTTTCAAACCTTCAGCATATTCATCGTGTTCTTCAACCATATTCATCTTCTAACATGGTATCAGAGTTGTAGGTTTGTTCATCGTTCTTTTACTATTCATCATCACAGTCGATTCGTCACCGCCGCTGTTCTTGACATCACCGTCGCTGCTCTCATCATCGTTTTTCTTGAATCGATCGATCGATTGCTCTTGTTTATCGATTTTGTGTGTTTGCATTGCCGCCGCCGCTGAACCCTTTGTTTATTCGGTCGAATAACCCCACCGGTCGAACAACTCCACCGGTCGAACACCCCACCGGTCGAAAGCCCCACCGGTCGAACGCCCCATCAGTCGAACACCCCATCGGTCGAACGATCCCACCGGTCGAACACCCCACCGATCGAACGCCCCACCGGTCGAACACCCAACCGGTCTAATCTACTATCGGTCGAACTCTACCGGTCGTTAACACCGGTCATTAATATTGTTTCTCAGTATTTTTTTCCACAACTCATGGCTACCATTTTCAGTCACTCAAATCCCATCTCAGTTGTTTTCAATGGTAGCAACTATGTTCTTTGGCATCATCATATGACTATCCTGTTGAAGTCCCATGGCCTTTACACCTATGTTACTGGTGCATCTAAAGTTCCTGTCCAAGTAACAACTGAGAACGCTGTTGACTTTGCAAAACGCATGAACGAGTGGGACATCAATAATGCTCGCATCTTGGGCTTTATTAATGCCTCCACTACTCCCGAAATCAACCAACAATTTCTTGGCTATGTCACCGCCAAAAGTCTCTGGGATTTTCTTGCCAAGAGATACACATCATCGGGTCTGTCTCATCAGTATCAACTGTGGACTACTTTTCAGAGCAAACGCCAGCTTCCTGATCAATCTATAAACTCTTATATCTCTGAAATGCAGTCTCTCAGAGATCATATCAGTCTTGGAGCACCACAGATCTTTGATGAAACGGCTCAACAGTTCACAACTTACTTCAACCAGCTACATTTGATCACCATTTTGATGGGACTTACAGAAAAATTTGAGAATGTTAGTGCTTCGCTTCTTCATAGGCAACCCCTACCCACTCTTGAAGAAGCCATCTCAGAATTGCTCAGTGAAGAAACTCGTCTTCACATGCGCTCACCGGTACCTACTACTGATAGTGTTCTTTACACATCTCATCCCAAGTCCAAGGGTAAATGGACCAACAACAACCAGTCTAAATCTGTGGGAAAGACAAATCCATCCGAATGTGCTTTTTATCACTCTACTGCTCATCTTCTCCTTGATTGTCCTGTTCGCAAATGCCGTAGATGTGGTATCACTCATCCACGCCATTATGAGTCTGACTGTCCTAAGAACTCAAAGCACACTGCCTCTCAGAACCGAACGCACGTTGTTGCTGGATCTACTATTGCTGATACTGAGGTTTCTACAGCTCCCTCACCTGACCTAATGGAACTGATGCGTCGCAATCAGGAACTCATGGAGCAGATCATGTCTGGTGCTATGGGTATGAATTCTCCTCACTCATCTGCATCAGGTAACGTATAGCTTTTTGATTCTGGATGTTGCAATCATATGACACCTTGCCCTGATGGTTTCATCTCTAAGAAACCACCTCAGCATTTTACGTCAGTGAGAACTGCTGACAACACTGGTCTACCGGTATCTTTTAGTGGAAATGTTTCCACTCCTCTTATACAACTACCAGATGTTCTAAATGTTCCAAAGCTATCTCTGAGCTTAGTTTCAATTGCACAACTTCTTGAATCTAATTTGATCATATTATTTCATTCATCTGGTTGTGTTGTACAGGATGCAAAGACCAAGCAGATCCTTGGACTCGGCCGTAAAGTTGGACGGATGATTGAAGTGGTCTACCTACGTCTTTCTTTACCCTCTTCAAGTTTTGTTGCCTCGGTTTCTAGAACTTCTTCTCTTGAGTTGTGGCATGCTCGACTGGGTGATTTATCTCTCGCAAGATTAAAGTCATTAGCTCATTTAGGGGTGTTAGGAAATTGTGTACCAACTGACAATATTTCTTGTTTATCTTGCAAACTGGACAAACACCATGCTTTACCTTTTGAAATGAATGAATTTAATTCTACTTCTTCCTTTGATATTATTCATTCTGATGTATGGGGACCAGCACCACATCCATCCATGGGTGGTGCTCGATATTTTGTTATTTTTATTGATGACCATACCCGTTTCACATGGATATATCTTATGAAACATCGTTCGGAATTACCTCAAATCTATATTATGTTTGCTCGGATGATTCACACCCAGTTCTCAAAATCTATAAAGATTATTCGAGCTGATAATGCTATGGAATACAAAGAGTCATATCTTCTCTCCTTTCTTCAATCTCAGGGGACTCTCTCTCAGTATTCCTGTCCTGGCACTTCTCCTCAAAATGGTCGTGCCGAACGCAAACATCGTCATATCCTTGATACGGTTCGCACTCTTCTCATCTCTGCTAAATGTCCGGAACATTTTTGGGGTGAAGCTGCTTTTACTGCTGTTTATACTATCAATCGTCACCCCACTCCCATACTTCAAAATAAATCTCCTTATGAGGCTCTTTATGAGGTCACTCCTGCCTATGAACTTCTAAAAGTTTGGGGTAGTGCTTGTTTTGTTCAACTACAATCTCATGAACATACCAAACTTGAACCTCGCTCCAGACTGTGCTGTTTTCTTGGATATGGGATTGAACACAAGGGTTATCGCTACTGGGATCCTATCTCTCAGCGTCTTCGTATTTTCGACATGTTACCTTCTGGGAACATGTTCTTTTCTCTTCTATATCCAAGTTTCGTGAGTCTCCTAATCTCATACCTCCGTTTTTCACCGATGTTTCCGTCTCATTGGACTCACTCCAATCTGACATTATATCACCTTCACCTATTGTTCCAACTCCTTCTGAGTCAGTCTCTCCAAGTCTTCCTGATCATCATCAATCATCTACTCCATCTGCACAACCAACATCTGAGGTGCCTGCTGAGTCTTTGGCTCCTGAAACTACTCAATCTCAGAATGTTAGACGATCAGAACAGGTAAGACAAGTTCCTTCTCATCTTCGTGATTATCATGTTTATGCTACTCTGCTGTCAAATCACGAACCTACTTTCTACAAGGAAGCCTCTTCTAACTCTGATTGGCAGCAAACTATGGATGAGGAACTTCAGGCACTTGACAAAGCTCAGACTTGGGATTCTGTCCCTCTTCCACCAGGCAAGAAACCCATTGGTTCCAAATGGATGTTCAAAATCAAAACCAAATCGGATGGCTCTATTGATCGGTATAAAGCTCGACTTGTAGCCAAGGGCTTTAATCAAGAATATGGTATTGATTATGAGGAGACTTTTGCACCTGTTGCTCGTGTCACATCTGTTCGCAGTCTTCTTGCCATTGCTGCTACAAAACAATGACCTCTTTTTCAGATGGATGTTAAGAATGCCTTTTTGAATGATGACTTATCTGAGGAAGTCTACATGACACCTCCTCCAGGCGTTCGACTTCCACAAGGTCATGTTTGTCGACTTCAGAAGGCTCTTTATGGCCTCAAGCAAGCTCCGCGAGCTTGGTTTGAGAAATTCAGTTCCACTGTCACCTCTTTGGGCTTCACACCCAGCAACTATGACTCAGGATTGTTTACTCGGACCACTGAAGCTGGCACAATATTACTCCTCCTGTATGTGGATGATATGATCATTACTGGCAGTGACTCTACAAGCATAGCCAATCTGAAGTCATCTCTCAACTCTTGTTTTGAGATGAAGGATCTTGGTTCCTTACACTATTTTCTTGGTCTTGAGGTGCTCTCTGATCCATCGGGTCTTTATCTGTGTCAAGCCAAATACACCTCAGATCTTTTGTCGAAAGCTGGGATTACTGACAACAAAACAACATCCACTCCTCTTGAACACAACCTTCATTTGGCTCCAAATGCTGGTCCACCTCTTCGTGATCCTACTCTATATCGCCAGTTAGTGGGGTCACTTGTCTATCTGACAGTGACTCGACCTGATATTGCCTATGCTGTTCATACTGTTAGTCAGTTCATGTCTGCACCTTGTTCTGATCACTATGCTGCTGTCCTGCGCATTCTTCGATATTTAAAAGGGACTATGTTTCATGGTCTTCATTTTCCATCCACCTCATCGTTGATTTTGCGAGGTTTTTCTAATGCTGATTGGGACAGTGACATGACTGATCGTCGCTCCACTACTGGCTACTGTTTCTTTCTTGGCGACTCTCTTATATCCTGGCGAAACAAGAAACAATCTCTCACAGCTCGATCCAACACTGAAGCTGAATATCGAGCACTAGCTGACACAACTCAAGAACTTGTGTGGTTACGCTGGCTTCTTTCTGACATGTGGGCTCCTCAACAGTCTCCAACTTCATTGTGGTGTGATAACAACAGTGCCATTCAGATTGCCCACAATGATGTCTTCCACGAGCGCACGAAGCATATTGAAATTGATTGTCACTTTGTTCGTCAACATGTGACTCGTAAGACTATTCAGCTGCTTCCTATTTCGACTCTTGATCAACCGACTGATATTTTTACTAAAGCTCATTTACCAGGACGGTTTCGTGATATTGTTTCCAAACTCCATCTGGCTCATTCTTCTCCCGATTGAGTTTGAGGGGGGATGTTAATGTATATAGAGGCCCAGGCCCATGTTAGGGCCCAAGCCCATTTAGTCTTCGTATATATTTGTTGTATTCTGTAGTTTAGGTTAAGATCACTCTCATAATTTTCACTTTCATATTGTACGTTTTCTCTCAATCAATATATCGAGGTTTCAAACCTTCAGCATATTTATCGTGTTCTTCAACCATATTCATCTTCTAACAAAACGATTAAGAATATATGCAAGTTAACCACTTATGAAAATACATTCGTTTTTCACATTGTATTTCATTAACTGTTAACAGAGAAATTACGTTTCATTTTAACTCGGTTCAATATTCCAACAAAAAACTTATCCTTTCGTACAATGCATGGGCCAAACACTAGTACTATATAAATATAATATAATAGAGGAGGTTTTAAATACAAATCATTTAATTGTTACAAATCAATCGTCGCGAAATACTAACTACATCCATCGGATTTCTAAATCTCATGTTTGTGTGATTTCAAATTCAAATCATTATTTCAAAACAAACATAGGATTGGAGTGAAATTCAATTCCAATTTTGCGTTTGTTTTAAAGAAAATCCCCCCAAATAGTGGATTTAGAAATCCATGCATGTGTAGTTATATTTCATGTCATTTATGTGTAATAATGTTTTAAGATATGTTAAAAATATTTGTTTGTAATAATTAACTAATAAAAAGTAATTTAGTTATTTTATACTATTTATAATTAATTTTATAAATTATATACAAAGAATGAAATTCAATTTCATTCAAAATCCTACAAATCAAAAACATCAAAGATTTCAAAAATTCTTCCAATTTCAAGTTCTTATAATTTTAAATCTTTCCACAAAATCCAAATCTCTAAAAATATTTCAAAATGGAGCACTTAAAAAGGTTCTTTGCCAATATAGTATAATAACCAAACGGTGCACATACATATATTGTTAAATAAATAAGTCAATATATGTTGTTTTGATCCTCTTACAACAACCACATCAAATATATACATCAAAAGAATGTTTTGAGTAGTTGGGCAACTAAAGTATTTTAAAATTTACAACATTATATATAAATAAAATATTTTATACATTTAATAAATTATTATTTATTTATCTTAAGTATTTAATTTTAAGGTTTTTTTATTGACGAGAATATATTAAAAATTATTTATCTCTCAATGTAATTATATTTAGAGAGTTATACAAATTTAGAGAATTTCACTCATTCTCAAATTTAGATAGAAGTTTGGAGAATCTCTTAGCAGAAAAGTTATCCAAAAGTCTCAATTTTGAAGATGTTCTATACGACTATACTATACCAAAAGAAAAAGAAAAAGAAAAAAGAATTGGATTCAACTCTAACATTTTATTCATTTTAAAGATTATACCATTAATTATATTATTAAAATATTAATTTTCTTTTTCAAACATTTCAGTTCAAAGCCTCTTATTCATTAAATATAATAAAAAAACATTTATTTCTCTTGACAATCATTTTTGGAGAGTTTTTCATATATATTTGTAAAATTTACAATCTCTCACCTACTTTATTCATTTTGGAGAATCTATTGGTGTAAAAAAATGTCTATCTTGGAAGTTCTTGGAGATGTTCAAATATCATCTTCAAAATGAAGATTTTGGGAATTTTTGCTCCACAAAAAATATCTAAATTTGAAAAACTCTCAAAAAATTGATTACTTAGAAAAAAAAAATTATTATTTTTGCTTACTAGTAAGCATTTCTTGAAATTAAATGTTTAGTAGAAAGAAATTATATTTTATGAATTATCTTGAATATTATAATAATATAAATAAAATTATAATCTCCAAAATAGAAAACTTGTTGGAGATTATTCAAAAAAAAAAAATTCAAAGAAAGTTTATTTTATTGAGTTGTAACAACATCATTCTTTTTTGAAGTTTAAAGCTTCATATAACAAAACAAAGCTCAAAATCAAGCATTAACAACGCCATTCCTTCCAATTCTATTTCAATTTTATTCTTTTTTTTGCTTCTGTTTGGAGCTAAAATTTGTCACGTTCAGTTCAGGTCCATTCGGATGACATTTTAAAACGTAAGAAGGTCAGGTAATCACTAATCTGACTGTAAAAATCTTGCCTTCAATTTTTGCCAACTCAATTTGTTGAAATGGTAAATGCAAATGAGAGTATTGGCTTACTGTAAGGGGGTACAGTTCCCTGAGCAGCTAGTACAACTCTCACTGCACAAGACAAACTAAAGAAGGCTCAAAAGTTTCATATTTGCTGAGAATGTAAAAGTACAAGAGATTCTTGATACATCAACAATTAGGGAAATGGAAAGATGGATACATAATCCTTTGGGAAATATAAAAGGGTACCAGAAAGAAAATTGACAGAAGGAAAACTCGGAGGAGAAACTTGAGAGGATAATTAGGTTTTAAAGAATCTATTGGAACAAAAATATCCCAAAATTTTCATTTTCTCCATTTTTGAGAATCTGTTGGAGATACTTTAAGGGGTTGTTCACCAAATTCTTAACGAGTAAGCAGTTATCCGTGTCAATTACCTTACTGGGTCATTGCTTATCGGATAAGAAATTCTTACCAACAATCCATTTTGATAACTAATATTGTTACCCTATAAGGTGATAAGATAAATGAGTGTCGTGACTTTTGCCGGTAGGTGTTTACCGGATAAACGTTTTGCAAACAACTCCTAAACCTCCATATATAGAATGTTTGTTCTAGTCTACCGTTGAACTTGATCAATCTAGGATTAAGGGTTGTTCGGTTTGTTTTGTATTAAGATCTGTATGGATAAAATTATCTATATGATAACAGATAAGTTGTTCGGTTGTTGTCCTGGATAAGCAGTCTGAAAAACAAAAATGACTATCTTACCCTCATAAAAAATAAAACAAAATTAGCAGCTTCATTCTTGTTAAAATAAATCTTTTAACAAAAAATCGATTTTAAAAGCTGAAATTGAATCCTTAAAAAATGTTGTCAAATTGAATCTTTCCAAAAAAATATGTGAAATCTATCATTAACAAAAATTGTATCCTTAACCAGAATATGGAAAACAAGCAAATCTAGAAACCAGATTATGAACAAAAGCATATTTACGTAGATCAAACTTTTTTTACAAAATTTGTAACCAAACGAAAACCCAAAACAAGATCAGTACCAAAGCTTAAAAACAAGATCCAGATCGAGATCTACAACCAAAACCGAAAAGATGAAGAGCTGAGAGTTCTAGATGGAGACGATGGAAAAAGGGAGGCCACGGCCACGAGATTGCCGGTTTTCTCGACAAGGAACCAGGAAATCGACGAGGAACAAGTTGGTCGCCGGAGAAGGAGGCTTGGAGACTGACCGGAGAAAGATGCCAAGAGACCGTCGAATCTATGGAGATCACCGGAGAACAAGGCTTGAGGGATCTATGGAGAGAACAAGATGAAAATATGTTGGATCTATGGGAGAAAACATGATCTTGTTGTTTTTTTTTTGTTAAATTAGGGATATGTTTTACAAAGGGTAAGAATGTAAAAAAATTGGCTGAATGGATATGACTTCCCTTTTTGGGCTGAGCGAATAAGTGTCTTTCTGGCCTATTAATCACTTCCAAACACTTATATATGGCTTAACGAATAAGTCATGCATGCTATACAGTCCATTAATCCGTTACCGAACAACCCCTAAGTTGTTGAAGATGAACGTTTTTTTTTTTGAGATTTCGACTTTTGATTATTCATGTTGAGAATCTCTTGAAGATGTTCTCTTTTATTATGTAAGGAGTAATTGATTATTTTGATTATCTAAAGCATTTTAGAAATCTATAGAAAGCACAAATGAAACAACCTGTTGAAAAGGTTCCTTCAAAGCCATCCCACATCGCTTGATTAATAGAAAACATAGAGAGCACAACAGGTATAAAAACCAAGGCTCAATTAGAGAGAAGGCATACCTTTCTCGGCCTTTTGGCTAAGATCAAGTGTAGTATCTGTTCTTATCAGTTTAATATCTGATATGTAGGCCATTGGCCTATTCGATATTAATCTTATTTTTTATGGGGAAAGATCCATCACAATAGCTTGCGGGGTCTTTGAGAGTCGCTTTGGTGTTGCACTATTGCCTTGGCTTGGCTCACCCCTCCAATTCTAGTTAAAGCATCAAGGATTCTGTAACAAAGGTTAGAAAGTGTTTTATAGAGCCTAGTTGATCGGAATACTTGATGGATAACATACTCAAGAGACAATCATCTAAATGTTTTTGGACCAAAAGTCATTGTTTCTTTTAGAACCATTAAAATCACTAAGAGCATCTCCAACCGGCCGGTATATCCCTTTTTTTGCCGGTCGGAGACCTCCAATCGACAGGTATAATTTTTTTTTTGCCGGCCTTCGGTTTCACACGGCAAATATGCCGGCCTCTCCTTCAACCGGTATTTCTTTAAACCCTAGCTTGACCCACTATTTTGTATTTTTTTTAATACCAAAATTCATTTAATACCAAAATTAACATTTTAATATTAATATTTTTTTTTTAAATTAACATATTTATATTAAGTAAATTATACATACATTTAATATATATTTGGTGTTTTTTTAGAGTATGGTTGGAGTTGGATTGTTTTTTGGTGTTGCTGGGCCCACCAAATTTGGTGTTTTTGGTGTGTTAAATTTACTGTTGTGGTTGGAGATGCTCTAATCTGTCTGTAAAAATCTTGCCTTCAATTTTGCCAAATTGATCTGTTAAAATGGTGATTGCAAATGAGTATTGGCTTACTTCTTGAACGTTACATCCATTTTTGGGGAGTTCTCCAAATTTACAAAATTTACCTTATCTTATCCTACTATCTCCATTTTGGAGAATCTATTAGAACAAAAGTTTCCCAAAATGTCCATTTTAGAGGATCTGTAGGAGATATGTTAAGGGGTTATTTACCAAACGCTTATGAGTAAGCACCTACCGGTGTCAATTATCTTTACCGAGCGAGCATGGTAAGGATCGAGAATTTTACCCGATAAGAAACTTAGCAAGGACCGAGAATCTTACCCGGTAAGTAAGAGAAAAGACTCTTACTCGATTAGCGTTTATTAGCGCTTTTTGGGTAAAAAAGCTTACCAACAATCCATTTTTGATAACTAAGAATGTTACCCTATAAGGTGATAAGATAAATAAGGGTTGTGACTTTTGTCGGTAAGCATTTTCCCGATAAACGTTTGATTCTAATCTGCCCGACTGAAATAATTTGTAGGAAAACAACTTTTATTATAAAAATTGAACTTAATCAACTAGGATTTGGGACACACAAGGGTGTTTAACTAAAAGGTTGAAAAACTTTCTTGTGGAAATTTTCAAATAAAAAAGTAATAGCATATCAATGATGAGTCCCACATTGCTTTAAGAATAGCAAATACAGAGAAAGGATACACTATAAAAACCAAGCCCCAAGAAGAAGAAAAGCATACCTTTCTCGGCCTTTTGGCTAAGATCAAGTGTAGTATCTGTTCTTATCAGTTTAATATCTGATATGTGGGCCATTGGTCCACTCGATATTAATCTTATTTTTTATGGGGAAAGACCCATCGCAATAACTTGCTATTGGGGTCTTTGAGTGTTGCCTTGTTGTTGCACTATTGCTTTGGATGGCGCACCCCTCCAATTTTAGTTAAAATTGCCTTTGTGGTTAGGATCTTTCTTTTTAGTTAAAATTGCCTTTGTGGTAAGTTTCCTTTTCGTCCATCCGTACACGATAATTCTACTCACTCCAGTTTTGGATATTAAGAGCTTCAAAAACCCGTAAAAATGTTGAGAATTCATCCATAATTCAACATTGGTAATGCTCCATTTTTCCCATACGACAGCTAAAAGAAACTTACAAAATGTATTTTTCTATATGACCCTTTATCTAATCATCTCTGCATACCAATGTCCAAATTCATAGTATCTATCCTGTTGATTTAGGTTACGTGAAAAAGCATGATGGATCAGTTAAGTATCAAGCCACATATAACGGTGACAATCCAACAGTTGTAAAATGAAAAATCGAGTAGCTGAAAGTCCCACATTGGTTGAGTGAAGAATACAAAGGCCTGAGGATGCACTATAAAAACCAACGCCCAAGAAGAAGAAAAGCATACCTTTCTCGGCCTTTTGGCTAAGATCAAGTGTAGTATCTGTTCTTATCAGTTTAATATCTGATATGTAGGTCATCGGCCTACTCGATATTAATCTTATTTTTTATGGTGAAAGATCCATCACAATAGCTTGCTATTGGGGTCTTTGAGTGTCGCCGTGGTGTTACACTATTGCTTTGGCTTGGCGCACCCCTCCAATCATTAGTTAAAATTGAAGGTATGGTCATTTTTCAAAGGGAAGATGACTAATAATCTAATTTTGCATGATGTGTCATAGTTTCTCAACTTGGTTTGAGTGAACAAAATTGACAACTAACGATCGTTAAATTCGGCAACACCTCCATTATGTCTTTAAAAGTCACCTTACCATTGTAATCCAGGTCGTATACTTTGAAGATAACTGAGATTATATGTTTACAAGTGTTAGTTGATATCAAAGGTACTCAAACGTAGAGGAACAGAGAGTTAACCTCAAGCTAAACGTGTCACTAACTAGCATCAGGATAATATCAAAATTTAAAGTTTCTTTGACCATTAGAAAGGCGATGTTCATTAAAGTTTTGATCGGTTTGTAGATCGCAAATTGAGTTCAAAAACGAAGAACATAAACAAGTTTCCTGGTTTATTTTTACAATGCATACGCACTTGCAGTTAGATATATCGCTACAAGAAAGTTCTAGAAATGAGAGTTGCACTAATGAGTGATCAACTTTATTGATTCCGCATTTTGGTATGAAATGGATGCATCCATGTCGT
Organism: Arctium lappa; assembly: GCA_023525745.1. Classification (NCBI taxonomy): domain Eukaryota; kingdom Viridiplantae; phylum Streptophyta; class Magnoliopsida; order Asterales; family Asteraceae; genus Arctium; species Arctium lappa. The sequence goes on from CM042048.1 coordinate 148,750,624, forward strand.
CTGAATGAAAAAAAAGCAGAGACGATAGAAGTGGGTAAATTACAAGGCCCAATTAGAGAGAATGCATACCTTTCTCGGCCTTTTGACTAAGATCAAGAGTAGTATCTGTTCTTATCAACTTAATATTTGATATGTGAGCCATTGGCTCGCTTGATATTAATCTTATTTTTTTTATAGGAAAAGATCCATAACAATAGTTTGCTATGTAGGATTAAAAGGAACTTTTCCCTTTTTTTGAAGGATATATAAATTCATTTTAAAAATAAATAAATAAATAAAGACATTTAGACATTTATCAATTTATAAAACAAACAATCTTAATGATTCTGTTATCAAATTTCAACAGCACCTCTTATCAATCAGAAGTAACTCTTATCAATCAGAAGTAAAATAAGATTTCAGACTTCAGTACTTATTAAAAAGCAAACGACACCTTAAAGTAGTCATCTTCGCCAATAGCATAATAACCAAAAGGTGCATATACAGATTCTGTTAAATAAATCAATAAATTGTTTTAATCCTCTTACGACAATCACATCGAATACACATGGACGGATCCAGAAAAATTTTCATACGGTGGCACCATATAATTAATATAAATAAAATATAGACCCAAAATACATTTACAAAAAATATTGTTTTTATAGATCGATAAATAACTCCTAAATTTGTACCCGACGCCTCTTCATCTTTTGAAAACAGTCAATATATAGTTATATACCAAAAAATAATTACTAAAAGTATATAAACAACTCCTAAATTTGTCCTTGTGATTTCTGTTGTTCTTGCGATTTCAAACAAAGAATACAGTATAACAGTAAGAATTATACCAAAATGAGATTACCAGAAATCAGAAAATCTGAGTTGATTTGATCGAGTGAGAAACAGAGACCGAGTCGGCGACGAGTCCACACACACAAAAACACTGAGTTTCGTCCCTGTTTCAGAAGCTTGTTCTGAGTTTGATCGACGAGTGGAGGAGGGTTTCGATTCCCGTTTCCCGCTAAGATTTTGCATTTTGAGGAATGAGGCGTAAAGGTGAAACGTGAAAATTAAGCGGTAAAAAGTTTGTTCACTTTGGGTTTGGCTTTGGGCCAAGGCTATGTTTGGCAAACTAGCTGATAAGCTAGCTGGTAGCTAATAAACTAGCTTTTCAAAACGATAATATGCGTAGTTTTTCAATAAGCTAGATTATAAGCTAGTTTATGATCATCCAAACATGTACAAGCTAGTTTTTTTTTGTGCCAAAAAATGCCTAAATCAAATAATCAATTAGCTTCCTCTTCCTCCTCGTTGGGCATGGGCTTTTAGAATTTAGACTACAAGGTCATGGGCTGTTAATTGGGCTTTTCAGTTTCAGAATTCAGAGATAAGGTGCACCTCTTGAAGTTTAAAAAACGTTACGGTAGCACACTCGAAAACGATACGGTTGCACCCTTCACGAACCTAAAATTTTTACCCTTCGTCGGATAAATAATACGGTGGCACGTGCCACCATCGGCACCATAGTAAATCCGTCCCTGCGAATACATACGTTTAATAACACACTAAAATGTTGTATGTTTAGAGCTTAATGGTATGAACAACTTAAGGGCTGTTTACCAAACGATTACTGCTAAGCCCTTACCGGCAAAAGTATACGCCCCACTTTCCTTATCGGGTAACATTTTCGACTATTAAAATGGATTGTTGGTAAACGTCTTTTATCCGGTAAGTTTCTGTGTCCTTGATATGCCTCTTATTGGGTAGAATTCTCAATCTTTTCTATACTTATACTCACCCGGTAAAATAACTGACACCCATTAAGCGCTATCTGAAAGAATGTGAAACATTTTTTGAGTCGTGGGGTAATAAATCTATTAATATCAGCCACTGAAGTCCATTATTTATCATGTTCCTACAAATGAAACCAATCTAGACTGCCAAAACCACCAACATTACCCAAGATTCAAGTGTTGAGTTCCACATTTATTTTTTACAATAAATTTTAACTTCACCCCCAAGAACCATGGCTATTTCCAGCAAGCAATCTACAGAAAGTGTTTTATGCAAAGAGACTTTTGGTTTGAAGCTTCAAGTGAAAAATATTTTGATGACACAGAAACCAGAAATGAAACAATTAGTGGAAGAGGTTCCTTCAGAGGCATCCCACATTGCCTTACAATACAAAATAATCAAGAGGGGATCTACTACAAAAACCAAGGCTCAATTAGAGACAAGGCATACCTTTCTTGGCCTTTTGGCTAAGATCAAGTGTAGTATCTGTTCTTATCAGTTTAATATCTGATATGTGGACCATCGGTCCACTCGATATTAATCTTATTTTTTATGGGGAAAGGCCCATCGCAATAGCTTGCTGTTGGGGTTTTTGAGTGTCGCCTTGGTGTTGCACTACTACCTTGTCCTGGCTCACCCCTCCAATCCTAGTTCAAACCTTACTTTGTAATCCAGATTTGTAGATTTTACTGTTTTGAACTTGTGTCCTTAGCCAATTCCATTCACGTAAATGAATATTGCATAGAACAATGGGTTAGCCGTTTACCAAACGCTTACCTGGCTAAGTACTTAAGAAGTCACATTATCTTACCAGATAAATATGGAAAAAGATCAAGAATTTTACCCGGTAAATGATGATGAAGACTCTTACCCCTGTAGCACTTACTTGGAAAATAGTTGCATACGATACCGTTTTCGTGGACTAAAATCTTACCCGGTAAGTAAGTGATAGTGTTAAATTTTACCGGTTACCGTCTAACCCCCGGTAAGCGTTTGGTAAACGACCCCTCAATGTTACTAGTTGTCATTTAGTCAGGCCCAAACCTCTTGGAAACCTGGCACAGTGTCCGTGGGCGAAGTTGGAAAGTAAAGAAGTCATCACAAGGATGATATTGAACCTTTATAGTTTTGCATACAAGTCTTTTTATGCCAACTGATATTAGCCAAATTTAAAGGGAAGTTTGCTTGACATTTTGTGGGAATATACCCAAGCCAGTATGTGGTCTAATATCGTATGAATCTTTTCTTGTTATTGAAGAGAATACTCGTATAGTGACCTTTTCTTCGCAATAAGAGTCCACTTCCAAAATTGAAGGCGATCATGGATGAAACGGTAAGGTTGATTCTGAGGCCTTCACAAGAAGTATTAATAGCATCATGTTTTTTGAGGTCTGTTACTAACTTTAAGTTATGAAGTTAAAAATGGAAGATAAAAGATTATGGCAAGGCCCCAACTATTTTGTAAGGGAGAATTTATGACAATACATTATACACAAAAGGAAGAGGAGAATCAACCAGCAAAAAAGTTCATTCAGATGCATCCCACATCACTTGACAATAGAAAATAACCAAGACAAGAGTGCAATAAAAAAGAAGCCCCAAGGGGTAATTAAGCATACCTTTCTCGGCCTTTTGGCTAAGATCAAGTGTAGTATCTGTTCTTATCAGTTTAATATCTGATATGTAGGCCATCGGCCTACTCGATATTAATCTTATTTTTTATGGGGAAAGACCAATCACAATAGCTTGCTATTGCGGTCTTTGAGAGTCGCCTTGGTGTTGCACTACTACCTTGTCCTGGCTCACCCCTCCAATCCTAGTTCAAAACTTACTATTGATCATGATTCCTTTAGAATATTAAAAAGCAATGGTTTCCTAGAAAAATATATACATTTTTAGCTGCAGTTTTTTTTGACTTGAAAAGAAGTGGATTTATTTTATTTCCTGTGGTTTCTTTTTATTATCTTGTTGTCATAATGCACCAGTTCTAGCATCTTCAGTATTAGTCTACTATTGAATATTGTTAAAATCTTCTGACTAAACAAAATAACCATCCTGTCCATAAACTAGACTGTTATAAAAACCCAAGCCCAAGAAGAAGAAAATCATACCTTTCTCGGCCTTTTGGCTAAGATCAAGCGTAGTATTTGTTTTTATCAGTTTAATATCTAATATGTGGGCCATCGGTTCACTTGATATTAATCATATTTTTATATGGGGGAAGGTTGTGTTGCGCAATAGCCTGGCGCACCCCTCCTCTCCTAAGCTAAAGTTGCCTTTGTGGTTCAGGTTGTTATTAACTAATTTTGCCTGATATAAGGATCAATTGACTCCTAAAAATGATTCTTATTAGTAAGACCCTGAAAAGAAGTGGGTTAAATCTTGATTTCATTTGTCCAAGAAACCCGCTAGAAGAAACTTATGACAACAGTTGGAATAGGACACTTTTTTATCACAAAGAATTTATTTTGAAGTGGACAAATTTTTAGAGAGAAGTGAGAGAACTTTTTTACAGTTTGTTGTTGTCTTAGATTTGATTAGAAGAAAGATAACATTTGAAACTCCAGAACAGTATATAGTTAAATTTATATATAGTGGAGCGAATATAGAACAAAAGAGAGGATTGCAAATTAGTCAGATTAGAAAGTGCCCTAAGTTTTTTTTTTGTTAGTTTTAGATGTCCCTTTACATACATCTTTTGTCTTTATGGTTGATAATATTTATTGTCTACCTTTCCAAAAGAAAATATGAATGAGCAGAAGCACGACTACAGGATTTGGATAAAAGAAGTGCAGAAAAAAGAACAAAGTTACAGACTAGCAAAACGAAGAAGGATTGGGAAGGTCCTTATCTCAAAATGTAACAGCATCTTGTGTTTTTGAGGTCTGATTGAAGCTGATTTATGATCCGTAAATGGCTTGCATTCTGTGTATTATGCAAGGAGATTTTATGTTTGAAGCTTCAAGTGAAATATACTGATTATTTTAAACAGTTCCAGAAAGGAAACAACCACCAGAAAAAGTTTCGTTTCAGATGCATCCCACATCAACTGACTAAACAAAATAACCAAACACTAGACTGTTATATAAACAAAGGGCCAAGAAGAAGAAAAAACATACCTTTCTCGGCCTTTTGGCTAAGATCAAGTGTAGTATTTGTTCTTATCAGTTTAATATCTGATATGTGAGCCATTGGCTCACTCGATATTAATCTTATTTTTTATGGGGAAAAACCCATCACAATAGCTTGCTATTGGGGTCTTTGAGTGTCGCCTTGGTGTTGCACTATTGCCTTGGCTGGTGCACCCCTCTAATTTTAGTTAAAATTGCCTTTGTGGTTAGGATCTTTCTTCTGGCTTGAACCTATGCTTAAAAGAAGAAAATAACCTACTTTGTGGTTCAAGTATCTTGAATTAGTTGGCCAGATTTAATAAAACGATTTAACCCTGAAAATGCGATTTGTCTCAACAAGACCCAAAAAGCTAGGTTATTTTCTCACTGTTATCGGTATGGAGCTGTAACAGCATCCTTTTTAGGTTCAGTGACTTCATGGATCACTGAAGATGATGGCGAGTTCGAGTTTGTAGCGTCAAATTACATATTATTATTATTATTTGAGATCAAGGTTCTAAATGGCGTGAGGCGTGGCGTGGCGGCGAGGCCAAGCCTCAAGCCTTAGGAGCCACGGCGAGACCATGGCGTTTTTCAAGGCGTGACTTATGGCGTCATTTTTCTAATTCATATATTTCATTATATAAAAAAACATATGTTTTGTAGTGTTACTCAATTGGTCAACAGTAATAAGCAAATTAAATTATGATATATATTAAACAACTTGCAAATAAGACATTAAAAACGTGACGAAAAATCAAATATTGCATTACGAAAATGTTAATTAGGTCATGGCGTGCCACAAGCTTAATGTGGCGTGAGACACAAGCCTTGGTGCCATGGCGCGCCATGGCGGCTGTGCGGCGAGTTTTTTAGAACATTGTTGAGATGCGGCCATCCGTACATGATAATTCTACTCACTTCCGTTTTGGATATTAAGAGCTTCAAAAACCCATAAAAATGTTGAGAATTCATCCATAATTCAACATTGGTAATGCTCCATTTTACCCGGACGATGGCTAAAAGAAACTTACAAAATGTATTTTTCTATAATTGAACATATTATATGACCCTTTATCTAATCATCTCTGCATACCAATGTCCAAATTCGTAGTATCTATCTTTCATGCTGGAGAACTTTCCTGTTGATTTAGATTTCGTGAAAAAGCATGATGGATCAGTTAAGTATCAAGCCACATATAACGGTGACAATCCAACAGTTGTAAAATGAAAAATCGAGTAGCTGAAAGTCCCACATTGGTTGAGTGAAGAATACAAAGGCCAGAGGATGCACTATAAAAACCAACGCCCAAGAAAATAAAAAGCATACCTTTCTTGGCCTTTTGGCTAAGATCAAGTGTAGTATCTGTTCTTATCAGTTTAATATCTGATATGTGAGCCATCGGCTCACTCGATATTAATCTTATTTTTTATGGGGAAAGATCTGTCCCAATAGCTTGCTATGGGGTCTTTGAGTGTCGCCTTGGTGTTGCACTATTGCCTTGGCTTGGCGCACCCCTCCAATCTTTAGTTAAAATTAAAGGTATAGTCATTTTTTGAAGAGAAGATGAGTAATATGCTAATTTTGCATGATGTGTCGTATTTTCTCATGGTTTGAGTGAACAAAATTGACAATTAACAACAGATAAATTCTGCAACACCTCCATTATGTCTTTGAAAGTCACCTTACCATTGTAATCCAGGTCATATACTTTGAAGATAACTGAGATTATATGTTTACAAGTGTTAGTTGATATCAAAGGTACTCAAACGTAGAGGAACAGAGAGTTAACCTCAAGCTAAACGAGTCACTAACTAGCATCAAGATAATATCAAAATTTAAAGTTTCTTTGACCATTAGAAAGACGATGTTCATTGAAGTTTTGATGTAGATCGCAAATTGAGTCCAAAAACGAAGAACATAAACAAGTTTCCTGGTTTATTTTTACGATGCATACGCACTTGCAGTTAGATATATCGATACCGGAAAGTTCTAGAAATGAGAGTTGCACTAATGGGTGATCAACTTTATTGATTCCACATTTTGGTATGAAATGGATGCATCCATGTCGACTGAAAGAAAAAAAAGCAGAGGCGATAGAAGTGGGTAAATTGCAAGGCCCAATTAGAGAGAATGCATACCTTTCTCGGCCTTTTGACTAAGACAATTGTAGTATTTGTTCTTATCAACTTAATATCTGATATGTGAGCCATTGGCTCGCTTGATATTAATATTATTTTTTATAGGAAAAGATCCATAACAATAGCTTGCATTTCGGTCTTTGAGTGTTTGCCTTGGCGTCACACTACTGACTTGGCTTGGTGCACCCCTCCAATCCTGGTTAAAATTTACTTTGCGGTTCATTGTTGTTCTTATTGATTTGAAGTTAGTGTTTGCCTTGTAAGAGTATCAATATAGGCATGGGTTAGATGTAAAAGCCAAAAAGTCGGCCATGGGCCACAGACCTAAAAGCCCGACCGGACCTTGTTATTTTCTAAAATTCCCGAAAAAACTCGAGTCTTGTGTATCTCCACACAAACATAAACCATGATATAAACATTAAGGTGGTGTTTTTTTTTTGAAAACAACCTCTTAACCACTTATGTCTTACCGGATAAGAGGTTTAGACATTATGACAGTGTTTTTTTAGGCTAAAACCTCTTTCCATGGTGTGATTCAACAAGTGGTAAACAATCCTCTTGTCCTCATCACTCGCTAACCTAAACGTCGCCTGCTTTCACGCCTCCGTGGGATGACAATCTGGGACGGTGGGTGAACTGAATGACGGAGATCGGCAGAGGGGGAAGCATGGTGGAGGATAGGGGTGTTCGCGGTCCGGTTTGGGCGGTTTAACCCCTCAAACCACAAACCAAACCGTTAGTGACGATTTGTTGATTTTTCAAACCGAGCGGTTTGACATCAAGTGCCCAGACCGGTCAAGTCGGACCGCGGTTTAGGCGGTTTGGTCGATCGGTTTAGGCGGTTTGGGCCTTTTAGTGGGCTTTAAAGTTTAAACATAAAAAACATATAAAAAATTGAACTTTAAAGGTTCATTAGCTTGTGTTCATTTGAAATAAATAAAAGTCTACAACAATGTTAACAAAGTCCACAAAAGTTAACAAAATATCCCAAGACAAAACACTAAAAAAAGTAATATGCAAAGTGCAAATAAAATCCACGGCGATTTAAAATTATCTTTGGGCCTTTTTGTATATATTTAAGTCTAAAGATAAATTGGATATTTGGGCTAAACAATAGATGATATAAAGATGTATATAAAAAAATAAAATATATATATATATATATATACATATATTTGGCGGTCGGTTTGGTCCAAACCGCCCAAAAAAACCTCCAAACAGCAGACCGGACCGGACCGCCCGGTTTGGCGATTTTTCAGACCAGACCAGACCGCCAGACCGCCAAAAACGGTCCGGTTTGACTTGGTTAGACCGGTTTGAGCGGTCCAGCGGTTTTTTTGAACACCCCTAGTGGAGGAGATCGGCGGTGACAGGCATGACACGACGGTGGTTGCAACAAAGAGAGCAAAGCTGTCGTCAAAAAAAGAAAGAAGGCAAAGGTCATGCCAAAACAACTTTATGTAGGATTAAAAGAAACTTTTCCTTTTTTTTGAAGGATATATAAACTCATTTTAAAAAATAAATAAATAAAGACATTTAGACATTTAGACATTTATCAATTTACAAAACAAACAATCTTAATGATTCTGTTATCAAATTTCAACAACACCTCTTATAAATCAGAAGTGAAATAAGATTTCAGACTTCAGTACTTTTTAAAAAACAAATCACAGCTTAAAGTAGTCATCTTCGCCAATAGGATAATAACCAAAAGGTGCATATACAGATTCTGTTAAATAAATCAACATATTGTTTAATCCTCTTCCGACAATCACATCGAATACATACGTATAATAACACACTAAAATGTTGTATGTTTAGAGCTTAATGGTATGAACAACTTAAGGGTTGTTTACCTAACGATTACTGCTAAGCGCTTACCGGCAAAAGTATACACCCCACTTTTCTTATCGGGTAACATTTTTGACTATTTAAATGGATTGTTGGTAAACGTATTTTATCCGGTAAGTTTCTGTGTCCTTGATATGCCTCTTATTGGGTAGAATTCTCAGTCTTTTCTATACTTATACTCACCCTGTAAAATAACTGACACCCATTACGCGCTATCTGAAAGAATGTGAAACATGTTTTGAGTCGTGGGGTAATAAATCTATTAATATCTGCCACTGAAGTCCATTATTTATCATGTTCCTACAAATGAAACCAATCTAGACTGCCAAAACCACCAACATTACCCAAGATTCAGGTGTTGAGTTCCACATTTATTTTTTACAATAAATTTTAACTTCACCCCCAAGAACCATAGCTATTTCCAGCAATCTACAAAAAGTGTTTTATGCAAAGAGACTTTTGGTTTGAAGCTTCAAGTGAAAAATATTTTGATGACAAGAGGATTTCAGCAATATACAGAAACCCGAAATGAAACAATTAGTGGAAGAGGTTCCTTCAGAGGCATCCCACATTGCCTTACGATACAAAATAATCAAGAGGGGATCTACTACAAAAACCAAGGCTCAATTAGAGACAAGGCATACCTTTCTCGGCCTTTTGGCTAAGATCAAGTGTAGTATCTGTTCTTATCAGTTTAATATTTGATATGTGGGCCATTGGTCCACTTGATATTAATCTTATTTTTTATGGAGAAAGATCTATCTCAATAGCTTGCTATTGGGGTCTTTGAGAGTTGTCTTGGCGTTGGACTAGTGCCTTGGCCTGGCTTACCCCTCCAATCAAGTTAAAAAGATGCTATTGCATTCTATTTTGAGAAAGGTTGCTACTATGTGTAACAACCCTTTATCTCAGCATATTGGGCTGTAACATCTTCCTTTTTGGATCTGTTGCTGACCAGCAAAGCCTATGGAGGTTGGGTTATAGTCTGGTGTCAAATGTTAGATTTGTTGTAGGAGCCATTAGAAAGATGCATCCCTGATCATTTATTTATGATTATTTATACATGAACGTGATACATGTCACCAAAGGGCTTAGCCTAGTAGTACTCGTAACCCAACCTCTTTCTGGAGGTCAGGGGTTCAAGCGTCACCAAAGGTAAGTTTTTCGATATTAGATATTTATAAAAATAACGATACATGTCACTAGAAGCTGAACATTTTTTCATCAGCTTATAGCCCGTTTTAAACCAAGAGTTATAGGTTAAATACACTTACATCAATGTAAGTATTAAAACCTTCATGGAAAACAATCTAAACCTAAAACTCTTAGAAGGCGAAAAATAGAAAACAGAGTCCAAAAGTGAGGGTGAAAGACCTTTTAAGCTTTGATGGTGCTTTGTTTCGTGGAGCACGGCGATTTGGGGGTGTAAATGAGACGAGACAACTCGCGAGCTACTCGGGATCGACTCGGTCAAAACTCGGTCAACACTTGACTCAAATAGACTCGACTCGAATTCGAGCTCGACTCGATATACTAACGAGTCGAGTCGAGTATAATGATACTCGAGCTCGACTCGCATCATTTACACCCCTAACGGCGATCACGATCCATATTTACACCACCACCGTTTGGGCCATGATGGCCTCTTTGTCCTTGTTCTAGAATATATTCGCTTCCATGTTTTACCTCGTTTTCTTTGCTTTTTAAACAATCCATCCCTGCAGAATACATATAAATTATTATCGCGTATGCAACCATAGATACACAGATATACGTAAAAAATGGAAGAATACTGACCATAAAAATCTTGTTGTATCCTTGGAGTATTATCAACGACGGAACATGAAAGGACTTGGTGACATAAAAACATAATGGAAAGGTATATGATGATCTTTGATCTCATTTTGAGTTGTGCTACAGATGCTAATCTTGAATAGCTTTGTAAGATCAGAAAGATACCTTAACTCGAGTCGATAGAGCTGTTGTTTTAATAAGAAGTCTATGATAAACTTCATTTTGAAGCTTTTACTTTAATTTTTCTTGCATATAATTGTACACTTTTTTATAAATAAATATTGATTGTAGGGCATGAAAAAGAATCTCCCATTTGTTTTCTTTGTTTGGTTCTCCACATCCATAGCAGATCTGATGATCAAAAGGAAGAGTATTTATGGTGAAAAATAAATGCTCTCTTTAATTTTAATGGTGGTGGGGTTGAGACTTTTCCAGTAATCACATTCACAGGATGCCTGCTTTACCAATGAGTGCTAAAATTTATTACTAATTCCTCCTCTTTGGTATGAAATGGATGCATCCCATATCGTCTGAGTGACAAAAAGCAGAGAGGAAGAAGTAGGGATAAATTGCAAGGCCCGATTAGAAAAAAGGCATACCTTTCTCGGCCTTTTGGCTAAGATCAAGTGTAGTATCTGTTCTTATCAGTTTAATATCTGATATGTAGGCCATTGGCCTACTCGATATTAATCTTATTTTTTATGGGAAAAGATCTATTACAATAGCTTGCTATTGGGGTCTTTGAGAGTTGTCTTGGCGTTGCACTACAGCCTTGACCTGGCTCACCCCTTCAATCTGAAGTAAATTTTTTTTTTCTTTTTTATAGGTTAAATGTTGATTTTGATAACCATTGAAGTAAATGAAGGCTGGGTTCAAGTTTGAAGCTACAATTGATCATGGTTCCCTTAAGAATATTACCAAGCAACTAGGCTGTTTCCAATTCCAAATATCCAAAGTAGGTTGTTGATACGATCAATCACAACTTCTGGTGCTAATTACATTGGAGTGGCCTGCCAAACATGCACCCAATCTGCTATTCCTACTCTTGTTTCATCTCGTAGCCAATCCAAAATCCCCTATCTTACTCTTAACCGTATATTCTTGTTTTAAATTGCAATGAACATACCCACATGCACATGTGAATATAACATAACCAATCGAGTGCACATGTGAATATAACATAACCAATCGTGTGCACATGTGAATATAACATAACCAATTGATTTGGTATGGCGCCTTACATCTAGTTTAGGTAATCCACGATCCTCAGACTTCTTGATAAAATCGATAAGGGTTTCACAGAACCATACTCCAACAACAAATTGTAACCCATCTCCCCATTCGCTCCATTGTTGATTTTTTCTCCAAAACATTTGAATGCTTTGTCGGTTTTGTTTTGTTGGTGTGGTTTTATATATTGTTGGCATTTGTTTGAAGCTACAATTCATCACAGTTACTCTTTGAATATTAAAAAGTGAAGCTTTTATCGTGAAATGGAACTAGATTATTTTCTTTCTTGTGCTTTCCTGAATCAATCTACTATTCAACGTTGTTGAAATCTCCGAAAAGAACTCATCGGAGTTTGCTTGATGTTTTGCGGCAATATACTCGAGCCAGTTACATTGACATATTATAACTTTTTACAGCCCAAAGTCGCTTGAAACTTGGAAAGCTTGGTGTCCTGCTTTTGATAAAGACCGGTTCTAGATGGTCAATCTCCAAGAAAGCCGAAACACAAGAGAACAAAAGTGGAACAACTTTCTGCTTAAAATTCCAAAAGAAAAACAACTACAATGTTTATAGGAACCCAAGATGCTAAGCAAACTAGTGGGTGTCCCATGATCCCTACTTTTAAGCAAGACTAAGGGGTCGTTTACCAATCGTTTGTCGGGTAAACACTTATCGGCAAGAGTCACCACTCTCACGTGCCTTATCGAGAACGTTATCGGCCATCAATATGGTTTGTTGGTAAGCGCTTACCGGGTAAGTTTCCAGGTTCTTGCTATGTCTCTTAACGTGCAAGATTCTCGGTCTTTGTCATACTCACCTGGTAAGGTAAGTGACACCCAGTAAGCGTTCGGTAAACAGCCTAAACAAGACTCCCATGATCTCCATAAGGGGGAACACGGCTTATTTTCTCCTAAATGCATGCTGAATTGGTAACAAGACTTGGTCATTGCTTCAAGTTATTCATTCAATCGAGCGGGCCTTGTTTTCTTCCTGATGGGCCTGCCGAGGCTGGCCTGGTCCAACCTTGTGGGCTCGTTTTGTTGCCGGTCCATAGTTGCATCAGCTTTCTACACCAGTTGATTGGAGAACCAGAATAGTTGACAGTTCACACATACACGAGGCACTTTGGCATTCAAACAAATCATCTAAACGTTTTTGGACAGCAGTCATCGATTCCTTGAGAAACATTAAATAAATGCAGAATGAATAAAAGGAGACGGGAGACTTAAGAAGGGCAGGGTAATCACTAATCTTACTGTAAATCTTGCCTCCAATTTTGCTGAAGTGATCTGTTGAAATGGTGAATGCAAATGAGTATGGTCTTACTTCATTCAACGTGGCATATATCCGTTTTTCCTTCCATTATATACCATTTAGCCGGTATGTTGTCTGATATCATATATATTTTTTCTTGTTATTGGACAGAAGACTACTATATATTGACCGTCGCTTCCGCAATAAGAGTCCACTTCCAAAACTGAAGGAGGTCATAGATGAAACGGTAGCAAGCACGGAAGGAACATAAGGTTGATTCTCAGGTCTTTTACATTAAGTTTTAAGAGCATCGTGTTTTTGAGGTCTTCTGATGACTTTAAGTTACGAAGTTAAAAATGGAAGATAACAATTATGGCAAGGCCCCAACTTATTTTGCAAGGGTGTATTTAAGCATACAAGCAAAAAGGTTCATTCAGATGCATCCCACATCATCTGACAATAGAAAATAACCAAGACATGAGTGCAATAAAGAAGAAGTCCCAAGGAGTAATTAAGCATACCTTTCTCGGCCTTTTGGCTAAGATCAAGTGTAGTATCTGTTCTTATCAGTTTAATATCTGATATGTAGGCCATCGGCCTACTCGATATTAATCTTATTTTTTATGGGGAAAGACCAATCACAATAGCTTGCTATTGGGGTCTTTGAGAGTCGCCTTGGTGTTGCACTATTGCCTTGGCCTGGCTCACCCCTCCAATTCTAGTTATCAAATGAAGCTATCATTTGAAAAATGCATCCTGTATTTGTTCAATCTAAAAATAGTAGTTTTCAAGTGGCACACAAATATAATCTACTCCCATTGTGTAGTTGTTCAATAAGCACCAACAGATCATTATTTTTGGAAACTAAACCTGAACCTATTGTCTCCATCTCTTAGCTAAGATTGTGCGGTATACATCCGTACTTGTTAAACTTAGGTGAAATTTTTGTACATCCTAAGCCTAGTGCCTGCCCTTCAATGCTAGTCCACATACGGTTCAACTTTAGCCCCACATTTTGAGCCATATATAATAAAAAGACGGGACTAGAGATTCTACAAACTATTTTGGTCACGTCTGAACTTAGTGAATTGGTAGAAATTAGCCAGAACTTGATGAATCACGGACTTGGGACACAAGGGAGTTTAACTAAAATTTAATCGTATCGCGGCAGGAAAACATATAACTAGAATGTATAGCATTTTGGCATGGTGGAGCCTTTTGGTATAACTAAGCCAATCATGAGCAGAATAGAATCAGTGAAATAGAATTAAGAAAGCTGAGAATGGAAAGAATTGCATACAAAAGCGGAAATAAGTTTACCTATATACGTCCCACATCGCTTGAATAATAGAAAACAGAGGACAGGGGATCCACTCTAAAAATCAAGGCCCAAGTAGGAGGAAAGCATACCTTTCTCCACCTTTTGGTTAAGATCAAGTGTAATATCTGTTCTTATCAGTTTAATATTTGATATGTAGGTCATTGGTTTACTCGATATTAATCTTATTTTTAGGGGCAATGACACAACTAACATATTTTTTAAAAAAATAAACAAAATATCATACTTTTAGAGAAATTGTCAATAATATCTCCCCTTTTTTCAGACAACCCCTCCTAGTGGGCCCGGCGTAAAACCACCCCACCCCCACCCGGCGTAAAACCTCCCTCCCCTTGAGTTGACATAATATTCCAATCATGATATGCTGACATCAGCCCTAAAGGTTTTTTTTTTATGTTTTGTATTATTTAAAAAAAATTGTAGTGTATTTTTTTTATTTTAATGTCTTGTATTAATTATAAAAAAAACTGAAGTGTATTTTTTTATGTTTTGTATTAAATAAAACCCGTTTTTTTTTATTTTTTGAATTTTGTAAAAAAAAATTTACCTTCCCAAGATCTAATATTCCAAGATATATACTGAGTTGACATATTATTCTATCTTCCCCCTTCCCAAAATTTTTTTTACCTTCCCAACATAATATTCCAAGATATATACTGATTTGACAATAATCAGATATATTTTGACCAACTTTAGACCCGATTTTTGCTATTTTATCTTCATTGTGACATAGATACCAATTTATTTAAAAAAATCTTCCTAATTTTTAAACACTGAAAATAAATATCAGATAAATTTTGACCAAAAAATATTCCTCCCTTCCCAAAAAAAAATTACCTTCCCAAGATATATATCGATTTGACAACACAATGACAATAATCAGATATATTTTGACCAACTTTAGACCCGATTTTTTTTACTCAATACCCGGTTTTTGCTATTTTATCTTCATTGTGACATAGATACCAATTTATTTCAAAAAATCTTCCTAATTTTTAAAACTGAAAATAAATATCAGATAAATTTTGACCAAAAAATATTCCTCCCTTTCCAAAAAAAAATACCTTCCCAAGATATATATCGATTTGACAACACAATGACAAATCAAAATTTATCTGATATTTATTTTCAGTATTTATCAGATTTTTGTCATTGTGTTGTCAAATCAGTATATATTTTGGGAAGATAAATTTTTTTGGGAAAGGAGGAATATTTTTTGGTCAAAATTTATCTGATATTTATGTTCAGTGTTTAAAAATTAGGAAGATTTTTTTGGAATAATTTGCTATCTATGTCACAATAAAGATAAAATAGCAAAAAACGGGTATTGAGTAAAAAAATCGGGTCTAAAGTTGGTCAAAATATATCTGATTATTGTCATTGTGTTGTCAAATCAGTATATATCTTGGAATATTATATTTTTGGAATGTAAATTTTTTGTTGGGAAGGGGGAAGATAAGAATAATATGTCAACTCAATTTTTTTTTTACAAAATTAAAAAAAAAACGGGTTTTATTTAATATAAAACATAAAAAAAATACACTTCAGTTTTTTTTTTATAATTAATACAAGACATAAAAATAAAAAAAATACACTACATTTTTTTTAAATAATACAAAACATAAAAAAAACCTTTAGGGCTGATGTCAGCAAATCATGATTAGAATATTATGTCAACTCAAGGGGGGTTTTACGCCGGATGGGGGTGGGGGTGGGGTTTACGCCGGGCCCACTAGGAGAGGTTGTCTGAAAAAGGGGAGACATTATTGACACGTGTCATTTTTCTATTGGTTTGTCAGATGTGGGGCCCATGAACAATTTACGTCGGGAGGTGGCATAATGGATCTGGCGTAATACGGTGCTATTTTGGCAATTTCTCTTAAAGTGTGCTATTTTGTCAATTTTTTTTAAAAAAAAGTGTTAGTTGTGCTATTGTCCCTATTTTTTATGGGGAAAGATCCGTCACAGTAGCTTGCTATTGGGGTCTTTGAGAGTCGTCTTGGTGTTGTTCTACTGCCTTGGCTTGGCTCACCCTTCCAATCTGAAGTAAAAAAGTTGCTCCTTAGGTTTAGTGTTTATTTTGATATCCATTGGAAGTAAATGAAGGTTGGGTTCAAGTTTGAAGCTATAGTTCATGGTTCCTTTAAGAAAATCACGTTTAAAATTAGTCACAAGCGAAGTATATGATGGTTTTAAGTCCCAATGAACATACCCACATGCACATGTGAATATAACACAACCAATTGATTTCATATGGTGTCTTACATATCTAGTTTAGGCAATCCACGATCCTCGGACTTCTTAATCAAATCGACAAGGGTTCCACCATAACCAGATTTTTGTTTTATGTTTGTACCCATGTTTGGATGTTTGTAGACCACATGCATGTTTAGAACACAAATTTATATTTATCTTATTTGTTTATATCCAGGTTTTGTGAGCATTAGTTGCTATTGGGAATTAGATTGGTATTTTGGTGTGTAGTCTTATACCACAACCAAAGAATTTTATCCATTTTGGTATAGACAGCGTAGGCTTACGGTCATTTGGTTGTAGTCTTACGCCACAAGAATTACCCAAAACCACCAACGGTTATCCAAGATTCAAGCGTCGAGTTCCACATTTTTTTTTCAATATTTTTTCAACTTCACCCCCAAGATTCATGGCTATTTCCAGCAATCTATAGAAAGCAGAAATGAAACAATAAGTGGAAAAGGTTCGTTCAGAACCATCCCACATCGCATTACTAAACAAAAATAATCAAGAGGGGATCTACTATAAAAACAAATGCCTAAAAAGAGGAAAGGCATACCTTTCTCGGCCTTTTGGCTAAGAGCAAGTGTAGTATCTGTTCTTATCAGTTTAATATCTGATATGTGAGCCATCGGTTCACTCGATATTAATCTTATTTTTTATGGGGAAAGATCCATTACAATAGCTTGCTATTGGGTTCTTTAAGTGTCACCTTGGTTTTGCACTATCGCCTTGGCCTGGCGCACCCTTCCAAACATAGTTGAGAATATTGTTGCAACATAAATCAGTATTTTAGAGACCTGGGGGGAAATAAATGGTTGTTGTGTTCAAGTTCAAAGTTTTTATCCTCATGTATTTTGTAGGCACCAAACAGAAACTGGATTACTTTTATTCTCGTGGTGTCACACTGCATCAGTTCTAGCGTTCTCCATATTAATCTACTATTGAACATCTTTGACACATCTGTCCTAAAAAAACTCACTTGATGATACCATTTGTCCTAAAAAACTCGCTTGGCGAAACTATACCAGCCCAGAATTGACTAAATTGGAAATTATTGTTTGGTAGTCATCTTTGCCAAAACCACCAATAGTTACCCAAGATTAGGCTCCAAGTTCACACAACTGTAAATCTTCTGACAAATTGAAACTAAGAAGTGGCTGGAAGATGTACGAAATTGGAGTGACCTAGCAACCTCAGTGACTTATGTTCTGTGTATTATTAATGCAAGGAGATTTTAGGTTTGAAGCTTCAAGTCAAAAATATTGATTATTTTGATATGATAGGAGAATTTCGAACAATTTACAGAAAGCAGGAATGAGTGGAAAAGGTTCCTTTAGAGACCTCCCACATCGCCTTACTAAACAAAATAACTAAGAGGGGATCCACTATAAAAACAAAGGCCAAATGAAAAGAAAAGCTTTTGGCTAAGATCAAGTGTAGTATCTGTTCTTATTAGTTTAATATTTGATATGTAGGCTATCGGCCTACTCGATATTAATCTTATTTTTTTTTATGGGGAAAGGCCCAACACAATAGCTTGCTATTGGGGTTTTTGAGAGTCGCCTTGGCTTTGCACTACAGTCGTAGCTATTATACATCCGAACTTACAATATTGACTACTCTTAAGTATTTTGGAATCGGACACTACTGGGCAAAATATTGAAGAGAAGTGAAAGAACTTACAGTTTGATGTTGTATTAAATTTGAGTAGGAGAAAATAACATTTGAAACACATGAACAATATATGGTTAAATTTAGAGTGGAGCAAAAATAGAAACAAAAGAGAGGATTGCAAACTAATCGGGCATCATCAGAAATGTTAGACAATGTCCCTTTACTTACACCTTTTGTCTTGATGGTTAATAACATTTTTGTCTGCAAAAAGTATGGATGAGTAGAAGCACGACCATAGACAGACCTAGTATGGTGGCTGTGGTGGCACGTGCCACCGTATTATTTCTCTGGCAAAAGGTAAGAAAATTTAGGTTCGTGAAAAAGTTTCTGGATCCGTCCCTGAGCACGACAACAAGAATTAGGTAAAAGAAGTGCAGAAAAAAGAACAAAATTACAGACTAACAAATTGAAGGCGGAACGTAAAGGCCTTATCTCAAAATGTAACTGCATCTTGTGTTTTTAATTTGTGATTGACTTGTGTTCTGTGTATTATGCACGGAGATTTTAGGCTTGAAACTTCAAGTGAAATGAAACAACAATCAGAAAACGGTCTTTTCAGATGCATCCCACATCACCTCACTAAACAATATAACCAAACACTAAACGGTTATAAAAACAAAGGCCCAAATAGAGTGAAGGCATACCTTTCTCGGCGTTTTGGCTAAGATCAAGTGTAGTATCTGTTCTTATCAGTTTAATATCTGATACGTGGGCTATCGGCTCACTCAATATTAATCTTATTTTTTAAGAGGAAAGACCCGTCTTAGTAACTTGCTATTGGGGTCTTTGACTGTCTCGTTGGTGTTGCACTATTGCCTTGTCTTGGCGCATCCCTCCAATCTTTAGTTAAAATTGAAGGTATAGTATTTTTTTCAAAGAGGATAATTGAAAAGCTAATTTTTGCATGATGTAATGTTCTCAGCTGGTGTTGAATGAACAAAACTCACAATTAGTTAAATCCTGCAAGACCTCCATTATGTCGTTAGAAGTCACCTTACCATTGTAATCCAAGTCGTATACTTTGAAGATAATCGAGACTATATGAGTATATGTTTACAAGTGTTAGTTGATATCAAAGATATGCAAACATAGAGCAACAAAGACTTGACCTCAGGATAAACGAGTCACTAACTAGCATAAGGATAAATAAAGTTTCTTAGACCATTAGAAAGACGATGCTCATTAAAGTTTTGATCGGTTTGTTGATCGCAAATTGAGTCCAAAAACGAAAAAAATAAGCAAGTTTTCAGATTTATTTTTATGATGCATACACACTTTCATTTAGATATATCGCTACTGGGAGTTGCACATCTTTACTGGTATATCGAGCCCTTTATTGAAAGGGAGTTAATAATTTGTAGGAAAACAACTTTTTTTAACATGAACTTGATCAATCTTGGATTTGGGTGTTATATTAAAACTTGGTGAATTGGTAGAGAAACTTTCTCGTGGAATTCTTCAAATTCCCAATAATGGAAAGAATCCCATATAAAAACCAAAATAATTTTATTTAGATGCGTCCCACATCCTCTGAATAATAGAAAATATGGAGAGAGGATCTACTATAAAAACTAAGGCCCATGAAGTAGAAAATCATACCTTTCTCGGCCTTTTGGCTAAGATCAAGTGTAGTATCTATTCTTATCAGTTTAATATCTAATATGTGGGCCATCGGCTCACTCGGTATTAATCTTATTTTTTATGGGAAAGATCCATTACAATAGCTTGCTATTGGGGTTCTTTAAGGGTTGCCTTGGTGTTGCACTACTGCCTTGGCTTGGCACACCCCTTCAAACATAGTTGAAAAAATTGTTTATTAGAAAACAAGTGTTTTTAACATAATTTTAAACATTATTATTTACAAATCCTACGAAATCCTTTCAAATCTAGACAAACCAAAAACGCCCTTAGAATATTAAAAAAGCAAAGCTTGCTTTAAAAAATCTAAGCATTTTTTAGCCGCAGTAGTTCTAACATCTTCAAACTTTATCTATTATTGAACATTGTCGAAATGTCCAAAAAGAACTTGATATGCCTTGAGAATTCAATGCATAGTTACGTTTTTCTTCCTTTTTAGATAGATCATTTTGTTTAAATCCAACTTTGAGTCCTATTTTCTTATCTTATTTTTCCTTTTATGTTACATGAAGCTAAGATTGTGGTTTGCTTGCTTTTACTTAATAGGTAGGTTAATTTAGTCTAAAAATGTGCAGGCAGCAATGCTGAAATCTGATGCCACAACATTAATCGCAGATTGAGGTTGGAGCCTTTTTGCAAGCTTAATGGAGAAAATCGACCAAAGATAGGGTTGGACACCAACTATGCTAGTCAAGTCAATGATCAATTGCTCTTTTGATTTAAATCAGATTGTAACTATGGTTGTGTACCTTTAGTTAGCTTTTGTAACCATGGTTGTACTTTTTAATTGTTTTCATGTTTATTTACTATTCACATTAGTCCTTTTGTCCCCTCTTGGTCCATATAAAAAGAGGGGAGGGGTTGTGTTTTGAGGAGGATTTCTGAGATTTAAGATAGTGCTAAAAAACTTGTGGTTGAAGTTTCACATTTAAATATTAGTTTTGAATTTCTTTTTGGAATTCTTGTTCTTACTCATGGGTTGCTGCAGCATTGCATAGCTGATTCTTTTACATTTCTTTATTGCTTTATGTTATTTACTTTATGCACTTTACTTTCAGTCATTTACATTCAGTAATTTAAATTCCGGCATTTAATTTTATGTCTTTACTTTATGTCATTTACATTTCTTGTAATTTAAATTCAAGTATGAGTAGCTAATTCTTATAAGCTTGGGTGTGAGATAAGGGAAGAGGCGGTAAAGCAAATAATAGTGGACTTTGTTTCTCAATAATAAATGTCTACTATTTCATTTTAAGTTTTATAAAACCCAAATGCACTTCTTGACGAACTGATCACTTTGAAAGTGGTAAAGTGTAGTGGACTCAGACATGAGACACAATATTACACGTCAGTTTGAATGATATGGGAAGTATACTTGGAAGAGTTGCTAACAAGGGAACTTGTTACCTATATTTTTAGATTGATTAATGCTTGACGAGTTGACCACTAGTTAAGAAGTGTTAAAGTGTAGTGGATTCAGAAATGAACCACTAAGAACACATCAACTTGAATGATATAGAAATCAATTCGGAAGAATGATTTAAACAAAGACATTTGTTGTTCCATATATATAGAAGACACCATTTGACACTCACACTGGTCCTGATATCACATAGACATATGTTGATTGAAAGCTAAACAATAGTGCAATGGTGAATGTCCGGAAGGAGGTTCTTCTAGATAGATGGTGGAATATATTGTTGGAAAACTAATGTTGTAGCATTGGCCACTGGAATTTGTGTTTACCCCTCAACTCAAGTCTTGCACCCATGCTTCTCTCTTATCTTATTGTTATATAATTGTGATAACCAACTCAAACCAAACAAAGTCTTCAAATCGCCATCTGAAATCTCTTCTTTTAGTACACTTTTATTTCACTTTTACAACAATCTCTGTGGGACGATATCTGGTATCCTACCATCTTATTACTTGAAAGACGATATTGGATCCCATTGTATACTTGCTTTGAGGTTCAATTATCACATGTCTAGAGGTGTGCAAACATTTCGTATCAGAACTCATGAGAGTTGGTTTGACGTTTTGCATGGCAATATACCCGAGCCAGTATGAGTACATCTTTACTTGTTATTGAACCGAATACTAGTATATAAACCTTTGCTTCCGTAATAAGAGTCCGCTTCCAAAATTGAAGGCGGTCATGGATAAAATGGTATCAAACACTGAAGGAACAGAAGGTTGATTCGCAGGTCATTACATGACGTTTTAAGAGCATCATGTTTTTGAGGTATGACTTTAAGTTATGAAGTTAAAAGATTATGAGAATACACACAAGGTACAACAGAACCAACCAGCAAAAAGGTTCATTCAGGAACATCCCACATCACTTGACAATGGTAAATAACCAAGACAAGAGTGCAATAAAGAAGAATTCCTGAGGAGTAATTGAGCATACCTTTCTCGGCCTTTTGGCTAAGATCAAGTGTAGTATCTGTTTTTATCAGTTTAATATCTGATATGTGAGTCATCGGCTCACTTGATATTAATCTTATTTTTTATGGGGAAAGATCCATTACAATAGCTTGCTATTGGGTTCTTTAAGTCGCCTTGGTGTTGCACTATTGCCTTGGCTTGGCGCACCCTTCCAAGCATAGTTGAGAATATTGTTGCAACATAAATCAATATTTTAGAGACTAGGGAAATAAATGGTGGTTGTGTTCAAGTTCAAAGTTTTTATCCTCATGTATTTTGTAGACACCAAAAAGAAACCGGATTACCTTTATGCTCGTGGTGTCAGTGTGTCACACTGCATCAGTTCTAGCTTTCTCCATATTATTCTACTATTGAACATCTCTAACACATCTGTAACACCCTCAAATTTGGTAAGAGCAACTAATTAAAATTTCACTATAATATCAAATGCAAACCAAAAGTTCCTCATACCTCGAGGTAAAATTCTACAATTAACCTTAAACAAAAATAAACCCCAAGGTTAAATAAGGGCTAAACCGAAGTCGGGTGCTACTTAACACCAAAGCAAACTGCTTTTCACAAGACCAAAGCGGAAGACTTCGCCAATACTATGCACGTCTCGAGCACACTATTAGCACTCCTCTCATCGAAGTGATACTAGGACTATTCCCAACCAGAACCTGATGCACATGCCGACAAATAAAAAGGGTTAGGATAACGCCTAGTGAGTTCAAGAGTTTTCAACATGAATAAATATATCGTTAAAAGGAAATAATGCAGTTTATATCATGATCCTTCAAAATGATTTCCCTTAACTATGAAAACG
Source organism: Arctium lappa (assembly GCA_023525745.1). Classification (NCBI taxonomy): domain Eukaryota; kingdom Viridiplantae; phylum Streptophyta; class Magnoliopsida; order Asterales; family Asteraceae; genus Arctium; species Arctium lappa. The sequence goes on from CM042048.1 coordinate 148,773,944, forward strand.
ACTCGTTTTCCAATAACATGCGTTTTTAAGGACGAACATCCCAATACAAAACAGTCTTTATAAAATGATGCCGCCCAAAACTCACTCAAGCGTGAATAGAAAGCGGACTCCCAATCATAAAAACGCAGATAAAACTTTATATCCCCAAACACCTAAAACACGGGTGGGGCATAATATTCAACTCATAAATAATGGAAAACAATCCATATAAATATAATATGCCATCGAAAACATGGAACTAAAATTCAATACTCATCCGACCATAAAATGGAATGAAATCCAAATATTAAAGCATGGACAATTAAATATCCAAAATACTGTTGGCCGCCAACGGAGGAGACCCGTATCCATTGAAAGTGGAGGAACACAAAAGTATGTCACTCATACAACGTTAATCGTATGACACTTGACGACATAAAAGCCTAAGTGTCCCTACGACTCCTTCCAAGCTACACCCAAAGAGACAGTTGACCTTAGCGAATATTACCATGAATACCGCCAAAGGCTCGGCATAGTCGGGGGTTACAACCATGGCATTACCCCGACATGGCGGAGGCCCCAAATATAAAATCGCCCCTCTAGCTCATGATAACTCAACCAGACTCAGCCCTCCTAGTGTACACTTGAAAGGTTAAGGTCATAAAACATGGGTCCCGGAGTCCAACCCCGTAATACCTAGTTAACCATCAAATAAAGATTGATTTACGTGCCTATGGATCCAATGCAACACAGTCTAACATTACATGACTACACATGAATGACCAATGCAATCGAGCATGTAATTATCATAATTAGGCAATAAGATGCATTAAGGTGTAAATCGTACACGGGCTCTACATAGAGCCATTAAAACTGGACAAGTCTCCACGAGACTCTTTTAAGTCGAAACCAAGCTAAAATGCTCAAAATCCATTTGACCTACAAAAAATGGTTCTCCAAATAATAAAACGCATCTAGACGACGTTTATGCAAACACATACTTCAAAGATGTGATTAACCCAAAACTCAACACGGATTGGGACATATCACTTTCCAAATGGTTTGTGAAATCAAGTACACTAAAAATGCATATATCATGAATTAGACTTTATTTGTACAAATTCACCAAAAATGCATAAAGCACACTATTGCTTGTCAAGATATCCAAATCCCAAATATGGGCATTTTATGCGACTAAAACAACCCAAGTTTATCAAATATGAAAACTTATCAAAATACCCAACATATTGACAATTACCAAGTAAAACATATTTTTACTTCAAAATACTCATTTTGGCATGTACATAGTTTTCATAAAGCAACTTGAACTCACCTTGCTAGATTTAAGCTAAATCTAGATTTTACTCCAACTTGAGCTTCCATGAAGAAACTTGAATCCTCCAAGCCAAAACGTTCCAAAACCTTACCCATAACTTGAATCCGTCAACCATGCACCTCTAGGTCACCAACATGAGCCATTACTTTCAAACTTCGAAATGATGAAAAAGGTTTGGTGAAAACCCTAGATAATTGATGACGATGATGAAGAAGATGGAGAGGATGGAGGTATCTTAGTTCTAGCTTCCAAACCTTGATAGATGATGAAGAAATTCTTGATTTTAGGAGAAGAAACCCCAAAATTAGTTAGGGTTCATGAGAGGGTGTGAGGGATCGATTTTGGAGAGAGAGAAAGAAGAGTTAGAAATGAGAAAATGGAGTGAAAAGGGCTGAAAATCGTATTTTAATCTGCTCGTACCTTTGGCTATAGTGCCAAGCGATTATGCCAGTGGCACTATCGCTGGCACAATCGCCAGGAGTGTACCGCGAGACCATTTGGCTTGGCATGGTCGCCCAGATGCCCCCAAACCCCGGAAATACGACTTCTCCGCTCTCGATTAGCTTGGTGTTCAAAGCAACAAATATACCAACAATAATACACAATCGTAGCTTAAATGGTGAAGGAAAGATAGTCAAACGTACCAAAATTCAGTGTGTTACAACATCTATCCTAAAAAAAACTCACTTGATGATACCATTTGTCCTAAAAAAACTCGTTTGACGAAACTATACCAGGCCAGAATTGACTAAATTGGAAATTATTGTTTTAGTTCAATCAATGTTTAACAAGGTATTCTGCACATATATAATGGTTCTTTTATCCGAAATGTCTACTCAACAATCTACTTCATTTGGTAGTCATCTTTGCCAAAACCACCAATAGTTACCCAAGATTAGGCGCCGAGTTCACACAACTGCAAATCTTCTGACAAATTGAAACTGAGAAGTGGCTGGAAGATGTATGAAATTGGAGTGACCTAGCAGCCTCAGTGAATTCTGTTCTATGTATTATTAATGTTGGCAAATTTTAGGTTTGAAGCTTCAAGTGAAAAATATCGATTATTTTGATATGATAGGAGAATTTCGAACAATTTACAGAAAGCAGGAATGAGTGGAAAAGGTTCCTTCAGAGACCTCCCACATCGCCTTAATAAACAAAATAACTAAAGAGGAGATCCACTATAAAAACAAAGGCCAAATGAGAAGGAAAACATACCTTTCTCGGCCTTTTGGCTAAGATCAAGTGTAGTATCTGTTCTTATCAGTTTAATATCTGATATGTAGGCCATTTGCCTACATGATATTAATCTTACTTTTATTCTCGTGGTGTCACACGACATCACTTCTAGCGTTTCGAAATTAATCTACTATTGAACATCACTGACACACCATTTATCCTAAAAAACTTGCTTGATGAAACTATTTGTCCTAAAAAACCCGCTTGACGAAAGTTGTAGATGACATTAGCCGGTTGCATTCACGTATTTTACCAGGCCAAATTGAAACCGGAGATGTTTAGTGTACAGTACGCTTTCAACGCCAATTGGACTGAGACAAGACCAAAATTGTTGATGGATTAGTGAGGTGAAATTTGGACACAAAATTATCAATTTATTGGCACATTAGAAAATGCCGAATCATTAGAGGGGAACGACCTAAGAAGGGCATGTTTATTCGCTAATTTGATTTAAAATCTGGTCTCCAAAAGATTGCGGATCACCTTTTGCCAAGAGAAGCTACTATTTTTGGCCTAGTGGCCACCTCTCTTCCGTAAACGCTTCTACCTGGGGTTCCCGTACTAGGGTTCGAATCCGGGGGGAGACATGATGTCTTTTCCGGTGCAGGCTTATAGAGGTAGGGCCTGTAGGGTCCACAAAAGTGGACCACGGGGCCTTGGGTCCCCGACAATAAACCTCTACTTTTGTCAACAATCACGTATGAAACAAAAATGAACCAAATCAATCAAGCACAGAAGGAAATAAATCTTAATTTAACTATCAGGATCTTGATAGTGGGGACAAACAAGTTTCTTTGAACCTATTGAAGGAATCAACAAGAAACAGGTTTGTTCCGATGCATCCCACATTGCTTGAGCGAATGTTAGAAACAAGATGACATTGACTATACAAACCAAGGCCGAAAGAAGTAGAAGGCATACCTTTCTCAGCCTTTTCGCTAAGATCAAGTGTAGTATCTGTTCTTATCAGTTTAATATCTGATACATGGGCCATCGACTCACTCGGTATTAATCTTATTTTTTATGGGGAAAGGTCTGTCACAATAGCTTGCTATTGGGTCTTTAAGAGTCGTCTTGGCGTTGCACTACTGCTTTGGGGCTGGGTTACCCCTCCAATTCTAGTTAAGAAAATTATTGACAAATAACTGTGTGTTGTGGTGTGATAGTCTTGTGCAAAATTTGTTTTCTATTTACATATTTTATAAATTTAGGAATGATCTTTTTTTTTTTTTTTTTTGCAAATTGTTTGGCCAAAAAAACTTGTCACCACATTCATACCAAACAAGTCTAACGAACAAAAAGCCTCAATCGAAATGGAACAAAAGGGATCACAAATGATTTAACATGTCACGATAAACATATGGAAAACAAGTTAAACAACACAAGCACGTAATGTGATTCCATGACCTTACTATTGTGTATGTCAACACAGTGACACACAACCCCGAGAAATTAAGACACATCAGATTTTATATATTTTTTATTTTATTTAATTCAAGTTTATATTCTCTCTCCGATGACGTGTATTCATGTGATTGGTGGACATGATAATTTAGGACAAAAGATTTTTATCCGAGCTAATGTACATTATCAGTTTATCACAATAGATAGAGGTTATAGTAAAATGTTTACCGGTCGTTACGACAAACACGAATGATAGCAAAAGCAACCTACCACTTCAGAAATGGATCCAAGTTGTTTGTGTTTATTCTGAACCAAAATGAGCCATAACATCCTGATTTATCTCATCTAGTGCGTGAAAGCGACTTGTTAATTGTCGACTTGGCAAGCCACTTGCAAGTCGCTCGATCTTTCAAATATCAGTCAAAACCCTTATGTGACACTTATAAAAATCTTTGACATAAAATTATTAAAAAAACATATTTGACTATTATCTATATATCTTAAAATATTTATTAATAAAAATGAAGACAAAAATTTATTGATCAAAAGCATAATTATCAATATAAGAGACGTGGCATGGCGCATTTCAATTGAAAATTCACCGTATATTGATTTGAGCAAACCAAGTCTAAAATTGAGGTCCTAAAAGGCCTGAAATATGGTGTGGCGTTGAAGTCGAGCTTCAGGCCTTAGGAGTCACGACAAGATCATGATGTTTTTCAAGACATGACTTATAGCTACAAATTTGTATAATAATTTATATATAAACACATATGCTTTTTATAATTACTTTCACATTAGATTATATGTTAAAAACTATAAAGTGAAACACTAAAAAGGTAAACATACAATAATAACTTAATAATAAATAAAAGATCAAATAATGTCTTACAAAAAATGTATTGGACCATGACCTACCATAAAGGTAACATGGTGTCGGAGTTGAGCCTTGCGCCACCATAGCGACCATGACGTGCCTTTTAAAACCCTGTCTAAAATACCTCTGATTTCATTCAATTGTCATTTCGGAAACATATTTTCTAAATTACACGTTTAAGAATATATATATATAAATGTATATTTTAAAGAAGTACATGTCATATAGACCATTTATTAGAAGGGTTAGGTTCCGAAGAGAAGTTGAGTTAACATGAGAAGTGTGAGAAATAGTTATCAACCATTGGATACGCATTAGGATGAGATGCACCGGATCAATCCTGCTATCTAACACGATTCATGGGTGGCCTTGAGATTATAAGTGATCAAGGGTTCGGATCCACTTCTCACGCTTCTCACGTTAACTCAACTTCTCACACGATTCTTCGACTTAGGGTTGGGTTCCGGTGAGAAGTTGAGAGTTAACATGAGAAGGGTGAGAAGTGGTTATCAACCGTTGGATGCACATTAGGATGAGATACATCGAGATAGGATGCACATTAGGATGAGATGCATCGAGATAAGATGCACCAAATCAATTCTCATATGGAGCGCGATTCATGGATGAGTTTGAGATTATAAGTGATCAATGGTTCAGATTCACTTCTCACGATTTTCACGTTAACTCAACTTCTCACACGATTCTTCGCCTTATTAGATAACGAGCTATTTTTCAAGTTTTAGTAACTTACAATAACGGTCCCTTAAATATAAGCTTAATAGCAATTTTAATCCTCGCATTCAGGATTAGTGGTGTTCATTGGTTGGCTTGATTAGGTTGAATGCATTTGAATAACCCAACCCAGTGTTTTGTTTGAAAAATCTCAACTCAACCCAAAGCAAAGCCCAACCCAACCCAATCCAAACCGTACGGGTTGGTCGGGTTAATACCTTGTTACATCAAAATATTGTTCTAACTTTTAATATGATACTTTCTCTACTCATAATTCTTTTTTCATCATCAATCATTCAGTACAGTTTATCCATACTCTTTAAATCTTAAGTATATCATATTCAACTACTTTTCTCAATTTGAATATATATGTTCACATTTATTGAACATATATACAGATGGAGAAGAGATTAAAAATATATGTATATGAAGAGGGTACGTGATGATGTGATTGTCTAATGTACATATTAATAAAAAATTAACAATCATATTAAATCTAAGAAATAAAAGGATATCGGGTTCATCGAGCTGGGTTGGGCTCAAATGACCGTAACCCAATTACAACCCTATATATACGGTTTAAAGATTTTACAACTCGATTAGAAATCGGACTACTTGTTAGGAGTAATCAATCATTTGCATAATAATTGTATATATATAGACAAAATAATAATGGAAATCGAAATTCTTATATATATATATATATATATATATATATATATGTAATTCACAAAGTATAACAACAATCAATCAAAATGCAAAATCAAATCCTTACTTGAATAGAAATTCGTGTACAAGTTGAAATCGATTGAGGCCTGCACTTAAAGCAGTGTCCTAAGACAGAAATTCACCCGTAATGCGTCCGTCTAGAGGATACAACAATCGTATTCAAGTATTGAACTTGAATCTATCGAATCATGTATGATTTGGCAAAGAACGGAAGAGGAGAAACCCAGAAAATTGAGAGAGAATGATCAGATTTTCGTTGGAAAAAATGGAGGGGAATGTGCAGGTTTTATAGGTTGTTTCACCAACCGAAATTAACTGTCAGGAAGCTTCGCGACTTGTGCCGCGGGTGAACTCACGTGGAAACCCGCGTAATCCTCTGTCCGTAGAAAACTCCAGTGCATTAGTGTCGCGGGTATGGTCGCGCCATAACCCGCGAAACTCATTGTTACCCTGCATCATAATCTCCACCGTCAATCTATCTCGACCCCATCGAGACCCCAAGGCCCATCTTTGACATTTAATGTATATATTAATGTTAAGAAAAGTCTTTCAATCACAGCACAATCCAAGTCAATCATTCAAGGAATTCATTTATTGCTCAATTGATTGGATTTATTAAGTGATTGAAAGTTTGGCTTGGCTCCTATGTGGGATAAGTTCCTCTTATTCTTAACTAAATTCCAACACTACTTAAGTTAGATTATTTTGCATTGGGTTGAATTGGATCGACGGGGTTGGTCAGAATTTTGAGTCTTGAGAACAAGTGATCAAGATATTGAAGTGCTTGTTTGGTAACCATCAAGTCCTTCCATCAATGCCCATCTAATATGCATGCTCACATGCCCTTTCTTAAGGGCATTAATGACTTTTTAAGTTTCTTGTCAGTATTTTTTTCTATTTTATCCTTTCTTTTTTCCTCATGTTGATCGATTTTCACCTTGGTCTATAAAAATAGCAACAACATATAGAATCTTTTAAACCAATCTAGCAATTAAGCAACAAGTTACATGTTGAATTAATCATAGTTTCAACTATAAATCGTGGACAAATTCACCAAAAAGTGCACAAATCTTAACTGATAATGTCGTTAAAATCTATTAAATTAATGATTGTAAATCATCTAAGTTTTAACAAATCGAGATACGATTAACAACTTATCAAAAAATGAATATTCTAAAAGTACGTTATGGATCTGAAGATCCTGCCGTAAAAATTTACCGAGACAGATAAAATAAATAAATTCAAGAATCGAAAAAATAGTTTTTCTTTTAATATAGAAAATACGCATATATTTATTGATATTTTTTATACTCGTGATGTGCAAAAAGGAAAAAGAAAATATAAAAAAAGGAATGGTGGTCACGTGCAAAATGCGTGCTCAAACTACGAAGTGAAGCCCTCCTCCTTTTTTCCGTTTGCATTCCTGCAAAACACAGCAGTCGCTTTTCCCCTTCGTTCTGGAAAAATCTCGATCCGTTTCTGTATTTTCTAGGGTTTCGACTTAGTAAAGCTCCGTATAATCCGTACTATTCTCCGAATCTTTGTTGGATCGAGGTCCGTTGATCTTCAAAAATGAAGCTCACCGTGAAGACTCTTAAAGGGAGCCACTTTGAAATTAGGGTTCAACCGTCCGACACTGTGAGTTCCACCTACTTCTAAATGTGTTTCTAATTCTTCTGTAAATACACAGAATTTACTGATTCTGATGTGTTTAGGTATGATTATACAAGCACGTATGTCGTATATTTTCTTATATCTCGTATTTCTGTATATGTCAAACTAATGAATTGTTTTTTGTTGTTGTGAATCTGATATATGTTTAATCTATTATTGTTTTAAATTGATGAAGCAAATCAAATTTTGTATGTGTGTATATGATTGCCGCTGCTATTGCTGAAGTTGGTCAGTGTTTGGTTTTTTGGAGACAGAAAATTGCATGATGTGCTGTGGTACAATCAAATATGTTTTGAGGATTATTGTAGTTAATTTAGTTGGGAGAATTGACATGTTTGAGAGACACTTGGTATATGTCTTTTAGCAAAAAATAATTGGCAGGTGATGGATATTAAATTAGTTAGCTTTTTGGTGAGAAAAATAAGAAGTAATTGAAAGAAATGACATCTCAATGGAAGAAATAACTTTCATGTAAATGACATAAATTTTGGAAATTTCAGAATTGTCGTGTTACGTGGATCAGTGAGTCGTGAGAACTTATTTACACAAAAAGATGCAATTTACTTGTTCTTCGATATTTGCCTATAATAGAAAAACTTTAAAGGTACTAGTTTGTGGCAAGTTTTGTGTAACTTGAATAAAAATCCACAGTGGTTGTCTGTTTTGTTATTCGGAACTACGTTTCTGTTAAATGCGTGTCAACCTGATATGTATTTATTTTATTAGCAACCATAGAAGAGAGAATGGGGTTTATGTAAGGATTCTTTTAAAAGAAAACTCCATGCTAAATGTTAATGTTCTGTGAACAGTCTCCAAGTGCCTCTACTTCAATAGTGAAAACTGTAGTAATAGAAATTGAACTAATCTGGATTAGATCAGATATGTAATGTCTGCCGTCTTATTCTTTGTGGACCGTATGTGCGCTTATCCAGATAAAAGATGATATGGTGGGAAAGTATTTGAAAAAGATAGAACCATGTTTTCGAAACTTAAATCAAGATATCAAGTTTTTTTCATGCTTTGACAAGCCGACAAATTACCATTTTAATGGGGTTATTATAATGGCATGATGTATCTAAGTTTCTTTTTCCGCATGTATGTACATAACTGATATAAAGTTTTTTTATGATGCTAGATTATGGCGGTCAAGAAAAATATCGAAGATGTACAAGGAAAAGATAATTACCCATGTGGGCAGCAGTTATTGATTCACAATGGCAAGGTTCTGAAAGATGAAACTACATTGGCAGATAACAAAGTCACGGAGGAAGGTTTTCTTGTTGTCATGCTTAGCAAGGTAACTGTTTTTGTTGTGTGGGGTTGTTGGATATTTGTGTTTTACTTCTTTTGTCATCTCTCCTTAATTTTTGTAGTATTCTGAAGCGTTGTTGGTTGGAAACTCTAGGCTGTTGTAATGATAGCTTGTTGGTGTGGTACCATTAGTAGTGTAATGTTGTTCCTTTAAATGCTATACAATCTTTGATGTAACTCCTCTCTTGAACTACATGTTTTAATAACTACTCTCTCTCTCTCTCCCTCTCTGACATGCACTGACATCTTGATTTAGTGAATACCAATCCTGTACTATCTTCTAGTTGTTTATAGCTTATAAATTTCGGTTATGGCTGCATTTTCGGATTGGAGAATCTAAGCATCTATAAGACCATGGTGTCCACCATATCATAACTTTCTTTATTTTCCTCTCAACAGAGTAAGAACTCTGGCTCAGGTGGAGCTTCATCTGCTCAGGTATGTTTTTTTTTATTGTGCCCTTAGGCCATGTATGATCTTCACATTACTTCATGAATAAAGAAATCTCATTTTAGCTGTTACAAGCAGCTTCCGTCTACGACTGCGCCAGCTTCTAATCCTACGAGCGCACCTGATACTCTCGTGCAACCACAGTGAGTTCCAATTAATCATTAAGAAACAGTGCAATTCATATTTATAAATAGTAGAAATCTAGTGTTTGGGAGATCTTATCATTTATGCATATGCTTGAATTGCAGAGCTTCTAAAACCAGCACGTCGTCTTCTGGCCCAGCAACGGCACCTGCGCCTGCACCGGCACCAACTCCGGCACCGTATGAGTTCTTTGTTCCACCTTCTTTTTCATTAATTTTCTTCAATTGAATCCAGGATGGTTCTTTTCAGATTTCAATATAAACCCTCACACCTCGTTAAACAATTATATTAAAAAATGTCATAATCATAAACAGTATCACATACAGTGCTCATGTGGTTTACATGTAAATTTTTGTTCGAGCTGCAGTGCTAATTCTGATACATATGGTCAAGCTGCTTCCACTGTAGTCACCAGTACTGGTGTTGAGCAGACTATTCAACACATAATGGATATTGGTGGTGGCAGTTGGGACAAGGAAACTGTTACTCGTGCCCTTCAAGCTGCTTACAACAATCCAGAGCGAGCAATTGATTACTTGTATTCTGTATGTTTCCGAGTTCTCTTCTTTTAATATCATGTGAAACTTTGACACTAATCCTAGTCCAACTGTTCCAGGGTATTCCAGATACAGTAGAAGTTGCAGTCCCAGTGACTCAATTACCTGCAACTCAAGCTGGTACTGCAAGTGCCACTGGTGTTGCACCGCTATCTGGTGGACCTAATGCATCTCCCTTGAACTTGTTTCCTCAGGTCACTACTCATTGAGATGAGTTTTTTTTTCAACTTAATTTTTGTATTTAATACCAACAATATTTCTATTCGAATTTGTGCAGGAAATACCCTCAGGTGCTGCAGGAGGCAATCTTGGATCCCTTGACTTCCTTAGAAACAACCAGCAGGTGCTATTCATGTTTGAGTAGTTTCATTTATTAAAACCTTCAGATGGATTTCATTTTATGATGCTAAAGCTCAAGTTTGAGTAATACTGCAGAGCTGAAATCTTAATTGTCAAAAAAACAATCATATAGACTTTTGGTCTTGGAGATGTTTTGATTTTAGCATTGGATTTGTTAATTGTTTTTGTTTTTAAATTCTAATCTGCATTTCAGTTCCAAGCGTTGCGTACTATGGTACAATCAAATCCACAAATACTACAGGTACACCTTATTCTGCTCCCTTATCTCTGTATACTCTATGCCTTTGCCAAACGGTCTAAAGCAGTTGGCATTGGTTACAGCCTATGCTTCAGGAGCTGGGAAAACAAAACCCTCAGCTTTTAGGACTAATCCAGGAGAATCACGCCGAGTTTCTTCAGTTAATCAATGAACCTGTAGATGCTTCTGAAGGGTGAGTAGTTTCTTTTTCCTCTCTGGTAATCTGGTGAACATAAGAAGGAATTAAGTTTCTGTGAACTTGCTGGTTCATGTTCCAGTTAGCCAATCTTTTTCTTCTATTTCTTGTTGTAATTAAGACTGGTTTATGAACCACTTGGGTTGTGTCGCACTGGTTAGGCCTCATGGGGATGTAGTGGAAATCTCATCTTCCCTGGGTTCGAATCCCAAAGCCCTTGTGACCATGGAGGTTTCCCTGCCAAAGCTATTACTGTTGCATATCTGACCTCTTTTTCCTTGAGGCAAGGATTGATAATTGTCGACCTTTATTATAGGGATCTATTCGATCAACCAGATCAGGAGATGCCGCATGCTATTAGCGTTACTCCAGCAGAACAGGAGGCTATTGAACGGGTATTGATCACTTTTAGTTTTCCGTAGCATACCCATATTTTTTTTCTAGCCGACTAATTGATCTTGTACTCCCAGCTTGAGGCAATGGGTTTTGATAGAACCCTTGTTATTGAGGCGTTCTTAGCCTGTGATCGTAATGAGGAATTAGCAGCCAACTTCTTATTGGAGAATGCTGGTGATTATGAGGACTAAATAGATGATTTCTGAAAGGTCCGTATTCAGCATCTTTAACTCTTTAAGCGGAAATCTTTTGGATTCAATTGAATCGAGGACCAAAAAAACCCTAAGAAATTCATTCGCTAAGCAACTTTTCTTCTGGTAATACATCGAAACCAAATATAGCTTATTTTAGTAATTTATCATATATATATAGAGAGAGAGAAAGATGAAAAAGACTGGGAATAATAGATGTGAGCTAACGTAGCCCATTGTCTGGTTGACATACGTGTATATGTCTATATAGAAAATATATAATATATAACAACAATAAATAACCTTATTAATAATGTCAATTTCAACTATTCAATAAGTTAGGTTGATGTTTACAGAAGCATATTTGTTCTTAGAATAGTGTATTTATATATATAGGGGCAAGTTCAAACGAGAAGTTGAATCTTTTGCGAGAAGTGTGATATCATATATGATACACAAGTTTAACCATATATGATTAAACACACCCATAGGCCGTGTAATCATATATGATATCACACTTCTCGCCTTCTCGCAAAATGTTTAATTTCTCGCATGATTCTTCCTCTCTATATATAGTAGGGGTAACTCAAATGAAAAAACCATCTAACTTTTACAGTTTCTAACTTTTAACATATTTCTAATTTTCAGGTGTTTTGAAGTTGGAGATGAATATGGTTATTTGGAGGTTTTGTGAAAGAAGCAGCAGAGGCCCGTTTTAGGTGGTGATTTATACAGGTTGGACGTTTATTGTATTGTCCAGGAAACTGAGGTTTTGTTTTTTCCTTTTATTTTCTTGTTGCACTTTTTTATTTATTTATTTTTATTTTTAAAATTTATCCTTCATCCTGTCCCAAATATGAAGGGATGAACAGGATTTTGTTTGTGTGATGGTGTTTGATGATGATACTGCTAATGTCCCAACTTCCATTGTTTTCAAACATGTTTGATTCTGGTGAGCTGACTAGAGTAGCACTTGTAACAAGAGGTATCAGAATTACATCAAAATCCAGTGTTTGTGAATGAATCCTTGGCATATTTAGATTTTTATAATATATCTATCATCCTCATTTTTTCATTCCAATTAATAAATCAAGGTCATAATATATTTAAAAAAAAAAAGAGAACTATTTGTGAAATAAGACGTGGAATTGGACATTTAAATTTTGTTAAAGTTCATATGGATGTGGTGATTGAGATGTAACCAAACCAAAATAACTTGGTATATCTTAGGATATATATAAATCTTGAAATGGTCTTGGTGAAAATTTCTAACTTTGTAGGGTAGGGTTGGGTTCACGTGAAACCAGTATGTTTTCGTAAGACCATGATTTTACACTTGAAATTTTACAACAAAACACTGTGAAGGTAACGAAAATCTGAACTTTATAGTGTTTTGTTGTGAAAGATTTTACCTTATAGTGTTTTGTTGTAAAATTTTAAGTGTAAAAATATCGTCTTACGAGAACATGTTGGTCTCACAATTCACATGATCCCAAGTCTTGTAGGGTAAGTAACATTATATTATAAATATTTAATTTAAATATAAAAATCATAAAATTTTCAATAATATAAAATAACAAAATTAGTCTCTCTCAAGTACCTTCTTACTAATGACTCATGCAAGTGGTAAATAAGGATAACAATATAAAATGTTTTTATTAAAGTTCAACTAAAGGTGCGTTTAGAATGGGACAGCCAATAATATTTTTTCGTTTCACATTTTCCATAAAAGTTTAAAAGATAAAATAAGATTGATAAATTATTTTATTAACCATGTTAGAGATGGCTAAAAATTGGTATCGAACTGAGCTAGGATGGTTTCGATCAAAAATCCTAGGACTGATTCTAGACTAGATAGCCAGTCCTTGGCCAAAATTTAGTCCCCAAAGCAGCTCGGTTTTTAAAATAAAATTTTAAAAATTCTCTTGAATAAAAATATTATACATTCTATATAATTACGATTTTTAAAATTTAGCATTCAAATACACTTTAAATAATACAATTAAGCGGATAAAATCTTATAAAAAAAATATTGAAAAACTTGTATTGTAATTTATAAGAGCTTAAAAAAACATTGAAAAATAACTTCGAGTTGTCAATTATATCATTTATCACGACCCAATTCCTGAAATTTGGGACACAACTATTCAGTTAGTTCAGACTTGTTTAGTGTTGAACTGGGACCAAGACAAAAAAGTTTCTTGATCGAAAAGGCATGTGCATCCTTTGTTGAAATCAGGACAAATGGTTTAATTAGAGATTTTCTAATAATGGACTTAGCGAAGTCACTTATTTCATATACCGGAAAAATGAACAATCTGTCATGTTCAAGATTGATCTCTGAAAATGGTTAAACCGGGCTAAAAATCGGTTCCAGACTTGGTCTTGAAATTCCATAAAACTTGTAACTGATCCTGGATAGTCGGGCCATAACTGAACCCTACAGTCCCAAGTCGGTCAGACCCAATTTGGCCACATCTAACTCGTGCCAAATTAAAACTTAAAACCTTTCACAATTCTTTTATCTGTCTATCTTACTCTCATTCATCCAGTCTTGTTTGCATACCAAACACACTTAAGAAAAAAGGTGGTGTGTTTTCATCGTTTTGTTAATTGAGTAATACATAAAATGTGAAATTGAATCGAATTGAACTAAAAAGTGATGGTTAAAAATAATTTTAAAACTACGTTTGGTACATGGGACACAACAAGACTATCGGGTAAAATAGTACTTGAAGCAGTTATTATGGTTAAGTAATTTTTTGGTCATTTTTGATTGGCATAACATGGAACAAGATTTTAAAAAAATATTTTTCTACTTTTAGCATGACATGAGATAGGGACAGAGACATTGAGTGGGTGGGACTAGGTTGGACAAAAAAAATGTTTTGTTCCAGCAAAATATGTAGGACAAGATGGGACAAAACGAAAAACTTATCAATATCTTCATTTGATATAACCTTAATATAGTATGTACTTTAATAGTCACCACGCCGCCGCCACTAACCATCGTCGACCACCTCCAACACCATCGGCTATCGCTACCACCGGCCACTACCACCTTCACAACCACCACATCCACCAAGGTTGGCTGCCACCACGACCATCTCCACGTCCTTCGCAACCACTGTCAGTCACCGGCCACCACCATCGACCACCTCCGCCTCCACCACAATCACCACCTCCACTTTCACCACCACCGTTAACCACCATATGAAATCATTAAATATATTGAGCGGAAAACTTGTCCAACCCAGTCATGTCCAATCTTAATCTTGCCAAACACGAGACAAACAACTTGTCATTTCCAGTTATGTTCTCGTGTACTGTCAGTCCAATCCTGTTTAGTCCTATCATATTCATCTTCTCTAATTTAACACCAAACCAAAAATTAGGATCGGTAACCACCATATGAAATCATTAAATATATTGAGCAGAAAACTTGTCTAACCCAGTCATGTCCAATTTTAATCTTGCCAAACACGAGACAGACAACTTGTCATTTCCAGTTCTGTTCTCGTGTATTGTCCAGTCCAATCCTGTTTAGTTTTATCATATTCAACTTCTCTAATTTAACACCAAACCAAAAATTAGGGGTGTTCGCGCTCTGGTTTGGACGGGTTAACCCTCCAAACTACAAATGGTGGTTTAGGAAATTTTCAAACCGAACGGTTTGGTAGCAAGTGATCAAATCGGACCACAAAAAAGCGATCTGGTCTAACCGGTTTAGGCGGTTTTGGCCTCTTATGGGCTTTAAACTAAAAAAAACATAAACTCTGTGTCGAAAATAAATTTTCTATCAATATAACATTATTAAAAAATAGTACATCTAATTATAAAAGAACATTTATATATTAAAATTAAAAAAAACATTGAGCAAGTTAAAAAAAATTAAACAAATTCACCACCAATGGTTGAATTTTGGACAAATATTGAGATTGTCGAAGAACGATTTGAATTTAGATTTGAATTTTTAACGGATCTTAAAACTTTGACAATTTAGATAACACAATCAATTGAGAAAATGAAAACTAAAGTTGAGCCTACAACATGAAAACTAAATGTGATTAAAACATGTGTAATTTTTGGCGATCGGTTCAGTCCCGACCGCTCAAGAAAAGAGTCAAATCGCAGACCAGACCGGACGGAGCGGTTTAACTATTTTTCAGACCAGACCGGACCGTCAGACCGCTTAAACCGTCAAAAACGATCCGATTTGACTTAGTTGTCCATTTTTTTTCTCGATGCGGACCCATTTTTCCTCACCGAAAGTCAAAGAACATGTCCGAATGATTCAAAACATTTCGCCTGTGGGTATTAAACTTCCATTTTTAAAGGCAAACAATAACTGGATAAAAAACAATTAATACTGCTTTAACAATTTGTACTCTATGCATTAAAAATGATACATAGTCTGAATTTCCGAATTCTAACTCTGAAGAAAGTATTTCTTCCGATTGCGGCCTTTGGGGCGGAAATGAGCCCCATCGGGTTCCCAAGCGCCATATCAACGAAAACACTCATCAGTCAAATACTCTCTCTCTCTCTCTCTCTAGTGCGAGAGTAGGATAAAGGACAATATCATCGATTTCTTGTCTTAGCCGGCTCTTTTTTCTCCGATCTGGTATGTTCCTTTCTCCTCCGTTAAATTCTTCTCTAATGATCGTTGTTGTTGATTTCAGTTAGACCAATTCGATGTTCCATAATCGGATCTGGTTTGAATTTTGATTGTGCGATGTAATTGGATATGCAAAACCTGTTTTCTGGCTGAATAATCTGATATTTGCCTGCATTTTGTGTTTCTGATTGTTTGTAACTGTTTTTGAAACTACATGCTTGTGAATTTGAGTTCGTCTGGTTTGAATTTTGATTGTCCGATGTAATTGGATATGCAAAACCTGGCGCTCTGTTTTCTGGCTGAATAATCTGATGTTTGCCTGCATTTTGTGTTTCTGATTGTTTATAATTGATTTTGCAACTCGATGCTTGTGAATTTGAGTTCATCTGGTTTGAATTTTGATTGTGCGATGTAATTGGATATGCAAAATTTGGCGCTCTTTTTTCTGGCTGAATAATCTGAGATTTGTCTGCATTTTGTGTTTCTGATTGTTTGTAGTTGTTTTCGCAACTAGATGCTTGTGAATTTGAGTTCATCTGGTTTGAATTTTGATTGTGCGATGTAATTTGATATGCAAAATCCGGCGCTCTGTTTTTAGGCTGAATAATCTGATATTTGCCTGCAGTTTGTGTTTTCTGATTGTTTATAACTGCAACTAGATGATTGTGAATTTGAGTTCATCTTAGATCGTACGATCGTAATTGAAATTTGTATGGATTGGATCCTGACAATAATTCAGTATCCACTCATGAATCCATTCGACACTAAAATATCTCTTCAAGAGAATTGTAGCTCTTGTTTAATTGTTTGCCATTGATTTGCTATAGTTGCATACAGCTATGGTTCTGGACGGTATAATAACCTCGCCTCACCGGAGGTCACAGACTGTATTTTCTTCACCTTCATTCAAAAAGCAATACACAAAGGAGGATGAATTGGGTAGCTTCTCAACAGTCATCAGGCGGCATCGCTACCTACTAACCGCCCTTGTACTTCTTGCTGTCCTTTGCACTATTTATCTTTATTTTGCTGTTACTCTAGGGGCTGGTGACGTCTGTTCTGGCTTGAACACGACTCAAAAGGCATTATGCCGTGTCCAACTAGCCAAAGAATCAATCGCCAAACGAAAACTAAAATTATGATTCGAAATAAAACCATGAAGAAACAATATTGTGTCCTTTATATTCTTTTTCATTTCTTTCTGCTTCTCGTTGTATGATAATGGTGATATCTCAACAATACAATATAATAGTGTTCTTTTTTATCTTCCGTTATAGAGAATTAGAGATGAATGATCTACCACAAGCCTTTTCTTGAACAGATCCGATAGCTGCAATAGTTTTTGTGAACTTGTTATAGTGAATCATTCGCTACATTGAGGAAGAGAAATGTGCGATTAGTTCATAGATACACAGTACTCATAAATTTACTGAACAATATTTAGCTCTTTAAGCCATGCTGTGTGCAAAGGGCATAGATCTTGTTTCCCTTGAGCGATTGCCTTCTCTGTGAGTGAGTAGAACCAGCCGTTTCTCCATTTAAACTGCGAGATATGTTACCACTTGGTGAGATGAGAGAATGATTGATAGGTTAAGTGCTAGCAACCAACTTTGATATAACACAGAGACTTACCTCCTTCACTGCTGTTGGGAAGTGGGAAACTGCTCGAGCATAAGCACATAACCTATCCTCGATCCCTTTTTCAAAAACTATTCCTTTCTCTGCTGCTGCTGCAGATGCCAGTTCTTCAATGAGGCTACCCACCTGAAAATTGTAAATGAATGTTGTAGGCAAGATGCTTAAATTGAAGATGAACAAAAATTATACGATGGTAGTTAGGGCAGCACATGGGTTACGTTGGCCGGGTTGAAGGCATTTGAACAACCCAACTCAATGTTTGCAGGTTGGAAAATCTCAACCCAACCCAACCAAAGCAAAATCACAACCCAACCCAAACACTGTGGTTGGGTTGGGGTGATCGGGTTGAAACTGTGTTTAAACAAAAGTAAAATCAAAATGAGAACATATAAAAAAGACTAACAAACCCGGGAAAAAAAAAGTCGAAGGTTCATACAAATAAGTAAAATTACGCTTGAAATTTTGATGTAATTTTAAATATAGCTAATTACGGGTAGGTTTAATGTCTAATGCACATATAATCAAGGACTTAACAATCATGTTAAATCCATGGTATAGAGAAGTATAGGGTTGGGTTGGGTTCAAATGACACTCTAACCGAATTCCAAACCAATACCTACGGTTTTGAAGATTCTACAACTTGATTAAGTATTGAGTTGCTTGGGGTTGGGGTTGGGGTTGGGGTTGGGTTATTTCAAATTGGGTTGGCCAGGTTAGTCGGGTTTTTGTGCACAGTAGTATCAAAACTCAATTGAATTGTCATGTTGATGAAGGTAATTTTACCTCAGAACGGAAGTCCTTCTCTACAACTCCCACAGTGGCTCCCGGATGGCGAGCCCCAACAAGCATGAATGCTGCTATCCATATAAGCTTCTCTAGCATCTGCTTCTCAAAGGGTTCTTTCTCTAGGACCTGATGTGGGATAACAAGTTTTTGTTTTACAAAGATTAGAACTTCAATCAATGCATTTGAAGTTGAAAATCAACAACTGCTGTTACAGTTTTGACTGTATACAACTCCAGCAACGAAAGAAAACCTAGAATATGTCATACTAGAATCCATCAGATAGCAAGCTTCCAAGAAAATGCAGTTTGTTTCTTTTGTTTTCGTCGTTGTATTAAGTATAGGACCGTGAATTTTTACCTTGCAAGAAAGACCTCCAGCTTGTAACCTAGCAGCGACAGCAGAACCCCATTTGCCAAACGCAGCAGTCAATCCCTCAGGATTGGTATCGGTTATACCATCCACAGGAGGCTCGCCAAGCTTGGAAACCGCAAAATATGCCAACACTTGGTCAGCATCACCTAGACCTTTACTTTCGAACCATGGTTCCAGCATCCCGTTCTGGAAAAAAACCAAATCTGCTAGATTGTTATGATCCAGCTTTTAACACCTAGAAACACTTTAAACAATTAAGAATTTATCAGGGGACCCAACACTTACTACTAGGTAAGCGCTTACCAGTAATAGTCGAACACTTTCACTTAACTTAGGGTAAGATGTTTGTCCATTAAAACGGCATTGTATGCAGCGTTTTTATCCGCTAAGTGCTCTTACACGGTAAGAGTCTGTCAACTTCACTTACCGAGTAAGATTCTAGATCCTTGTTATGTTCATCCGATAAGGTAAATTGAGCCGGTAAGCACTTAGGGGCTGTTTGGTTCATGGAATTTGAAGGACTTGGAATGGCCAATTGTATTGACCAAATTCCAAGCATGCGATGGAATCCTTCCAATTCCATTGAATTCCACATTTTAAGGAATTCATCATTCCTTGGTTTAAGTGAAGGAATTGAATTCCTACCAACAAAACGCGTGGTCAAATTCCATTCCAATTCCTTCGAAGGATTCCATTCTGCAAACCAAACACCCCACCCCTTACTGGGTTAGGGTTTAGTAAACGGCTCCTAAATCTACTCGTGGGTGATTGCCTTATTGAGAAAGAATATTGTATTCATTCACAAAGTCAAGTGTCCCTTTGGCCAAATGGTATTCAAGAATCCAATCCCAATTCCTTCTTTGAAAACAATTTGGTATTTGCTAGTTGAGGTTTGGATTCCATGACCTACTTGTTCTAAAAATTGAATCACTTCAAATGCACAATTACACCATATGAATATCATGACCTACCTACTTCAGATTTCTAAACCACAAAAATATTGAAGAAATTGAATGTATAATAACAATAAGTTATTATAATCATGTTACCGCTCCAACGAGACTGAGGAGTGGATTGAAGTACGGCATCTAGATCATCGTTCCGAGTGCACACCAATATCGGACCAGGGAAATCAATCGGAACAGGCTCGCCCCTCTTCACCAGCAAATCACCGCCGCCGCCCATGTCTTGCAGGGCTTTTCCGACACGGCCACCGCCGACGATGATGGAGGGGATGACCTTGGTGGCAGTTGCGGCAGCCATGGAGGTTATTGTTCTTGATGTGGGAGAAGAATGTCTGAGATTGAAAAGTGAATTAGGTTTAGTGCAGTGGTACCAAAGGGAAGAAGTGGATGAGAGTGAAATAGTTGTTAAGTTCGCCATCGTCGATGATGGTGCAGTGGTGCCATGGAGGATGGGGTTTGTATTTCTTTGTGGAGATTGATGGGGTGGAAGAGAGAGAGAGAACCACTCGTTTGTAGGATGGCATATCGGGTTGGTCCATAATCCATTTTCATTACAATTTCGGGTCATTGGGCTAATTTAGGAACATACGTTACCAAAATGTTTAGTGATTATTGTCAAGTGCGTTACCTTCATTTACCTTATCCTAAAACATTGTTGATCATCAAAATTGATTGTTGGTAAGCGTCTTAAACTCGGTAGGCGTTTATCGGGTAAGAGTCATTTCTCACTTACAAGGTAAGTCATTTCTCTTACTTACCGGGTAAGACTCTAGGTCCTTGTTATTACTCTTACCGGATAAGATTCTAGGTAGTTTTCATACTCAATATGTAAGGACCGTCAGGTAGGTAATACTAGTAAGCACTTACCAAGGTAAGTATTTAGTATAAGACCCCTAAATAAATGATCTTTAAATATTTTTTTGTCTAATCATTATACCCATCTAATAGAGATGGTTTTAAAGTGGGTCCCGGGCCGAACCGGTTCCTATAAAATTGGGTCCGTCGGTTCCGCCGTTCCGGTCCCAATAAAAAGTTCTAGGATTAATATAGGCTTGGTTATCAGTCCCGGTTGTATTGGGTCGGTTCCAAATCTGTTCTCGAGTATAGTGTGGTTTTTAAAAAAGTATTTTTTACAGAATTTTTTTTACATAGAAATATTATACATGTTTTTATAATTATAGTTTTTAAAATCAAGTATTAAAATACATTTTAAATATTACATTTAAGTAGATAAAAACTTAAAATCTAAAAAAAAATGAAAATCTTGTAAAAATCTTAAAAAACTTGTAATATAATTTATGAAACTTTGATTTTTTTTTTAAATTGGGCTTAAAAATAATTGGTGTCAGGTTGGGTTGTAACACCCCTAAAATTAGAAAATAACAGACAATTTAAAATTTTCAAGTTACTTCAAAATAATACGACTTTAACCAAAATACTTGAAGTTTATAAATGATGTAGAACTATATATGTATCAGAGTTTTAAACTGGATTGTATGCTTCTCAAACAGAACTAGAATAAATCTCTACACACACTTAACTAGTTACAAGTTTCTACACAGTCTTTTATTCTAGTCTTACTTCTCCAATAACTCCTATTAAGGGTGTGTTTGGTACGCAGACAGAACTGGACAGGACATGACATGACAATTGTTTAGCGTTTGGTAATACATTACATGGTTGGACTGGATAGAACATAACCGACTAAATGACCAATTTACTCCTAGTGAACTGTATAGCGTTTTTTTTACGGAATAATCAATCTAAATGAAATTCACAGGTTTATCACACAAGAAAAATCAAACAAAAATAAAAAAAATCACAACAAAAAATGAATCTGAACTAAAACAGCTAAACATCATGTGTTTGGAATGTGAGATCCCAAATTAAATGGAATCGCAACCAAAACATCACAATAGCGGGTTCATCTTCTGTTTTTAATCAATATTTTAGTATTGAGAATTTTTTCACAACAACAGGTCCAATAGTAGGTTAATAAATCGCATAGGAGGAATCCAAGAGATGATTATGTAAAACAACAAGATGAAAAATCATAGGAAAACTGTGTGAGAAATCAATTTCAAGTAGGAGAAATCTACAAGTACGAAAAACTTCAGAAATCGATCTGTATGAGAAATCACAGAAAAATTGATATGTAGAGAAATCCCATAAGTCAATTAGGACAAATCAACCTGAGGAAAAAGGAGAGATCGATTAGGAGAAAACGATATTGAGGATGATAGATCGATTGAGTAACGTATTGATGAAGGAAGATGAATATATGAGGGAGGCGTTGAATAGAGGAGGGAGGTGTGAACTGGATGGAGAAATAATGTATTAGGTTTTGTAATTTTTAGTGGTATATTGGTCAATGTTACCTTGTTCCATCTAGTTCTATGGGGTAAGAAGGAACAAGCGTGTTCCACATGTGTTCTAGTTGGTTCCACTTTGTCCCACATACAAACAAACCAAACATGGAACACGTGTGTTCTGTTATGTTATGTCTTGTTCCACTCATGTCCTCTAAAATATTTAAATCTGTCAAGTCCAATCTCAAATGCTCTTCTCATCCTCCTCGGTATGTCCCTCTTTCTCACCCCCCCTTCATCATCATGTGTTTCTACCCTTGTCATGTTTTAACAACAATCATCAAATCAAATGCATATAGGAAACCTATATTTGTCATGTGTTAATTGTGATTTTGCAAGAATTGAAAATATTAATCAGATCCTCTCAAATTCATTTTGATCATTAAACTCATTTCATCTTAAAATATAAAGTGTGCTTAATGTAATGTTGTGATAAAAACGTCTAAAATTTAAATAAAAACATGTAAGGCATAACAAGAACCATTAAAAAAAATAATAATAAATAAATATTGCTGGTGTATTATAATGCCCAATAATAAATAAAAATATAATTTTAAATGTCAAATGTAGATCACCAAATTTAATTAGCTCCAAAACGGTATTAATTATTTCTAAAAATAATACAAATATTTGATTTAAAATATAATTTAATAAGAAAATTGACTAATAATTAAATATATAAAAGGAGAAGGATCGTGTCAGAAGTGTGAGAAGTGAATCTGAACCGTTGATATCTTTTAATCGCAAACCCTCCCATGAATTGCGGCTTATAAGAAAACTGATCTGGTGCATCTCATCCTAATATGCGTTCATTTCTCATCTAACGGTTGATAACCACTTTTCACACACCATTAAATCAACTTCTAATCGAAACCCAACTCATATATAAAATACCCTATCAATAAGACTAATGAAATGAAATTGACTTGTTTTTGTTTTAAAGTATTGTTTAGACAGAGAATCAATAAAAATAAAGTGTTTATTTTTTTTAATATGAGTAATGATTAGTTGATTATTTTATTTGTTAAAACAAATTTCGGTTTATAAAAGTTTCAAAGAGCATCTCTTATAGGGCTATGTTTACAAACTAGCTAATAATCTAGCTGATAAGCTAGCTTTTCAAAATGCTACTATGACTATGTTTAGCAAACTAGCTGATAAGCTAACTTTTCAAAACATTACTATGAGTAGTTTTTCAATACGCTAGCTTATAAGAGCTAGTTTATGGTCATCCAAACATGTACAAAAAAAAGTTAGCTTAAGCTAGTTTTTTTTTTGCCAAAATGTATATGAGTAGTTTTTCAATAAGCTAGTTTATGTTCATCCAAACATGTATAAAAAAAATAGGTATTTTATAATTTTTTTTCCTTTAAATTAAGAGATATCTCCCTTTTCTCTATTTTAGAGAAAAATTTATCATAGTTGTCGAAGTAAACTTTTTTCAAATATCTAAAATTTTCTAAAATAACATAGTTGTTAAAAATATTCTAATATATTTAAAACAACTGCGCTTTTTATTCTAGTAATTTAAGTTTTTCTACTATGAGTTGGTTGAGTATTATATTTTGATTTTTTTTTACCAAAATTTGATATTTTTTAATATGTTTATTTAAAACGCCCAAAGTTATTGTTTTTTACACTTTTTAGAAAGAAAAAAAAACCAATTAAAGGATGAAACGTTAGTAACTTACTATTGAACAAAAGTTACACCTAATGTTCGATCTCCATAAAGAAAGCTAAATTCATGAACAAAAATATTATTCCCTTTGTCCAAAAACAATTATCTAAATTAATATTTTAATTTCTTTTAAAATAAATGTCTACTTTAATTTCTCGTTTTACTCATAATTATAAAATGAAGACAATTTTTCTTTTTATAACTAAGAGTAAAATTATCTTTTTTTCTATTTAAAAAATGTATAATTACATATTCCTATTATAAAGATTTATTTTGAAACAAAAAGATTATCTATACTATATTATAAAAACGGTATAAAAAACTCTTAATTACAACATTTTTAGCACAAGTTACAACTAATTAAAGCCAATTACTTAATTTACAATTTCTTAATGCTTTGTTACAACATTTTCAAGCACAGTATCTCACATAATCATCTATTTGTGGAATGGATACTCATTTATTAATATAACTATTTATTTTTTTGGTGGAAAATTTTATAAAATAAATTTTATATTAGCATAATCTATTTTAAATGTAGATTTTACATTTATATCTATATTAATGAGATGTAATATAAAATCTTTTTTCTTTCGTATTTTT